>OX465423.1:7098126-7698126 GCA_950005045.1 Agrotis exclamationis | reverse complement strand
GGAATAGACATGCCGGTTTCCTCACGATGTTTTTCTTCATCATTTTGAGAGCAGTGGTGATGAAATTAATTACACAAATTAATGCGCCTAGCAGGGTTTTAACCCATGACCTGCAACTCGTAAGTGGAGGCCGATACACCACGCGGGTCCAATCACTACCTAGACAGATAATTTACAAAAGGAAATAAAAAGGTAAAAAGTTATTCCTATCGCCAGTCATGATTACAAATTCTATATATTATCTATTATTAGAGCTTCGCGAGGGGAAATTTCCCAGGTTTCAGGTATCATAGCGCACGGAGCTGTAGCGGTGGGAGTGGGCGGACGAGGGTTAAGTCGGTTGCTCTACACCGTCAGCGAAAACAGGTTAGCAATCTTAGTGCTTCTGATGTTTATGTAGCGATTATTTGTGGTTGATTTATGGATTAGCTTAATGTTTAACCTGTTTAGCCTGGTGCAAAAACTAGGGTGTTATAAGTTTGACGTGCCTGTCTTTGGCAACGTAGCCCCTAAACAAATGAACCGATTTCGATGGGGGTTTTTTCACTGATTCAAAAGTTCTGCTTTAATTCATGAAGATATTGTGTTCTGGTGTTTGTAAAACATCAGCTCATTTACTGGAGATTATCTTTCTGACATTATGTTATGCTTGTTACTATAAAATAGGCAACAACGAAACAAATGTATAAACATTACTGCGCTGTTGGAATTTGGACGTTAGTGACATTAGTAGGTCTTAATTTTTTATCTAATGTATAAAATTCTCGTGTCACAGTGTTAGTTATCACACTCCTCTGAAACGGCTTGACCGATTTTCATAAAAAATTATATGCATATTCAGTAGGTCTGAGAATCGGCTACTATCTATTTTTCATTAAGTGATAAGAGTTATCCACCCCGAACATTTTTTTAAATTATTTTGTACATTTTTTTTTTTTATAATGTGGCACTAGAAATAATTTATATCGCAAAACAACGTTTGCCGGGTCAGCTATTAATAATATAAAAATAATGTAATTGAAAAAAGACGTTTGATAAACATGCCTATTTGTTATTGCATTCTCGGCTCCATAAAACCCTCGCCTACGGCTCGGCTGAGAATTTCGCCTCGAATACGATAACAAACTTTCCCCAATTGTATCAAAATTTACTATTTTATTTTAAAACGCGTCTGATAAATCTTCATATACAAACCAATAGACTAAAATAAACTACTTCAGACGGAGGGCAGTGGAGGGTTACTCTAGGTTGCTCGACAACAGCCGTGTCAATAGGTTGTTGACGAACTAAGTAGCTTAGAATTTGACGTTTGTGTTACGAAATCTGTGATTGATTGGAAAGGAAATTAGTATTTTGTTTGTTACTTTGATGAAATTATTTCAAAATTTATTTCGGTTCTTTTCGAACTTTTGCAAGTAATTAGTTAGTGAATTTATCTTTAATTTTGTTGCTAATGGGATCTTAATAAAAAATAAGCTGAGGCTAGGCTTTTATCATAACTTTACACTATATACATTTCGCCAGTTATGTTCAGAAAGTTTTCTTTCTCTTAATTAATGAAGCTTTTCCCCACCTAAGAATTTCTCCCGTATCAAAGGTGTGTTTATAAACATTTTAACTCACATAGACAAACACCCTTTTTTTTTTTTGCGTGGTAAAATCATCAAATGAGTCCTCCCACCCCGGGCAGGGCGGGAGGGACTGTCAGACTTGTACTGACTAAAATCCACGGTGTCCTTCAATAGCCCTTTATGTTCCGGGGTCACGGTAATGAGATAAGTCCCGCGACCCCGGCAGGCTTTGGCCCTCTACAGAGGGGGCCCCGTCATTATGCTGACGCTCTTTGAGGCGCGCGTGGAACACAACGCGCCGTCGACCCGGGCATGGTCCATGGTCGGGCAGCGAGTTGCCCTTTACTCGCCGCCCGCATGCCCGCGCCTACGGTGGCCGGAGATCGTCTTGCGACGTCCGTCGCTGTGGGCGTCCACCACTATATACGGTGTAGACAAACACCCTTTGCTTTGTTTCTTATAATAAATCTTGTGCAGTACCTAAGCCAGTTCAGCAACTATGCCTCATCTGACAGCAAATAAGTTTAAATTAAATGGAATTATTCATTTTAAAATTAAATCAATTTTATTTTATTTTATATTCCTATGGTTAATTTTGTTTTAAGTCAGCATTAATATAAATGGTTTTCCTTCGCCGTTACGGTAATTAATGAATTAAATAGACTCTATAGTTTCAGGTCAATGTCCGCGCGCCCCCTCAAATGTCAAAATCCCGAAACAATATTTAATACGAAGCAAGCTCATATTGTTCATATATCGCTCTGCATCATTATAAGCGCGCTCAACTTCAAACAATAGCGAACAACACAAAGCAATATTTCCATTATGTCTCAATGTTATGAAAATGTATTTAAAAGTGGCTTCCTTGAATAAAAAACTAAGTGCTACTAATAAAGAAGGTCGAATCTCATTTGTACGTCATAAGTCACCGCGGTTTATTTTCCCTTAAAATCAATGTGACAGGTTATTCAAAATTAGAAGTTATTGTCAAAAGAGGAATTGCAATTAAAATGTCATATTGACTACTGATGCATACTGGCAGCTACGACGCCCACCTCTATGATCGTTTAACCTTTCTCGTATGGTATTATGAGCTATTTTCGCACGATACGTTTAAAGGGGGAACTATACACCGTGTTCTTCACGTTATCCATAAACTTTAGCAAATACTTCTATGGCTTTTACAAATCAAATCCAACAAAGGAAGTAGTACTTAAAAAGGCTTCGTTACAAAGATATTTGTAATTTCATTTAATGAAATTTAATTGAGCTATGCAGTGAGAAAGTATCTTAATTTGAAATCTATCAAATACTATTTGCATTTCATTTGTTTCAGCCCGCCAAATGTTATGAATGACGTTGCCAATTCGGATAAAGAGGCATGCATATCGGGTTATTTACGTCTAGGTATTTAGTTTGTATGAAAATTAACAAAAAATAAAAAATAAGAATTTATTAATGTGTCCATAATGAAAAATGCTTACTTCCGTGGTTTGAACATCTGGTCGAAGTTTATGTATATCGTCCGGAACACGGTGTAGAGTAGAGAGAGTGAGGAAGAGAAAAAGTTAAACTTACTTATTCATTAAAAATAGTTTTAATTTTTTAATTTACCTGATAATAAATGTAGGTAGGTACTAGGTACTCGCCTAAAGTCAATAAAAGTCAAGGTTTACATCTTTAGAAAAAAATACGTTATCGTTAAAGAAAAAAACCCGAAGTTAATAGGTACCAATAAAACAATTTCGCAATAAACAACCATCACGAGCGTACATCTTAAGTAAAATTATAAACCTAAATTATATAGCTCGACTTATTCGCAACAAACATCAACAGTATCTCGACCTAACTTATTTATCTCGTAAAATACTTGTTAATACCCCACCCCGGGAATTGTGCTACGAGGAGCTCCAAAACCTGGACGAGTTGCTCAACAAATCGGGCGACTCAACAATCCAATTTATTAAGACCTTTGAATTTGTATTTCTTCACATCAGCTGACTTTATTGTCACAACATTGGAGGGGTCGCGGGAGGTCAGGGTAGAGTGGTCGCCAGATTTGTTTGCTCACAATTCTATGGATAATTCGTATAAAGGAGTGTCGGGGGTGCGGGAGTCATCTAAGGACAGAACTTGTTTACACTACTTACGGAATTAAATCACTCTAGTCGGTGTTTGGTAAAGTGGTCCGATGACTTTTGACTTAATGTAACTTATTTGTTTTTCCTTGTGTCGAAAGTTAGCTCACCTAATGATTTTTTGCATCTTGAATTTTTTTTTATTTATTATATCATTCATTTTTAATTAATTAAAGAGGTCCCTAATACATTGAATTGAATGTTTAATCCAAATGTTCTATATTCTTTCACCCACCGCAGTAAAAAAGTGATTATTCTCATTTCCATACATTATGCTGCAATCACCCTACCAACACACAAAAGTTATGTAAATGAGAAAGCATTAATATTAGGTGACTCACAAACCAACATTTGTTTTGGTGAAAACCAAACGCTTGAAAACTGAGGTTACACTGACCTACTGTGACAGGAAAAGTCTTTATCTACATCAGAAAAAAGTAATTTGTGGGTAGTGCGCGCAGGTCCAATATGACAACAAGAAACTTGTAAAGAAAGTTTTAATTTGAACTTGGTCAGCGATAACAATGCAGCAAACTTGTGGCCGCCCGCGAAGGGAGCGGGGCAACGCCAATCTTCCTCACATTGCAGTACATAAGCGTACTTCTTTGTAAGAACACCTCGCAAAACTTTGTCGCAAGTAAACTCCGCGAAGTGGCTAAGTCGGGAGCCGGGAGCCGTCGCCGACGACCGCTCCCGCTGATCGCTCCGCTCGCTCCGCTCCACCCCCCGCTTCACTGCGAACAACGATCCGCCTCCGACAAACAAACGGACAAGTTTTAATGTTTTGCTCACAAAGTGTATGATTAAACGCGGAGAGCGGCGGAGAGAGTCGGCCGTAAGTTATTGATTTTCCCCGACCGAACCCCTGTCGACTACGAGGCTCGCGGTGCAGTACGAGAGTGCTACGAGGTTATACCACTTTTTAACTGTTCAATAACGCGATTAAAACTACTTTTGTCGATACTAAAGTGTTCCAAATTACTTTTTATGACGTATACAAGTTTTTACGTATGCCAAAACAAGTGTGTATAAGTTTTATATGCGAGTTACAATGTGAAAAGTTAGTGTTTGCTGCGCAACTGTACCGCGCGCGGCACAAGTCGCGCACCCTACAACTTCACGTCGCTCTACGTTCCGAAGTTAACGCAAAGTTCCGCCATTTTGGAACATGCTCACAACCCACTTGTTTTATAAAGAAACTTTTTATTAATTCCTGTGGGCCGCGGAGTGTCAGTAAGATGTTTTGAGGTTATGCTGAAAGACGAAAGACCGTATTCTGACTCGGAGGTGGAGTTCTAGTGTTATTGTGACTGTGAGGAGGCTGGATACGAGTGTTTGTGTTCATTTGAGATATTGTTTTGAAGTGTAACTCGGCTGACGTGCCTCGGATGCTCTTGTAATTTGTGTTTACTTCTGGCAACAGAGAGGAGGACGCTCGCAGCTCTGTTTTGACCTTGCCTATGGATCAGGCACTCCAATAAGTGACAGGTGATATGTAGGAAACTTTGTTTCACTAGTTTAGATGGCCGGTAGAAAAGTTATGTCAGTGAAAAGTTTTGCTCAAAAAGTGTTTACGAGTTACTGTAACTACTTATATGAAGTGGGAAGTCATTGGAAACTCAAGCAGTGTTGTAATTTTCTGTAAGATGAGCTAGAAGTGACCTGTTTATAGTCGGTATTGTAATGAAAACTGTTTTGCAAGTTATTATTCAGGAAGATAAATTATTATCATTCCTCCTCTAATGTAATTTAAGACGAATATAAGAAATAGGGAGGAAAATATAACAACTAAATAAAAGAAAAGCCAAATGAATACAATTTCCCTAATGACTCTTTAATAAAACAACAAACAAGTGATTTTATTATTACATCAAACGAATAAATTTTCTTGGAATCCTACCGTGTTGAGCACGAAGTATGAAGCTTCTTGGAAAAGCCATTTTAAAATGATAAATAAGGAGGATCAAACCTTTTTGAAAGAGCTCGTAAAATATTTAAAGTCAATATACATTAAGATCTTATTATTTAAATCTATTTCAAGTAGACTATTATGTCAATTCTAGAACCAAAATTTAGTTATCAAACGTTTCTAATCGATTTACTTTAGCTAAACACTACCTGCTCTGAATACACTCTAAGCATATTAACTAGCGCATGTATCAGATTTTGAAGACATAATTGAACTCATTAAAACTTCGAGAGATTATAAAATCATAGAGATACAGTTCCCAATGTTCTACAATAGACGCAAAATGAAACATGACGATGCTATTCTCAACATAACTTGGATTATTGACTGTAATGCCAACATCAATAGTACACCTTGTAAGCAACATTCAGGACTTATTTTGCCTATTTCTGATTGATCCATTTTCGTATCAGCACATTCCTTTTATCCTTTACGTAAACATTTATCTAGTAACGAAAGTCCTGTCCAACTATCTCATAAATAAAGTAAAAAGCCCACGATATTGGGTCGTTTTATTGAGGACGCTATTACAAAGTCATTTCAGCGACCGGTCCCAGTCTCAGTCCATTGTAGAAGGAAAATCTTTCTACAGTCACGGCTCTCGATGGGATAACGCAGATGGCTTTCGGTTCCGAAAGGAACCACGTTCTATCCAACCGCCAAACGATAATTAACTTAATCCCCTCCTCTTAAAGCCCAATCTCGCACGCCGCCCAAGAAAGCTATGAAACTTTGTTAAATAACTTTTCAGATAACTTGAACTTGGCGTATTTGCGCAAAGTTGTAAGCGGAATCCTACCGCGGGCTAATTCAATCTGTACCCGCTTGTAATAAATGTTGTTTTCGCGTAATGCCAATTGGGGAGTTGGTGTATTCTGTTGAGTTGAAAGTTCTGGACTTCACGAAGCAAAACGCGAACTTTTGTAGAACATTTCAGTGTAGTTAGTACAATGTTATAATGGAAATAAGCACTTCAAAATGGCGTAGTCTGCAGCTGTGCTTAGGTGTGTGGATCGATGCTCGGATGTTAGTGATGGGTAACAATCACAGTTTTGACAGTTGTTATATTGGATCTGCCGACTGCCGATAATACCCGGGGCCGTTATTACCTTTGAGCACTCCCATAATAATTACAATATATTAGGTACAACGTTTAATGTACCTTTATGTTGTTTGCTTATTGTATTTATTTAGGATTCTGTTTCCGTAGGTATGCTTCTGTGTTGACTGTTGCGTAACAAAGTAACAAAGGATTCATTTTAAAAGCATATTTTCTCGTTTAATTTTCTTTTATGGAAATACAAAGTCTGGTTCCCTTTGCGAGTACATTTACCAACTTATGTGTAGAAGTGTAACTTTATTAACATTTAACTTTAAAGTTAATTGATTTACAGCTCCAAAATTCGCATGTAGCCTTTTATTTAACACCCCATTAAACGGTTTTTATTTTTAAACTTTTCACGCTTCCACGAAAATATAAAATACAGTCACTCGAGCATTCAAGCACTCTAAATATAGAGACAAAGGAATATACCGACACGGCTGTCATATAAATAAACAGAACAATACAAACCTTAATACAACTACATATAGACGTAATCCCACAAGCCTGATACTCACACAACTATATACCTAGTATAACAAGATTATATAATCCAACTAATAGTTATACAAGTTTCTCTGAAACCTGAAAGCTCACAGTAACAACATATTTAATTGTATAGTAATACATTCAAGCACATTCAGAATTTACTACTAGCTCCTGAATTAAACCCTAATAACTCTCCCCATTTGAAACGTAACAACTACCATTTATGCACTCAATTGAAAGTGAACTTTACTGCTTTCGTCTTAAGTTTTATTTTTCTACTAATACTCGAAGCTGTCGAGTCAGTTTTCACTTGTTCTCGTATATTTTCCTCCGTTTCTTTTTATTTGCTTTGAACAATAAATGGGTCTTGACTATACAACTGTCTTATATACGTGACTTAGCGATATTATACACGCGTAAACAATATGGCTTTGATTTTATTCGATAATTTTATTCATGAGTGGGTTGTAAAATTTCGATTTTGCATAATCTAAGGTCAGAGGGAACCCTAAAAATGGGAGGATAAAGTAATAAAATACTAGTAAAGTTTCGTGATTGGATTATAAAATGTTAATCTTGTTATTTTTCTTGAAAACTTACAAGTACTTTTGAAACAAAGTGTATTAATAAAAGTTAGATATTATTTCATTTTATTACAACTACTTTGTACTTGAAGACAGTTTGAGCGGCGCGCTACCTTACCATGACTATGGACACTTTTATCTCGTTTTTGTGCTAATTGCGACTTTATTGCTTGATAATAAGAATGCTTACGATGCTGATTTTCGTAGTAGCAGTCTTTCCGCGAAAGTGGTGCTTTTATTACACAAAAATGTTGGATTGAATTTATGTGTCAGAATAAAGCGTAAAAATATTAACATACCTTTTTAAAAATAATATTCCAATATTAGATATTTGATTCAATATACATGTAATATAGCCAGTTATGTTCATTAGGTTTCCTCTATTTCATAAATAAAAACGGAATGCCTAAATGTGTCACTAAGCGCAGATGTCGAGAGCAAGGGCGGCGAAACCAATATACAGGCTGTAAATACCTAGTCAGGACTTTGCTTTATTGTTGTAATAGGGTTTATACGAAAGAAATAATTTACTATTTTCACTTCTTTGTTACTTTGGAAATATAAATTGCAACCGTGTGCAACCAGTGCCGATCAAAAGCTTTTTATTAAAAAAAGGATTTTTATCCAATCTTCTTTATACTAAAAATTCTATAAATCTGTAATTATTCCCATCACCGAACAATGAAGCAAATCCTATTGATTCCAGCTGTGGCCTACAAACACATTGATTCCTAGAACACTTTGTAGTCGTTACTAAATTATCGACAACTGTATCAATACCCTTTGAGTCAAGTTCCTCGGAACGTCCTTATCGATAGTCGGTAGTTGCAGATATCGATGTCGATATAGTAGTGCTGAACCCATTCGTGTTTCACAAGGATGTCGGGAGTTGAGTTGAATAACTTTGTACAAATAGTTTGTATGGATGTTATGCTATGAAGGTTGTACGTTTTGAATACATAGATAAGTTTATAGTTTACTGTATGTGTGAATAGGGTAAATATTACTAGATACTGTTACAATGTCACCATATTATGTTAAGACCTTTGCGAGCATGACTGTGATGGCCGAGTTAATAAGAAGTTCGCAAGTACAAGTCCTGCTCGCAATCAAATTTTGATTATATTATTTCTTTCCATAATAAGGTTTGATACTATTATGTGTATGTTTAATGCGAAATTTTGGCAACCAGCGTTTCAAGGGGTATCGTATAGTAGCCAGTTACTGGGTTGTACGAGTAGGCTGTTGCTCCATGTAAAATACTGATAAAATCAGCTGTATCTGGTTAGACTTGAAGTTGACCCAAACACAGTTGGGAAAATGTTCGGTAGATGATGTGCACGAAAGTTTATGAGAATGGAAGTCTGTTAAATTATTCTTTCTCACAATAAATACTGATCGGATTACAATAAGACAATAGTAAATATTTTCATGTGTTTCACGAGAAATCGAAAAACATACAGTTTAAACAAGTAAAGGTTCCGTTATAAAGGTTTATTTCATTTACATGTTTACTTTTAGCTCGATTCTGTGAAAACGCGAACATAAAGTAGTTCTGTAATGATATCGTGCTCATACTCTATAAGCAATAGAGAGTTTTCTGAAAAAGTTTCAGATCGCAAAAGTTTTCTCATTGATGTAACTTTATTACGCTATTGTGCCTCTTATCGTGAGGGACGATGGTTTTCATTTCACCCAAGAAAATACATTCCAAGATAATTATATTTTTTTAGTTTCGTATGTATACCCTTAAGTATTATAATTAAATAACTTTTCGTCCTCTTTTTTTTTAACTTTGCCCCACTCTAGGAATTTCTCCTGTGTCGTGGGTGCGTTTACAAACATAAACTCACATACACAAACGCCCAGACCCGAGGAAACTACTTGTAGATCATACAAATATTTGCTCCGTGCGGGAATCGAACCCGCAACACGCAACGCAGCAGTCCAATCGCTCAACCACTGCGCTAACCGTGCAGTCGATGTTGATATTCGTTGGTGTTCACTATCCATAATTATTTATATGTATACTGCTATAGGCTGGTGATCAACATTGTAATGTCCATCATCAGCTCATAGCAGACAAAGGATTCTCCAATCGCATACCGTTAACTCAGTCACTGGTTACTTTCATCCAGCTGTTACCGACCACCTTGCGAAGCTCGTGGCTACATCTTCCTGAGGGCGTCTCACCTTTCGCTTGCCGATTCGTGGTCTTCAATCGAGAACACGTCTACTTCAACGGTTAACCGTTTTTCTGACTAATATAGCTATGTTGACCACATTCACTCTGTCTCATCACGAATTCGATTCCGCAGAGAATGTATAACATGGAGGTATATTAGAACACTATGGCTTATGCTCACGGATTTGCAAGTCATTCGGTCATCGTTGGGATAAAAAATATCCTAGGTGCTAATCCATGCAGTAGACGCCCACGGCAAGGGATGTCGCTAGACGATCTCCAGCCACCGTAGGTGCGGGCATGCGGGCGGCGAGTAATGGGTGACTCGCTCTCCGACCATGGACCACGCCCGGGTCGACGGCGTGTTGTGTTCCACGCGCGCCTCAAAGAGTGTCAGCATAATGACGGGGCCCGCCTTTAGAGGGACGAAACCTGCCGGGGTCATGGGACTAACAAACTACCTTGACCCCGGAACGTAAAGGGCTATTGAAGGACACCGTGGATTTTAGTCGGTACGAGTCTGACAGTACCTCCCGCTCTGCCCTGGGTGGGGGGATTCATTTGATGATTTTACCACGATAAAAAAAGGTGCTAATCCAGGTTATACACTTTCAGTGTACCAAAAGTTCATTCAAATCTGTGCAGATGTTTTTGCATGAAAGAGCAACAAACACCCACCCATCCATGCTCACCAACTTTCACATTTACATAAGTAATAAGATTACAATCATATTAAACTTAAATAACATAGCAAATTCTCGATGTTTTGACAAGTTCTGAAACTCTGCGAAGTAAGGGCGTGCCGCTAGTTTACAAACTATGTTTAAATTAGTTCGCAGTAAGGCTTACAACATTACTACTATTATTTAATGTTACTATGGGTTATCTACTAAATAATATAATACCATACTAATATATACAAACTAAAAACTTTAAAGATTTCATTACTAGCTTCTTACTTTTTTTGTACATTTCGTACAAAAAAAGTACCTAAGTAGCTAGTAATGAAATATGTTATTTTCTGAGAAAATCTTGAACTTTACAGTAAGTCAATGTTGAGAGTGGAACACAACGGCACGAGGTCGGAACGTTTATACTCATGACCTTTTAAATCCACAATACAGTGAAATAAGATTTTTTTTTTAATTAAAATAAATGTAGGAATTTTTGGGATAGTCTTAATTAAAATTCGACAAGTACCTATCTGCTAAGCGAAGCTCTTAAACTTCTTAAACTCTACCCTCAAAGTTTTCAAGTTTTAAATAAGTCATTACAACTTGATGTTTGGATATTATTAAATGTCTTTGTTCAGCAACAGTCTTCACAAAGGAACCTGTCAAAATGGGTCAGAGCCCATTCGTCCCCCAAAATTTGTCCCTCAGCATAAAAGTTGTGGATTCGGCCCCTATAAAGGTGCCCATTGGTCTCCTGGTAGGGGACCAATTAATATTTTAATAAAAAATATTATGTTTAAGGTACCCATTCGTCCCCTCTAATATATATACAATATAAGTTAAAGATTCGGCACCTATTCAGGTGCCTATTGGTCCCCTGAGATAAAATTAGCTATATTTTACATAAGAAACGGTTAACATAGTACACTTGTGAACAGTTAATTAACGGAATTAATTTAATAAATCATAACAGATCATTGAAAAAAAAGAGCTATGATGAATGATAATCCGTCATGATAATAATATAACCTGTCGATAGGCTTACGATGTAAAATTGTCTCTCTACGAATGGCTTGTTAAAAAAAAACGGGTTACAAATAATAGATAAGGTGTTTTGTTTGTATGTTATGGCTGCCTCGGTGACATATTGGTTCTTGAGAGTGACTGCGAATACGAGACTGTTCAATGTGCCTTTGGTCTTTTTAACCGACTTCAAAAAAAGGAGGAGATTCTCAATTCGGTCGGTTTGTTTTTTACCGACTTCAAAAAAAAGGAGGTTATCAATTCGACCCGTATGTATGTAATGTTATCAGAACTGCCCAGTTTTCATATACAGTGGTGGTCACATAATTAAAGACACCCTTGATGTTGACTACATACAACAAAATAAATGATATTTAGAGACCCAAGATAGGTATTAATACCATTTTTATTGTCATTTTGTGTACACTGAAGTCGTATTTTTTAAAATGAAAACAGTATTAAACATATAATAACAAGAGTTTAGTCATAGTTCCTGTTTCAAATGTAATACAAACTTTTTTGTACATTTTCCGCTGGTCATCTAATTAAAGACAGTGCTTATTTCAATTTTTTTTTTTAAAAGGAGCCCTTATTTTTACCATTATGTCACGAATTTTCGTCACAGCAAAAAATAACTCAGTTTTAACCTTCCTTTAAGTTTGATTGTGTTTAAATTGAATTAGTATGTGGGAAGAAGCAGAAGTTGCGATCCTTCTGCAAGGAAGACGATTCTCAATTTTTATGACAAAAGTTGGTCATACAATAAAATTGCAGATCACTTACAATGCTTTAAAGAAATAGTTATGAACACCAGCCGGTATTTTAAGAAGTTTAATACTACTGAAAATGTGTCTAGGAAACTTAGACCCCGAAAAACGACCCAGCGAAAAGAGTCAAGAAATGCATTGCTGGCTAAAAAGGACACTTTCAAAGAATCATAAGTGATTCGTTTAGAAGTATTTGGTGCAGAGGGGTCTAGGGAAGTGTTTGCAAGAACGATTAGAAGGCGATTTTCTGAGCTAAACTTGTATGGAAGAATTTCTCATAGGGTGCCACTTTTTAAGAAAGAAAATATCAGAACAAGATTTCAATTTGCCAAAAAATATGCACAGCACTGGACAGAACGACAGTGGAAAAATATGCTTTTTTGCGACGAAACTAAAATTAAAATAGATAACTCAGATGGAAAAGATTAAGGGAGGCGTCCTCCAAAAAAAAAATGAACCAAAATACACAAAGAAAACAGTCAAACATGAAGGAGAACTCGTAATGTCCAGTTTAGGTATATTTTTCTGGTCACGGTGTGGGACCTATTAAAAAAATAGAAAGTAACATGGATACATTTCAATATAAGAATATTTTAGAAGAAAGCATGTTACCTTATGCCGAGGATCATTTGCCGGTGATATGAACTTTTCAACATGATAACGATCCCAAGCACACTTCAGCAGTGGTAAAAGAATATCTTAGAAGCCAATCAGTAACAGTTTTAGATTAGCCACCGTACTGTCTCTACACTGACCTGATCGAAAACTTGTGGTCCCGTGTGAAGAAAATAGTTGCAAAAAACGTACAAGTATTGTGCATCAACATAACACGGCATTTAAAAAGGCATGGAAGCAGATTTCGATTGAAACCTGCCATAATTTGATCGCTTCAGTGCCTAAACGGTGTCGGGCTGTCGTTGCTGCTAAAGGACATGCGACAAAATATTAATAACGTGGTTTTATGTTTTCATTATACTCGTACATCTAAAAGTAATTATTATAGTTAAGCTCGTTCCAAGATTTGAAATATTTTTTTTTATAGTCACATAATTTATGTGTCTTTAATTAGTTGGCCAAGTTTTTCTATTATTTTGAACTGCTTGTAATAAAGTAAACTTGATAAAAATTTAAAATACGACACTTTGATCTATTTACTTAATTTCAAACATTTCACAATAACCGTTAGAATAATTTAAATAATATCGCAAGGTCCTATTGCATTATAATAAAAAAAGATAGGGTAGGTAAACTTTGAAAAAATAATTATCCTCTAAGTGTCTTTAATTATGTGTCCACCACTGTATGTTAGTCTATATCAGCGTCTGAACAAACAAAGAACTGTGCCAAATTTCATAAGTGTATGTATGTATGTTTTTATGTTTGTGCACGCATATCTCTGGAACTACAAGTTCAATTTAAGTAATACTTTTGTTGTTGTACTAGGTATTGTTCAACTTAGGGTACATTGCAAGTTTCATCAAAATCGGTTCAGTAGTTTTAGAGATATGGATTTTTTTATGTTGTAACGGATTACAAGATTAGTGCATATGTAAGAAAAATTTGTATTCTACAAGAATTTGGGTTGAATATTTAATAAATAAACTAATAAAAAGGGTAAAATAAAAACTTTTTCAAAAAAGTAACCGACTTCAAAAACAACAACAAAACAAAAAAGGGTGAAATAACCTAATTAATAACTTCTTTCGTATTAGGTTATTTCACCCTTTTTTGTTTTGTTGTTGTTTTTGAAGTCGGTTACTTTTTTGAAAAAGTTTTTTTTTTATGTATGTACACCGATTACTCCGAGGTTTCTAGTCCGATTAGTGTAATTCTTTTTTGTTCGATGCAGTATACATTCCCATTGGTTCCATAAAAATTTCATCCAATTTGGTTCCGCACTTTTTATTTTGTGAGCATTTTTATTGATGGATGATGTGATGATCTTTACTTTTTGAGAGTTTGTTACGCGATTACTCCGCCAATTGTGGACCGATTTTCAAAATTATGTTTTTGTTGTACGAGGAATAATTCACTTTAGGGAACACTGCAAGTTTCATCAAAATCGGTTCAGCAGTTTTTGATAGAGAATTTTATTATCTTTTGTGTACATGAGCGATATTAATACCGGTGCTAAGAATTACTTAGCAAATTCTAGTGCACATGTAAGAAAATGATGTATTTGACAAGAATTTGGGTTGAATATTTAAACTAAAAAGAGTAAAATAAAAAACTAAAAAAAAAATAAACCGCCTTCAAAAACAACCACTAAAAAGGGTAAAATAACCTACAAAATAACTTTTCTTTCGGAAGTCGGTGGCATAAAAGCTAAGCCACCAACTTCCGAAAGCAAAATGTTATTTTGTAGGTTATTTTATTCTTTTTTGTGGTTGTTTTTGAAGGCGGTTAATTTTTTTTTTAAGTTTTTATGAAATTAAGTTCGCCTAACGAAATAAACAATAAGTACTGTTATTATTAAAATAATAATATTTTTGACATAATTGTCCTCTCACAGAGAGGAGGCCTGTGTCCCAGCAGTGGGAACATTTATAGGCTGATGATGATGATGATGATGATCTTATTTGAATCCTGGAATATGATTAGTATTATTATTGATGGTAATTCATTTTATGGTGGAATACTACAGTCATATTATGTTGACTAAAAAGTCAAAACTAAATTATTTACTCCTAAATATGTTTAGCAATTCTTTATCCGCAATTACTATTTTATCATATTAATGGATGTTATTATGTTCTTGTATTCTAAGTATTTCGTTTTAGCTCAATGTGGAGTCGTTGTCACCCTTTTGTACAAAAATAATGAACGTTCTAACATTAATTCTGTTTTGCTAACATTAATTTTTTATTTTACCCTTTTCTGCGCGACTGTACCAGGACTACCAAACTGCAGTATACACATATACATGTACTTATATTAGAAGAATGAATAAAAATAAATATTCTTCAGGGGACGAATGGGCCCCTCAAAAGTTCCAGGGGACGAGTGGGCACAGGGTGCGAATCTTAGGGGACGAATGGGCTCTGACCCGTCAAAATGACGGTAACTTCCTTTTATTGGTACAACACGTTAACTAACTCCACAACACAAATTACCTGATTGATTACGTTACAATAGTTCCCAAAGCAAGTACTCCAGGCAAATTCGACTCATGCTTATTACCTCCCCAACTAACACAAAGCTAAACTAAACCTTATTAATAGACCAACTGAACCTACTTTTCAATGCCACAGATAAGTTAGATGAAGTCCGCAGATACGAAGAGATGTGCTGTCGTAAAATTAGTTTTATGTCCCGGTGCTTACGATACATTTTTACATGCATCTGTCCACGCTTCGATATAGATCCGTAGCCTACTTTATTATTGTATTTAATGAATATAAATGAAGGTAAATATTACTTTAACATTTTCCTTCGAAATTCAATTATTTATGATCAGTTCGGTGCGATACATTTTCGGGAGGTAATCTATGAAATATAGACAACGTTGAACATTGAAGATGTTTTCTTTCAAATAGGTAATAATTTAATAAAAGTCTTATCTTTCTTTCTTTGATGTAGAACCCACTCAATTAATTAATAACAGTTACTTCGATTTATTTACAAGCGGGTGCTCTATGACCTTGTGAAAAGCTTAGTCTGGGATTTATTTCCAACTATTTCTATTCATGCTACCAATCACGACTGCCAAGTTAAGACCGGAAAATTAGAGGCAATTAAAAAAACATCCAATTGGGTATAATTATTTTTCTTTCCCTCACTATAAGCTGAAATAATTAAATTCCTTAGACTTCATGTCTTCGGCATACAAATGTACAGACACAAATGTAAATCTTTTTAGCAAAATTCAAAAGCGATTCTCTCGTGAAATAACGATAGAAATTTGAGATAGTACTCGTTTCATAATTAATTAGAAGCTCGTGGCTAAATAATAACAGCCACAGTACAAGGTTGAGCCGCGCTTGCCAAGGTTGGTACGAGGATGGGTAACCAATTATTGCATTCTGAGTTTCCTCATAAACCACTGATCCTGGCTGCCTATGCACATCTTTGACAATCGTCACAGGGTGTCAGTTACGCGGGACGATCCCCGGCCACCGTAGGTGCGGGCATGCGGGCGGCGAGTAATGGGCGACTCGCTGTCCGTCCATGGACCATGCCTGGGTCGACGGCGCGTTGTGTATCACGCGCGCCTCAAAGTGTGTCAGCTCAATGATGGGGCCCCCCTTTAGAGAGGGCCAAAGCCTGCTGGGGTCGCGGGACACACGTATACCGCTACTCCGGTTCCGGTACTTATAGGGCAACTGAAGGACACCGTGGATTTTAGTCAGTACGAGTCTTACAGTCCCTCCCGCTTTGCCCTGGGTGGGAGGACCATTTGATGATTTTACCACGTAAAAAAAAGGGTGTCAGTTAAGCGAAAGTCTGCCAACCAGTCTTACCAAGGATTATCGTATAACCTAGTACTTACTAACTGGGATGTGGAAACAAGATAGGCAGTCGCTCAAGTCAAATACTGGTATTCAGCCGCATCCGGTTAGACTTGAAACCCCAACAAAATTGAGAATGAGGATGCTGCATAATATGATGATCCATTTCATAATAAGCAGATAATAAATGTCTTCTAAACCATTATGTGAAAACTAAAACA
This sequence comes from Agrotis exclamationis, assembly GCA_950005045.1. NCBI lineage: Eukaryota > Metazoa > Arthropoda > Insecta > Lepidoptera > Noctuidae > Agrotis > Agrotis exclamationis. The sequence continues at coordinate 7,680,955 of OX465423.1, read as the reverse complement.
TAAGAAAGAAGAAGAAAGTTTGTCTGTGTTAGTAGGTCTCTAGATATGTATTAAAACTTTATACAAACACTTTGGTACCTACCACTTTTTACGAAAATTGAGCGAACGGGGCACAGTTAAGCTATTGTCAAACAGACAGGCGAACCGAATGCGATCCGAAACCTATCATATAGAAAAGCAAAAGCGGTTCGATAGTCTATGTGACAGGCTTCAAACAATTCCATACATTACAAACAAAAACGCTTCGCTTCGCCTGTCTGTTTGAAAATAGCATTAATGTTTATGTAGAAAATGAGTTATATAATAAGCCTTAAAAACACATTAAATAAAAAAGAAAACAACTTACATACGTTTGGCACACACTGAATGCCAAATGTCGATTAAAGAGGTTATATCTTGGGGTCGCGGGATTGTCTCACTCGGTAACCGGACCGTGACCCTGGTAGATAAAGGACTATTGAAAGAACACCGTGGATTTTAGTCAGTAGGTACAAGTCTGACAGTCCCTCCTGTCCCGCCCTGGGCGGGAGGACTCATTTGATGATTTTGCCACGCTAAAAAAAAAGAGGTTATATCTTTCACAACAGAACGATTAAAGGTTTCAAGCTAAAATGTAAATTAACTAAGATCGAACTAAGTGATGCCTGCCGGGGTCGCGGGTCTGTCTCACCAGGTAACTGTGACTTTGGAACGTAAAGGGCTATTCCAGGGTCACAGTTACCTGATGAGACAGTCTCACGACCCCGGGACGTTAGTAAGGTTAGTTAGATTCAGCCACTGGAGGATCTCTAATGCATGTTAAGACTCCTGCAGACACACGCGATTAATCGCGCGGGGCGACATGTCGCGGTCCATTTGCAGTATTTTTAGAGTGGAAATTAGCTTGGCTCGTTGTCGCAGCGCGATTAATCGCTTGTGTCTGCAGGAGGCTTTAGTTCTCATAGCTCTATTCAAGTACATACTTGTTTGAGTATGTTCTATTCTTCATTGTAAACATACGAGTGTCTGAGCAGTCTTGGTCTAGTTGGCTCTGTATCTAATTGTGAGTCTTAACAATAGACCAGTCCCAGTCGAGTCGACCTTGACTGTTCGCCGAGCACCTCACTAGGGCAGACTTGTTTGATATGAGCTTTATAGTTGCCTTTAGAATAACATTAGATGTAGAATCGTTGAGGTTTCAAAATTATTTTTATATAGGAACAAATACGTCTGACATTTAAAAATTAATTTTACGTTCCTAGACTTTTTTACGAAGGGAATAATTTTATTTTGTGAAGCCCAGAATTATGTACTACTTATACGTATTTGATACATTTTCTCTTTACTGAAATTGTAACATTAAATTGCTGTATTAAAGGAGCCGGTTCGCGCCAGAAACCGCGACAGGAGACAGCGACAGGAGACAGCGACAGGTGACCGCGACAGAAGACCGCGACAGTACTTAACATTAAGCAATGTATGAGCGGCAGTTCGCGAGCGAGACAGCGACAGGAGCCAGATACGGTAGCAATCTCCGGTCGCGGCCTCCAGTCGCGGTCTCCTGTCTCGGTCTCCTGTCGCGGTCTCGCGCGCGAACCGCACCTTAGTGTGCATAAACTCTAGGCAGTCATGACCATACGTAGATTTTAGGCCCTAGCATGAAACCTACTTATTGTGCCTTACAGCGTACTTGATGTTTTATGACGTTAATTATATGGAAAATGAAAAAGCGCTTCTATTGTACTAATGAGGAACTAATACATCAAATTACGTCAAAGCTTCCGATTACTTTACGTCAAAAAAACCTGAAAACTGTGATAAAGTGTCTGTAGATCTATAGGCCCAGCGCACACCGCTGGAGGCGTCGCGGAGCGCATTTTAAGAAAACAATTTAAAACAAACCTTTTCTACCTTGACATACGGTCGCGCGCTTTCTCTTGTGGTAGCTTGAGGGCGCTTCGAGCACCGTTTCCGAATTTATTCTTATACTAGCTTTTGCCCGCGGCTTCGCTCGCGTAATCAGTCGAAAATCTAAGAAGATTTATACAAACTTTCATCCCCTATTTTATCCCCTTAGGGGTGGAATTCATCATAATCCTTTCTTAGGGGATGCCTACGTCATAGTAGCTTTATGCATGCAAAGTCTTAGTCCGATCGGTTTAACATTGACAGTCTCATACGAAGTTTCATTCCCTATTATATCCCCTTGGGGGATAGAATTGATCAAATTCCTTTCTTAGCGGATGCTTACATCGTAACATCTACCTGTATGCCAAATTTCAGCCCGATCCGTCCAAAATCTAAGAAGTATTATACAAACTTTGATCCCCTAGTTTATCCCCTTAGGGGTGGAATTTATCAAAATCCTTTCTTAGGGGATGCCTACGTAATAGTAGCTTTATGCGTGCAAAGTCTCAGCCCGATCGGTTTAATATTGACAAAGTCTCATACGAACTTTCATTCCCTATTATGTACTTATATTCCCGGTGGTTTGGGCTGTGCGTTGATAGATCACTATATCAGTCACCTTTGAGTTTTATATACTCGTATTTAGATTGACCGTATGTTAAGGTAGTTAAGAGGATATATTCTGAAAGTTGGCAACGTCGCAAATAGTTGTCAAATATTATCAAGTTCTAATTAATTTAGCAATGTTACTGTATGGAAACAAGAATTATGACTATGTAGTGCACTAAAAAAATGATAAGGGAATGCAATAAGTAATATCGTATCACCGAATATATAGTTTTAGATGTAAAAAAAGTATTTGAAAACCTTCCAAATGTCTTTTTCACACCTGAAACGGTGACAACATCAAATTTAGTGTGTTAATTGCATTCCTATATCAACCTTGTAGTGCACTACATAGCCATATTTCTTATTTTTCACAGTAAATTTACCAAATTAATTAAAATTTGTAAATATTTGGCAGCTATTTGCGACGTTGCCAACTTTCTGGTTATGATTAGATTGTTATCTTAAAGTGCGCTCCGCTGCGCTTCCAGCTGTGTGCGCTGGGCCATAGTCGTTACAGTTTTGCATGAAACAAAGAGGAATAGAGACATTCAATTAATTTAGTATCTTAGTATGTTCATGGATTTTCCTCATATCAGAAAAGTTATAGGTACTAATATAATAAACAATAATAGTCCAGTCAACGAATGATTATAGAGGGAAAGTCTTGGAACACAATTTTTGACTTCATAACTTTGTTTAGACTAGTTAGGAGGTAAACATATCAAAAGTCCCCGCCTCTAGCCCTTGAGCTTTGGGAGGGGGGGAGGGGTTTGAAGGTCCCATTTTTTGGTTTTTCGCTTATATCTCGGAACCTATGCGTCCTAGCGACATAGTACCTCAGAACAAAATAAAAGCTGATTAAATTTGCTACAAGTTATACTAAATAAGTATTTCGATATCTTTTATAGTTTTCGAGATATATACTCCTGAAAGTCTGTCATTTTGAAAAAATGACAGACTTTCAGGAAACTAACTTTACATTTTTTGCGCTTTTTTACCGGATAACTCTTTAACGATACAACCATAAGTAAATGCTTGCAAAAGGGTTGTGGAACACTCAATTTCCTTTAATAATACTATAATATTTTATCCATTTTCTTTAAAATGTGCTTTAGTCTAAGCTAATGTAATGTGCCAGCATTACATTGATACATACTCGTACATTGATTTACAAAGACCTTTTTTCAAAGACCAGGTACCTACCTTTTATAAAAAATATAATATACAGCATTTACATTTACATTTGAAGGAAAATAATATAGTTTTATTGAAGACAATGTAATGCTCTAAAAGCTTTTTGCCGGCAATTATTAACTAGTTGCATCTTTGAAGATTTCCGTTCTAAAAATGTAAAGTTAGAATGATTTTTTCAAAATGGCGGACTTTCAGGACTATATATCTCGAAAACTGAAGAAGATATCGAAATGCTTATTTAGTATAACTTGTAGCAAATTTAATCAGCTTTTATTTTGTTCTGAGGTACTATGTCGCTAGGACGCATAGGTTCCGAGATATAAGCGAAAAACCAAAAAATGGGACCTTCAAACCCCCCCCCCCTCCCAAAGCTCAAGGGCTAGAGGCGGGGACTTTTGATATGTTCACCTCCTAACTAGGCTAAACAAAGTTACAAAGTCAAAAATTGTGTTCCAAGACTTTCCCTCTATACCCTATTTTAAGCATTCGTTGACTGGGCTATAATGTTAGTAACAATATTCCGTTAAATAACAATAATAATATCTAACAAGAACTAATTAGCGAAATGAGCGTGGGTACTTAGTTACAGAAAAGAGTGATCATAACAAAGCTTAACTTATCTCTGGAACCTTGATCTTTCTTTTCGAGGAAAAACATTGATAAATAAATTCGCTTTACTTGTCTACCAATGTATACGTTCAGTAAATATTCATAACATTGTGCAGAGCATTTTTGACGGCACGGTTGACACATTGGCTATGCGATTGACTACTACGTCGCATGTCGCGGGTTCGATTCCTGCACGGATCAAATATTTGTATGACCTATAAGTAGTTGTTCTGGGTCTGAGTGTATGTGTATTTTAGTTAAAATGTTTGTGAAAACTCTCACACACTCATTAAACAGGAAAAACTAGGATGGGTCCATTTTTTTAATTTAAAAAGGAGAGCGTATATTTCTGATGCGATGCGATGCTATTACAATAATTTAACTTAGGCGCTGGCCACACAGAAAAGACGTAAGACGCAGACGTGGCGGAGACATTTGTCTCTACAGCGTGCTTTTCATACAAAATGTATGAAAGCGTCGCGACGCAAAACTTACAGAAGAGACGCGTCGCGGGCGCAACACTTGTACATCTGCGCCTGTCCGCGACGCGTCCTCGTCTTACGTCTCTTCTGTGTGGCCTGCGTCTTAGATTAAACTGATAAAATACAAATGTTTCTTGACATTTTACCAGTGGAACAGCCTAAACGCGTGCATGCCAGTGCTACATGCACGCGTGGCTATTAACAAAAACGGAACCTCGTTTTTCAATAACCGTTAATTCGTTTTGCTCCCACAGAATGTCACGCAAGTCCCGCCAGGGGTACAGCATCCGTCATCTGCTGCAGCTCCCCAATGCCCCGCGCAGCCCGCCCTCCGCGCCTCACCCCCCTGCACCATGCATCAAGGTCAGTGATAATTTAGGACTGGCTGGCTGGCTCGCCCAAGTATTTTTGGACTGGCCAGAGATATATTGTATATGAGGATATACAGTCGGGGTGTCAAAACCTTGACTGCATACAAATGTCAACCAACGCCCATAACATAACAGAATATTTATACATCTTTCTTTATTTAAAAAAGGTCTGTATCGATTTTTTTTATTTTAAGCAAGGAATATAATTTGATAAAGTTTGAAAGTGGAACGAACCTTTCAAAAGCGATTTTCAGACAAATTTTATATGGTACGGAATAAAAATAAATGTGGGTTACTTACCCACATTTATGTTTTATATTTCACTTTACGTTTTATATAACAGAAGATATACTTTATTTTGGACACATAAAAGTCTTATATAACTTCAGTTTGACTTAATATAAAATGAGAAATGTGCTGAAATTATTTAGTTGTTTGCTGAATGGTTAAAGTTTACTTAAATAAAGCCAAAACTGCGAGGAAAAGTTTGTAGACGTACTTTATTAAAAATGTAAATACTATTTTTTTAGTATTCAGAGAGCCAAATAAAAATCCACTCAAAAGAACGAATCATAAAAGTTTAAGGACCTGTACCCCTAGTACGAAACACTTTCGAAAAAGTATTCGTATCGTCTTGGAAAGCATTTTGTATGGGAACTTGAACAGCGCCTCTGGTGAGCGTAAATTAAACTTATTTTCAGAACATAATACATATAATTAACAAAACTAATAGTTTAATTTACGCTCACCAGAGGCGCTGTTCAAGTTCCCATTCAAAATGTTTTCCAAGACGATACGAATACTTTTTCGAAAGTGATTCGTGCTAGGGGTACTGTTCCCGTAATTAAAAACGTTCTCGGTAATAAAGCGAAAATCAAGGTCAAAACTTTTTAGATAAATTCGATAGATTGAGGCTAAGATAAGAATGCTTGCGTTCTTAAAATATCGAAATTGTTCTTTAGGCAACCTATTAGACTAAAAATCCATCTTCAACATGATCATAATATGAATTATGATAAAACTATTCTATCTATTTTAATGCTTGACTTATAGAAGAGAATATTATCCTATTTACGAGTTTTTGCAATTCTGCTTTTAAATTAACATTTTTTAAACCCCAAGATCATTGACTTATAATAGGTTATCGAAAATTACCAAGTTTATTTTGATATTTTGCAAACCCTTGTTCCAGCTTAAAATAACTTATGTTCTCTAGAGACTACCATTGGACGGTAGTTCCGGATAAATGAATTACGTACAACTGACCTCTTTGAAAGGACAGCAAAGTCAAAGACTTCCTTTTCGTATTAAAATGAGGTACGTTCTAACAGAAAACACTCAGCCTGAATCGTTGGGTTTACAGAAGCCTTGACATTTTGCAAAAGAGTTTATAATTAAGTACAGCGAAATTGAACCATTTTTGAGAGAAAGAAGGCTCTTTACTGACTAAAAGTGCAGCCTGTTCCTTAGGCTATTCTTTGCCATTCGTTTTTTATTTATTTTTGTGAGTGACAGACACAGTTCGGTCAACCTAGAGGAGGTTGTGAACTGCTTAATCGGACTCTACTCTAAGGAATCAAGACAGGGGACCTTTGCGTTTCGTGGCCATGGTGTCCTTTACAGACGGTCCCGCGACACGAAGCTTATTAGCCGATTTTTCTTAAAGAGGTTTAATAGAAGAAAAAGTTTATTTACATGCACGCGTAGCATGGCGATTCTATCTCTATTCTACGAAGAAAAGACAAAGTTATTTCATCGTTATTTCTAGACAAATCGACTGTTTTTTTGCACAAATATGACACCATTCGTACGCTATTGAAGAATAGAACGTTTATTTTCTATATTTCTTACATTAACATGCTTAAAACGCTAAAATTATTTCTACGTTCTGTCATTTTGTCTATTCTTCCGTCGACAAAACCCCTTTCTACGGCGCCATGCTACGCCTGATGGAAGTTCGTTGCCTTAGACGTTAGAAACTTGGAAGTTAGTACTCTGTTTTTAGATAAAAATAAGTATTTTTCATTTGACTTTTGCAAACTTATTCCCTCGATTATTCTTTTTGAAGTGAGGAAGGAAGGCGCGACTTAGCGCCTGTTATCTTAATATTTGGTCTAAAAATAGATCTATTCCAGACCATCTCACCATTGCATCTATCTACATACAAATAAAAGAATATCAATGAGTGGTACAAAAATCGAACATAGAACCCGCTCTGATTGAAAATAAGTGTCCTTTAAACGACATTAATATCAGTTACAATTTATTTATTGCTAACGACGTCTGAAGTAAAATAAAATAGGTACTTATAGGTACAATAATGTCTTTCTTTATCACATAAGTAAATGAACTTTCAGCATTCAGTCTTAACAAAGCATATGTAGGTATAATAAATCTCTTTAACTTTGTACGAATTCAAAGAAGTTCTTGTAACTGACTTTCCCGAGTAACAAACGTTTTATGAAACAAAACAGATTTATAATTGAAGAACTCAACGGTACATATACGTAGGTACATGTGCCCAGCACGAAACGAGCGAACTTCGTGGAAACACGATAAATTATTAAGAAAAACAACCAGTGTAGGTAATCGTGTCGTAAAAGTTCGCCGTTACCGTGGCGCCTCTAGCGGAGGAAATTCGAATTATAATATTTTAATAAAACATTACTTTTAAAAAGAGTTTTTATTGAAAACATTCTTTGTTTTTGTTTTCGGTGTTATTTTTAAATTATGTTAATGAAAGTTACTGTTTTGTAAACTTTATTGCTAATTTGTTTTTTATTGGCTGGGAAGCGCCTCTAGCGGTGGAAATTGGACCTACATAGCATAATAATAAATCACTGCAACATATTCCAAGTAAATAATTTATTACTTAAATACATAAAACGAATGCAGAAATATATTTTAAATCAAACTCAATCAATATGACTGAAAAGAAATAAACCTTTTTGCATTTTTGCGAATTGTGACCACCATCAATGACAGTTCACACCGAGACGCGACGCGAAGCGACGTGACGCAACGATAAAATAAGTTTAGATATTCAGTCGCTATTAAAATGCAGCGCGGCGCCGCGCTGCGCCGCGCCGAGTTGTGACAGTTTATCTTTTCGTGTAGGAAATAGAGTTCGATTTTGAATAGCTCTATTGAAATGTGCGCGCAGCGTCACGTTTCGGTCTGAGCCGACCCTGAGAGAGATGCGAATCAGAACCATTTGTAGTAAGCTTGTGTTTGAACGACCCACCCTCTGAGCACCTCCGAGTAGGGTTGTTAAGTGAGGGAGCAAAACCTTACAGTAGTTCGTACATTAATGTCGAGATGGCGCTGTTTCAAATATTTAAATGTGAAGTTTTTTTTTTATTTTCTCTCAAAGTTAGTATAGAATATCGAATGGAATATTGAATACACTTAAACCTAGATAGATACTGATTTAATATAATGTATTATTATGACTTTTAATGTACTAAAACTATAGTTTGGAACGATATATTGTTTTTTTTTCTTTTTGATGAAATAGTCGTTTTTCAATGTTATCTTTTTTAAGTTTGGAACTACACTACTGCAACTTGCAACTTAACTATCTGTTCTTAAGATAAAATGAAACGACAAATGATAGAAGATTTTTTAAACGATTACACGTCTTACATTATATTCGGGTTTCACGAGTATAGAGTTTTTAACGAGAATCTAATTTATTTAAAATGTTTGTGGTGCATTACTGTAATAAAGGACTTCTTTGTTGTAGGAGAATTTTATAAGTAGGTTTCATTGTAAAAACTCCTTTTGTAGCTGGCCGTTTAGAATGTAAGAAAAAGTAAATTGTTTTTATGGCGGATATTTTTATGATTGCGGAAGTCTCCCGAACTGAAACGATGTTCTTAGACGATGCGTGGTGTCAGGTTTTTTCCTTAGGTTTTTTCTTTGGGTTTTTGGATTTTTTTTGATTTGTCGCCGCGCCGCCCGCGCCGCGCTCGGAGCCTGCGATAAAAGCTATGCAATAGCTTAAAAATTTACTTTAGTCCATTGAACATACCCATGTAAAAGACTTCAAGTCACGTAAATTCATTTTATCCATCTTAAACCATTGGTATTTCAAAAACACACCCAATAATTTCCGAAACAAACAAATAAATCAATCAAACAGTCGAACGAGGTAAACAGAATTCCTATCCAAAGCAAACGTACTTAGTTCTCGTTAGTTAGGTTGACCCTACCGCCCCCTGTCGCATACCTTCGGAACTATTCGGAACCTTTCGGTATTTATTGTGAAAGCAAATCAAGTATTTATTTATTGGCTATCGCTTTGATCGTCGAATGACCTCGTACAAACACGATTGTCGTTATAAGGGGTACCGTTGGTTTAGTGTGGACAGGGCTATTGTAGAATTGAAATGTTTGAGTTAAGAACTTTCTTTTGGCAATAGTAGGGAGTTTTTTTGGTTACTATACTTCAATATAAATGACGACTGTTAATCAAGTTACCAATTTTATATTGGATAAAGTACCTAAATACACAAACACTTAAAAATCAGTCTCAGTAATATTATCTTAATCTGGGTGAATGAAAAATTTGCATTTTTAGACTCACCTGTAACACAAAAAGAAAATCTTGCCTTGAGAATCAAATCTATAAAAGAAATCACTGCATTTACTTTTATTTTCCTTAATTAAATAATAATAAAAACTTTTCCACCCAAAATGCAATAAAAATACTAAATTAACTTGGTGTTTCTCATATTATTGTTTATGTACAACAGTAATTTAACATTATGTAATAACTTTTAATTAAATTTAAGACCTCAAAAAACAAAAATGTCCTTGTCCTTACTTACATTACCCCTCATCGTGTCCATACGTTACCCAACGTCTCATAAAAAGGGTTTTCTTTTCACGGGCCGCTACCGGTCCGGGCCGGCCATTTGTCTTGTTCTCTTTCTTGTAAGAATTAATGTCTTTAAAGGGGTCGAATTCTCTTGTGTCTACTACCCTCTGGATATTTCTGTGATTTTAGACGTTTCGTGAGATAGGTCCTTTTCTCTGTATTTTCTGGAATTAAGATGTGATATATTTAAGACAATTATCTTTTAAGTTTTATTGATTTTGTCACTGTCCAGCAGTGTCAAAATAATGGTTTTTGTTTTCAAATTTGTCGTGTTTGTGTTATGGGGTAGTTATGATTATTTTTCTATTGACCAAAACTCGTCAATTGACCCACTTTTATTTAACTTTAAGTATTTAGGTACCTACACTAGAAAACTTTCTAAGATACGAAACAATTTGTAGTGTTCTTGAAAATCATTTGGTAGAGAAATCGAAAACAAGTTAGTCATTTAAAAAACTATGTTCTTTTTAAAAACAATCTTAAGTTTTTAGACTGACATGGTCACTGTTACAAATATTGGGGTTTAAAACGGGATATTTACCATGCAAATAATAAACATGGTAAACATCCCGTTTTAAACCCTAATATTTGTAAGCTTTTATTGTTACTAAAATACTGACGATAAACAAAGTACCTACTCGTCAAGACGATTCAAACGAGTCAACTCGATGGGTTTGCGGCGTTTCATTACAGGGTTCCTACGGCCACCTTCCAGCTCTATCATCCGATCAGCTCAATGTCATCATAATATTTTATTCTCCCGCGATATACATACAACATTATTTTTTGTTTATGCGAAACCCGATACACCTGTCTAGTATTTTTGTGTAAGGAATCTATGTACAAAATTTTAAAACCGTGTCATAAAAAAACACAAAGTTATAAGCTTGTGTTCCTGGTAGTCCGTTCAAAAACATGCTCATTTCGCGGTACATCCGCGTAAACGGCGTCTCCTGTGTTATACTCTCGTGATAATAGTTTAGCAATAGGTACCTAACCGTACGGTGATTGTATTGTAATTAACTGATAGTAAATTTTAATTAATATATTTTTGAAAAAAAATAATAATTTGGTGTAAAAATTATAGGAGTCGAATCAGTTACTGATTCTGAACAAAATATGTTCAGGTTTCGCATATTATACTAAAAATAATGTTGTCTAAGTGCATAATTTCAACTCAAGCAAAAACCGAGAAGGGGATCAAAAACTTGCAACATTTGATTACGGACAATGGGACAGGTGAAAGTAAATAAAAGCTTGCAAAAATAGACTGTCCTGATCATTCTAACCTTTTCCCAACTATGTTCAGGGGTCAGCTTCCAGTCTAACCGGATGCAGCTAAATGCCAATATTTTACATGGGGTAAATGCCCATATGACCTCCACAACACAGTCAAAACTGCATAATACTGTAGCATGCGTCCTGTCCCAATAGACGGAGCGGTAATAATTTAGGAAGGAGAAATAAGGGACTTTAAATAAATTAGCCACTACAAGTTTTAATATTCTTTTCATTTTCACTCCGAAGGTGGAACCCTTTATCAGGGTAGACAGTATTTGAAGTATTACAACAATTTTAATAAAAGTTCAATCCAGTTGAGGGAAGCACAAGGACACATAACATGAGTACTTATCTTTATAAATTAAATATGCAGCAAAGAAAATATCAGCACAGGAGCTGCTGCAAGACGTCGTAAAATTGTAATAACCAAAAAAGAATTGAAGATGAATGAATGACAGAATGAAAATTCGAAATATAAATGTTTAAATTTTAAAAAACGAAATAGATAAATAAAAAGGAAAGAGGTTGAAGGAACGGAAGAGGTTGGATACCTCTCTGTTACAATACCATAACCATATTAGGATACAAAGATCATGTCACTATTTGTGAAAGGCATACAAAGCTGACGGTTGGCGCAATAGTTGAGCGATCGACTGCTGCGGAGCGTGTCTCGGGTTCGATCCCCGCACGGAACAAATATTTGTATGATCTGCAAGTTGTTCCGGGTCTGGGTGTTTGTCTATATTTGTAAAACGCACCCACGACACAGGAGAAATTGCTAGTGTGGGGCAACGTCGTTTTGTGTGTCTATGTTAGTTTCTATGTTTGTAAAACGCATCCACAACACATGAGAAATACACAGAGTGGAGAAATGTTTATAAAAAAACCTAAACCGGGAAATCTTAAGACACGGTTCCTAGTCTAGGCAGGGCTTAATTTTCTACTCCTTTCACAAATTGTATACCACAAGCTTGATATGTTTCCGAATATCCTTTCAAGTTAGGTTCCGTTCATAGCATTCTAATACTAAATATAGTCAGCTTATAACTAAGTAATGTATAAGTACACATAATACTTAGTCGATAAATTCCCCGTTAATCCGGGAGTGTTAAGTGATTAAGCGCTCGGCGGGCGGTCGGGGGCGGTCTCTTACGCACCGATTTGTTCTAACAGTTATAAACACTTAGCGATGTAGTAACGGTCAAGTTGTGAACGGGAAATGTCGATAGATTTACAGAACGAAAGAAATAATGGTTAGTATCGGAGAAAAAAAACCTGTGATACCTTTATACATGACAACTTCGCTCGGGTTAATTCAGTATTCGTAAAACATTTGGCGCCATCTTTGATCAGAAGAAAGTTACTGTTGATTTTTCGGATACCTGTAGTACTTTTTTGGGATGAAATGTATCCTGTGCCCATTTTTAAATACCTGACAGTGACAACGTAAAGTCAAAATTTAAGGATAGTCGGTTTAGTGGTTCGTGAAACGGTAACAAACAAACTTACTTCCGCATTCATTATTACTTTTTTTTAGCGTGTTAAAATCATCGAATGGGTCTTCCCACCCAGGGCAGGGCTGGAGGAATTGTCAGACTCGTACTGACTATAATCCACGGTGTCCTTCAATAGCCCTTTACGTTCCGGGGTCACGGTATTCGCTAGTTCCGCGACCCTGGCAGGCTTTGGCCCTGTAAGGGGGCCCCGTCATTGTTCTGACACTCCTAGAGGCGCGCGTGGAACACAACGCGCCGTCGACCGGCCATGGTCCATGGTCGGACAGCGAGTCGCCCATTACTCACCGCCCGCATACCCACGCCTACGGTGGCCGGAGATCGTCTTGCGACGTCCGTCGCCGTGGGCGTCTACCACTGCGTTCATAATATTACCTAGGATTAGGATTACTAAAGTCAAAACTAACAATAAACTACCAATGGAAATCAATAACCTCGCTCCCCGCCTCTGGCCAATATAAAAGCCAGACCTTGGGCCATAGCTTCAAATAATTTATTTACTTAATTATAACACAGAGAAACATTTACTGTTACTGTCTTTCAATTAATGTCAAAGCCCAGTAAAGTGACGTCTTCCCTTATGTACAATGTACTCTATGGTGTACCATATCTCTAAACTTCAAAATAACAGTCACTTTTCGAGTCCATTCGGTTTGACGTCCAACTGAGCGGAGTGAACACCTGACCGGACACCGGACTTTGACAGATAATGTGCTGAAATATCTTTCAAACTTCGGTGTCTACGGTCAGTCCGCTCCGTCTAGTTTGACCGTATCTTTATTATTTAACATTGACCGTAGCAGATGCTACGAAGCGTAGACACGTGCTACGAAAGCGTAGCGGGCGTAGACACTGTCTACGAAATACAATCCACCACATTAAAAGAAAAAGCGGACAGCGAAGGAGTGGAACTCTCTGCCTGCGTCTGTGTTTCCGAATACATACAACCCTAATCTCTTCAAAGTTAGAGTGAACTGGCTTCTTCTGGGTAAGCTCGCTCCATCGTCGACCTTGTCTTAGTCATTCCTGACATAGACTAAGGTCAAGAGCAAACCCATTTTACATAAAAAAGTCGTATTGCACTGTTAATGCGAGTTTCATTATAATTTCTAGTCCTCAATACGTCAGTCTCAGCTTTACAAATAATGACCGTAGAATTTGCTACAAGCGTAGACACTCGCTACGGAAGTGTAACCAGCAAAAACGTTACATAAAAAAACACTAATTATAACCACCTAAAAATGCTTAATAAACTGTCAACAAGAGTCTTCGATAATGTCATGTTCTCCAATACATTTATTACGAGTATGTTTCAATAATGTTGACCGTAGCTCTTGCTACGAAGCGTAGTCCAGTGCTACGCCGCGTAGCCTTTGTAGACGATCTACAAGACTACAACCGATCCCATCCATTCTGGTGAATTTATCGATACAGCTTAGATAAAACATACTTCTGTTACCATAAGCCATTGGGATCGCCTTTTATCGACATCCTCTGCCCCCAACACTGACCGTAACATTACAGCGGGCGTTGACGGCCATATTTCTTTCGACCGGTAACACCTTCGTGATAATTTAGTACTGCTATGCACCGGCCGATTGAAACCTTAACGTTAATTGTTATTTATTGTTGGTAGACTTGTGGAGGGTAGATTTGAAAAGGCCTTTGGCTTGATTAAGAGTTTTCTTGGTTTTGTAGATTGTTAGTTATAGTATATTTTATGACATAACATTTATGTTAACAAAATAATGATACAGTCATAGGTAAAAAGTAGTGTGGATTGTCCACTTTTGTCTACTTTTTAAGATAAAATATTTAACCTTGCTTGAATTTTCAGACAAATAATTATTATAATGACAGTTTAGAGATATTTTAATGTTCAGAGTTCTTCTAAAGTTATACTGACGTACCACCAAAAAATAAACATCTGTTGAACACATTAACATCTGTACAAAAAAATGTCAAGTGCAAAAGCATTTGACGTTGATGTAAAGGTCGTTTTGCAGTTAAACTTTTTTAAAGTGTTCAAGAGATGTTTAACTTTATGTAGTAAGACTGCTACAATTTAAAGGAGTAATATTTCTCTTCAAAGAAAGTAAGTAAATATTGTACAAGGAAATAAAAACAAAACACTACAAGCGCCGAAAATACAATCAATTACACATCGGGCCATATAAAGTGCACACATTGCAATATATTAGGATCGCGCGATTCAACGAGCGATATTGTTCCCGCGCGGCCACTTGCCGATAAACACCGCTAACGTTTGCCGATCACGACGCTGTAACGTTCGCAGATTGCCAATTTTTCTACTCGCTAGAGGTTTGTTGCTGTTTGTAGCTGGTAATTTAATTTGGCCTGCAGTTTACAAGGGTTTCTCAGTAAAGTTGATTTTTCGATTGTTTTGTACATTTGTGTAGTTTGGTTTTCTATTGAACATGTCTGAAAATAACATTGTACGATTTTGTTGGTATTGTTTTTTAAGATACATGTGAGAACAAGTAATTAAAAACGTACATCTTAGCATATTTTATACAAAGAAAACGTACAAAACAAGCCTCCATAATAACTAGAACACAGCACAGCAATAAATTTACTTAAACACGGCACACGACAGTGACTACAAAGTTTCTGTGTAACATTTTGTCTTGGAGCAGCCGCCGCGCATCGCAACGTGACCCACCACCGCAGAATGCGAACCTCCTAACGAGTTTTTGAAAGCACCCCCTGTCAGGGAACGCCATCTTAAAGGGATTTGCACTTTGTAACTAAATTGTCTTGGAGAAATGGATATGACCAGGATAGTCGAGCTCAACAGTGTCGATGACTTTCTTGAAGTATCTCTTGTTAAAGAATCGATTCTTGAATGAAGAATAAACTCTGCTGAGTTTCTCACAGTTCAGTAATTCTGATGAAGGCAACATGTCCTTCTAGCTTATCAACATGACAGCCTAATGCAGCGGCCGCATCTATTATTACAGGAGCTGCCCTTTCCCAATCCATCTCAATCCTCGGCTGATCCGTCCATTAAGTATTCATCTCGCGACATTAGTGGCTGCCGTTATTAAAACCACCTGTAAATCCCATACTCCTGCGACTTGCGGACGCGGCACACGTACGATGGGGGGCGGGGGGAGTGGGTCCGTCCCTTCCGCCCTTGTGACTTTTGTCTCGAATCTCAGCGCACGTCTTGGACATCGGGGACACGTCTTACAGAATTAATAATAAGCTAAGAAACCGGGTGCGGTTTGGCCCACAATGTGCCGAAATTTCTAACCCTCATTAAGGGCCCTCTGCACTCACCGCGCGCACCAAACTTTGAACGTTCGCGCTCGCGTTCGCTCCTTGTTTATTGATGTTGCCAACATCTTGCCGCTTGTAACGGGTTTTAATAGTCGAATTAAGAATGTTGTGAGCGTCCGTGATGAGCGTTGGTTTGTTCAGGTGATTTGTTTTACTTTGTCATTTGTTTATTTTATTTTAACATCACGCTGCAAGCGTTTCTCTCTATTAAATGCCATTCAATCCATGAATGAAACTAAAATAGTTTTTTGCTCTCGTAAATAACACAATAGAACTCACAGTAACTAAACACATTGGAAAACATTTACTTAACATTATGGATGTATTACAAACATAACCTACATGTTTTCGGAAGAATCGACAAACTTTTCACATTACTTTCTTTTTAGTTCAGAAAAGTTTGACAAACACAGTTTGACGTTAACATATCAGGCTTCAGGCGATGTTATTTAGCAAAAAGCAAATTTTGGTACAAATATATCGGTTGTCTGACATTGTTAGCAAGTCTGTGACAAGTAGAACATTGTAGGAACATTTTGAGCAAGGGTTTAGTTGACAGTGTCTTGTCACTTCGGGCCTCCGGGCATCATAGTTAGGGTACAATAGTCGTAACATTGCGAATGATAGATAATACTTGTAAATGGAAATCTTGTGCTTAACTATTAAGTGTTTAAATGTTGCTATGAAAGTCGTGTTTTGTGTGGCATTGACAACAGCTCGAGGGGAAAGGTGTTGACGTTTGGGTTCGAAAGGTCATGTTCGTTTTATTTATGCAACAGTTGTGAGGAAGTAATGAAAAGGATCTCTTAGTAAAACAACATAATTTTGTTAAATTTTGGACGTAAATGAAAGTTACAGTTTGTTAGGTATATACATGTACTATCCGCTATCATGACAACAATTTAAAAATCTTAAATTATTTAGAATAGTGACCACATAAATATTGTTTGTTTGGGATAGATATCGACAGTGCAATGCGAAGCTAAATTGAATGACACATATTGCACAACCAGCATCATTGTCCAGTGGTCTTAAATGCCAGACCAACAAATTACTTTAACTTATCTTATCATAAAGTATCTGTAGGCAGATTGTGTTCTAATTTTAAAATGTAAAATAAATATTAGTGTTTCAAACAACACCAACATAAAATATTACTTATAAACTGTAGCTTCTAGCTTGATTATTACCGAGAAGCGAGGCCAAGCAAACTTTCCCACTGACTGGCAGTTCCCGGAAAGACAAGGTATTGATACGTCTCTGGGAAAGTTCTCGTCTTTGAGAACTGAACGCTATTTAACACGTATAATACAGGTTTCAGGTTGAGCTTCCAAGAAATACAAACAATTTTGCCTTGGCTCTTATTGAAAATCCATTTGTATCTTTTCAAAACGTATTATTTTATTCCTTCAGGACTGATATTGTATACCTATTTTTAGTACCCACTGAAAAACAGGCTGGTGAACCCGGTTTTAATTATCGAACTTGTATGTCCGAAACAACAAACTTTGGAAGTTGATAATAATATGTTATTTTTGAGCTCAGTAATAAAGTTCTCCACATAATTCTCATTTAGTTAATCTTAGAATATTATATAATTTGACATCAGTGCCTACTAACCTGGTACAGGGTAGAGGTCTCTTTTATCGTGTCTCCACGTTAAAACTTCGAACTTTTTCAATATCAAAATGTACAGTTCCAACTCCACCCACACCAACCTACGTAAATATATTGTTCGGCCTACACTATCCTTTTAAATCAGAAATCAAACCATTTCCTTTTCAACCCTTTAGCTCAAACATTAAAATCCAAATCCCACACATTTCCTAAGAAAATGTAAAACATTTCCGTGCTTTATATGAAAAGAACCTTCACAAGACGGGCCTGCCCTTATAAAGGAAATTCATAATAATTTCACAAGGTATAGGATAGGGTGAGTTTCGGAAAATCAAAAGTTCGTTTCAAAATTTCAATTACTTATTCGTTGTACGCGTGTGCTGCATAGAAAGGAAATGAAATAACACTTAAATTTGATTTACGATAGAAAGTATTCTAATACGGATGAGATATATTGTTTTCTTTGGTAAATTAAGGCGTTTCGTATGCACGTGTTTGGATCCCGATGTGGAAATAGGGATGGTGTTTAAGGTTCATTTGTATATGGTTGTTGAAATAAATCTTGTGAAAGAAAATTAGAATAGGTAGATCGGAAAGTTATTTATTTTTGATGATTTATTTACATTGATAATTATGATTAATTCAGTTGATTTATAATACAACTACTCAGTGTTTTTTATTATTTCTGATAGTACTATCGAGGCTGACTCAAAATGAGGCGACGAAATAACCAAGACGCACACACATACCGTAAAGGGTCCGGACGGATTTTTATTATTTTAAGTATCTTGTCACAAATTATAACAGATCACAAACCCTATAAATAAATACGTAACACATCTCCATATTACAATATCATCACTCACCACGCAGTCAAAAGTAAACAGTTAACTCCTCACAAAATTTATAATTTCCCTCCGCTTTTAACTTAAAGCGTAATCTTGGTTATTTTAAAGCACCTACGGCCTCCAAACGGCTGCATAACAAATTTTATTTCCTTAAGGCTCTAGTCTTCTAAAATTCACTCGCGCCAAATTATTTGCGAAACTTTGTATGTGTTTTTTGAATAAAATAGTGAAATAGCTTGAAATATTATTATTGCACATAAATAACCATAATATAAGTAACAGCTAGTTATTTTTTTCAAGTTGATTTAAGTGGATAATATTAGGAAAATCAAGCGTTCAAAACGGCTCTTTCGTGCCCAACGTCATTTCGAGTTACGTTTGTGCACTTTATCTGAGACAATGAAGAATTAATTTAAAAATCTGTTCAGCGCATAATGACCGCAACATTCTCGTCTTCAAAATGCGCTGATTACTTTTTTCTATTTATCTTTCATTTTCTCAATTTAGAAGTCAGAATATCATCAATATTCTCGGATTTTACCTCTTAATAAATAGTCTTTTTCATAATAACTATGCATTGTAGGTATGTAATATTTAGATTATTATGATGTCAACAGATCAATAAAGAAAATACAAATAAAAATTTGTACCTAAAGCGCTTTTTTCCAACAATAAAAAATATCTCAAATAACCTCTAAAAACAGTGTTTATATACAAGCATTGCAAGAGAAAATCCTCAGTGGCCGGGGCACGGCCGGAGCGAACGCACGTGGGGTCCACGCCGATTTTTTATCGGTACCTCTCGCTCGCACATTCTCTCGCTCTAACGGTGATGACGCACAGTTACGCATCACAAGTTGCTCTACTTTATTATCTAAGAATATAATTTTTAGAAGTCGAGTATTTTTGTAAATATTCATTTAATTTTGTGTATTAGCATTAGTTTATTTAACAGACGTCAAAAAACATTTTTTTAAAACATTTATTTATTTATTTTAAAATACTGAATTTAAAACAATATAATATGTAAATGTAAAGAAAATAAAAACAAACTGCCGACCTTACAGGCGTACTTGGGCGTGTATTTTTAGTGGTCCCTTGGAGAAAAATAATGCTGCCGAATTAAAATGGTTGTCTCTGTCGTAACCCTAGAAGGTACCGTCTCTCCAAGAAATACAGTCTTCTACCCGTGGTTCCGCACTTGTTTTTTTTTATCGATTTACTGATTCCCACCAGTAGGACAAATCGGTAAAACAAGTGAAGGTCGGAAAACATTTGCTTAACGATAGCAAGTTAAAAAAAAACAGGTTCAAGCGATTTTCGACCTTATTGACATTAATAAAAACACCGGATTTTAATGAAGGAGCAATGTTAGCGAACGAGAATGTGAGAAAAACCAAACCAAATTTCAAATGTCAATAAGGTCGAAAATCGCTTAAACCCATTTTTTAAATTGCTAATATGATCTTGATTTGCTGGTAAGCTTTCATGACGGCTAGGGAGTAATTTAAATTCGTTTGGGCAGGCTGAAACGTTCACTTATATTTATCTTGGAAACTTGAACACCTGGTGCAGAACCGCAACAGACCAGCTAAACTATAAGAGATGCAAAAATGGTGCCATAGCAAAAATTGTTCCACGTGATGAGCATTTTCTGCTGAGAGAATAAATTTGAAGATCTGGAACACCTGATGTGGAACTCCAAGAGCCTAGCTATACTATAACATACATATATAGGAATGACGTCTTAGCTAGATTTGTTCAGCCTAATGAGCACTCTCTGTTGACGTGTAAAATTTGAAGATCTGGAACACCTGATGTGGAACTCCAAGAGCCCAGCTACACTATAACATAATTACCTAAGTATACACCGTGTTCCGGACAATATACATAAACTTCGACCAGATGTTCAAACCACGGAAGTAAGCATTTTTCATTATGGACACATTAATAAATTCTTATTTTTTATTTTTTGTTAATTTTCATACAAACTAAATACCTAGACGTAAATAACCCGATATGCATGCCTCTTTATCCGAATTGGCAACGTCGTATTTTCATTCATAACATTTGGCGGGCTGAAACAAATGAAATGCAAATAGTATTTGATAGATTTATCATTTTAATTGCACTAAGCGGCAACATAGGCCAAATTAAGATACTTTCTCACTGCATAGCTCAATTAAATTTCATTAAATGAAATTACAAATATCTTTGTAACGAAGCCTTTTTAAGTACTACTTCCTTTGTTGGATTTGATTTGTAAAAGCCATAGAAGTATTTGCTAAAGTTTATGGATAACGTGAAGAACACGGTGTATAGGAATGACGTCTTAGCAAGAGTTGTTCAACCTGATGAGCACTAATAATCTGTTGACGTATAAAAATTGAAGATCTGGAACACCTGTGGAAATCAAAGCTGTCACTAGTTTCACTGTGTAATCATAAAATAACATTAGCTGAGAGTACCAGTGAAAGCGGTTACAGTTTAGGACTGATTTTCGATGACGACGAATATTTGAATAAAAATTTGACTATACGGGCCAAAACTCCTATTATTTTTTTTACCCGGGCTCTAGGAATTAGGCATCAGACGTTTTAGATCTTCGATTTTGACGACCCCATTGTCGTTGGCATAGGCAACAGGATCCGCATACGAAGTCGCGGGCTAAGCTAGTAAATCAATAGAAAGCAAGGAAGATGAATTGACGTTTCAGTTGCTGGTAAATAAATTTATAAATTCTTCATCAATTTCTTTGTCCCAGCTTATGAGACCACGTGAGGTCTCTTTTTTTTTCAGCGTGGTGAAATCATCAAATGAGTCCTCCCGCCCCGGGCAGGGCGGTAGGGACTGTCAGACTTGTAGTGACTAGAATCCACGGTGTCCTTCAATAGCCCTTTATGTTCCGGGGTCACGGTAATGAGATAAGTTCCGCAGGCTTTGGCCCTCTAAAGGGCCCCGTTATATTGCTGACGGTCTTTGAGGCGCGCGTGGAACACAACGCGCCATCGACCCGGGCATGTTCCATGGTCGAGAAGCGAGTCGCCCTTTACTCGCCGTCCGGATACCCGCGCCTACGGTGGCCGGAGATCGTGTTGATACTTCCGTCGTCGTGGGCGTCTACCACTGCGGCTGGGATGGAGGGAAGATGCTGTCCTCTCCCTCTCGCGGCGCGCCTCCTCCTTCGTGAGCATGACTGCTTCGCAGAAGGAGGCGACCGCTTCCCACTCCGTCTCGCCCCGCAGCATGGCCGCGACCAATGCCGGGCGCGAGAGGTCTCCGCCTATCGCCGCCGTGAGAACATGGCGGTGCCCTGCCCGAGCGGGGCAGTCCTGCACCGTATGCTCCACTCCACCGTGTCCTCCGGCCGATCCTAGCAGTGGTGACACCCAGACGATTCTTCCTTCCTCATCAGACACAGGTACCTCCCGAAACAACCGTGTCCGGTGAGGACCTACGTCAGGCGGAAGGTTAGGACGCCGTGACGCCTATCCAGCCACTCCTCAAAGAGGGGTCTTACCACCGCGATTGCGGCGTGCCCGACGTGAAGTTTCTGGTATCAAATTGTTACTACGTTTTTTTATTTCTGATAGTTTTATTGTTTATTATTTTCCAAGCAAGATAGCGCATCCCGGGATTTTTCTACAGTTGGCGGGGCAGCCTTTCGTGTGTGGCTGACACACAATTTGCCCCCCCCCCCCCTACTACCTGCGGTCGGCCAGTGACGCACCGTGTGCCGGATGTCGCTACCCTCCACGACCAGTCTCCCGATAAGTCCATAACAGCTCGAATCATTCCGGCTAGCCAGCAGTAGAACGACTTTTTTGAACCAACTCCTCTTGTGGCTAATTTTGCTCGGTGGGTGGTCGCAAGCCTTCGGCCGAAACCTACCACCAGTTGATGTCACCTGATTAGCACCATCCAGGGACGCACGTGTTACGTGTAGGTAAATATAGTATCATGAAGGCGTACTCTCCTACGCGAGTGACTCAGTCCCCACAAAAAAAGACCTGTAAAAAGTTACCTTCAAAAAGTGGTGATAAATCAGCCTATTTTGAATAAATGACTTTTGATTTTGATTCATACGTTTTGTTATACTAAACTTAGTTTTTTTTTATGTTCAATGAGTTTAAACCAAATCTATTCGAGTATTTAAATAGTATTAAAACACTCGTGTGATACTCGTATTATTACAAATCAAATCATATTAAAACTCCTTATTATGCAACTATTTCTAAATCCTTTAATAATCCTTAGTAGAGAAATATTTTCGACTGTATCAAAATTGTTTTATAATACTTCGCTAGGCAGGATGTATGCGGGGTATCGCGGGGAGCCGAAATTTGACGTACGACGTATGGACTGGCCGAACGCGATTCTATATTGTGCAACACAAGACTAAAGCCTTAAGAGGGCTATTACAATATGAAAGAACAAAGTTTCTGTCAATCTGACATCGTGATGCCCCACGAATAGAAACAAAACACAAACAAAAGAACTATGCCTCGTATACCAGGAAGAAAACAACATGAGCTTTTGCCACTTTTCTTTCGAATAAACAGAGTGAGATCCCGGGGCTTCCAGACACTACTTATTTTCTTAGTTAGGTACGAATGGATAATACGATAAATGTCATCAAACTATTCTATAATAAATATCTTGTTATGATATATTTTAAGTGTTAATATTGTTTCCAGTGACTAATTGGAATTCATAACTTTTTTTAAATTAGATTTTTGTGATTATTTAGAACTAGCTGACCCCGGCGAACTTTGTTCCGCCTTAGAGGCAATAAATGAGTTTCGATTTTTTATTAGGATATCAAATATAATTCTAAAAAATCTAGTCAAACATCAATGATTCTTTATTAGCCATGTATTTTGGTGCATGGGTTGCACTGTTCAGTGAAGCACGTTGTGATAGACGACATTTTTTGTTTTATTATCACGCGAAAGAACAAATAACGCAGATGGTCATCCGACCCGTGAACATGCCACATATATATCTAACTGACCATGTGAAAAACATGGATTTCCTATATTCAGACCACAATTAAACTTTCAAGCATTGGCCTTGTGATTTGTTAATGGTCATGGCGAATGCAAGACGGATCGCAAATTGAGGTCGTAAAACTAAAACGGCATATCGTTTGGGATCCTCGAAATGAGAACTTCCTCACCTTCGAATTTTCCTCTGAGTATCGTCGCGTAAATCACATTGTTCATCAATTTACTTACCACCAAACGCGTTCTGTTGCACAGCTTTGGTTGGTTTATGTTTCGAAGCATGATGACTAAGAAGCCAACCTTCATTCGTAAATTGTGCGGTGGTAAGCCAGGCATATCCAAGGAGTTTTAATTCAATTGGAAAGTTGGTGGCTAAACGCAACTGTAATTTTTTTTATCATGGTAAAATCATCATGTGAGTCCTCCCATCCAGGGCAGAGCGGGAGGGACTGTCAGACTCGTACTGACTAAAATCCACGGTGTCCTTCAATAGCCCTTTACGTTCCGGGGTCACGGTAAATCGTAGGTAAATCCCGCGACCCCGGCAGGCTTTGGCCCTCTAAAGGGGGACCCCGTCATAATGCTGACACTCTTTGAGGTGCGCGTGGAACACAACGCGCCGTCGACCCAGGCATGGTCCAAGGTCGGACAGCGAGTCACCCATTACTCGCCGCCCGCATGCCCGAGCCTACGGTGGCTGGAGATCGTCTGGCGACGTCCGTCACCGTAGGCTGTAGTGTGTAGTAATACTGCGGCTAGGGTGGAGGTAGGACGCTGACCTCTCCCTCACGCGGTGCGCTTCCTCCTTCCATAGCATCACTCCGTCTCGCCCCGCAGCATGGCCTCGACCAATGCCAGGCGCGAGAGGTCTCCGCCTATCGCCGTCGTGAGGACACGGCGGTGCTCTGCGCAAGCGGGGCAGTCCTGCACTGTATGCTCCACCATGTCCTCCGAACGATCCTCGCAGTGGTGGCAGGCGCAGGCGTTTTTTCGTCGTATGGTTGTATTGAATTCACCGAAATACTGTTTTAGCATTGAAGACCGGTGGGCGCTGGGTGGCAAGAACATTCTTCTTCTTCATGTTTCCCTAGTACTTTTTCAGATCCCTTATTCAATTTCGGCACCAACACCTTCTTCGTGATCATGTTACTACGTTTTATGTCCGTCTCACGGAAACTGGATAAAAATTTGATCGTCTTGGTGGCTGCATGGCATTGATAATTATGATAATATCGGCACAATAAGCTTAGAAACTCAATACAAACACATCAATTGGTCAATTGATGTTTTGATTTCCGTTTTGTTGGCATTCCATGTCAGGTGCGTTATAATATACCACGTTTTATGTCACGTCCCACGGAAACGGGATAAAATAAAACAAAATAAAAAAAAAGGTAAAAAGTATCTTATATGTTTCTCCTGGTTCTAAGCTACCTCCCCACCAATTTTCAGCCAAATCGGTTCAGCCGTTCTTGAGTTATAAATAGTGTAACTAACACGACTTTCTTTTATATATATAGATTTACGATATGGTATTTTAAAATTTTTAAACATTTCTTCGACTTATACAGCAAGCAGTCATTTATGTTATGTATTCAGACCGTCAGAGACATAATTATGGACGCAAAATTAGCCACTTGGGGTAATTAAGGCGACATAGATATAGCATGCAAAGTTGGGTTTAATGGTCGAATGTTCCCAAGTAGTGCTTCAAAATATTTGAAACCTGTGACAAGAGACGGGTAATATCACAAAACGCCGTGATCGGACGAAAATGAGTAAGGCCCAAGAATCAAGTTCGTTGAACCGCGCAAAGAGAACGATAAATCTACCACGTGGACCATACAAACTCTATTGCGACGAGCCACAGACACCCCTATAATTGACTAGGCTATTTCGAATCGACACCATGAAGATTAAAAATATTCAAGAAGCTGCTTGGTTCGCCTGCAGTTAACTGTAGCGTATGGTGAAAAAGTTAAACAATTGCAAATGAGAAAATTTATTGAACTGTTTTGACTGGGCTTCAGTGCTTCCTATGGTGGGTTATTGCTGGGTTATTTTTTTTTTTAATAAAGTAAGATCTATTAGAGTGTAGAGAAGATCTTAACAACAGGTTTCAGATCTTTGCACTCTTGAAACAGACTTTTTCGGTGAGCTCTAAATTATGCTCTGGGATGGTTATTTCTATTTTGCAAAACTGGGCTTGCGCTTCCTAACGAAGACATATGTAACTGCTCAAAATTTCGTAGAGAATGTGGTGCAACTCCACATTATTTCATTCGTACAGCAAGGAGTACCTGAGTTCAACTTGGATCAATTTGATGCTCCAGCGAATATGACGCGACTAACAGTGCACAGATTCGCTGATGCTCGAATTACGATGTTATAGTGGTCACTCAGATTTTTTATCTGATTTCTACTGAGCATAGAAAATTTTCGGTATTTTATCCAGAACATTTCACCTTCAATCAAATAACACGGGGTAAAAGAGAAATTTGAAGAACTCTTTGGAACATTGGTAACGTTATGCTTGAATGTTGACTGTATAAGCATTTAAACAAACTTTATCCCTACATCTTTTACAGCGTTTAGTCATCAGAATTGCTATTATACAAAAGTTAATCAGCTAGTTTGTGTTGCTTGGGCGACTACCTCCAAAGACAAGTTCAAGCACGTTGAGTGCTTGAACTTGTCTTTGGAGGTAGTCTCCGATTGTGGCGCTGCCAATTTAGTCAGGATCAATGCCGCTAAGACGTGACTGTTTCCGCAAAACGGAGCTAATTCCACCCGGTTCTATCTTTCTGAGGTGTAACCGTAAAAATGACAGACCATCTTGATCTTTTTGGGGTGCCGTTGACATCGGCCCTCAATTTTTGTCCACTTATTGAGTTGGCTGCAAAAAAGTTAGGGATCCTTGTCAAGATGAGAGGGTACTTCACGCCTCAACAGTTAATGAACTTGTATAATGTTCAAGTCCGGTAAATGGAGTAGGTACTGCTCCCACCCGTGGGACTAAATCCCAACTTGATGCACTTGAGTCAATTTATCAGCTCCCGGCACTGATTGAGGTCACGCTGCGGGACGAGACGGAATGGGAAGTAGTCACCTCCTTATGCAAGGCAGCCATGCTAGCGAAGAAGAAGATGGAATACGTGAGGGAGAGTACAGCCGGATGACCTACGACGTCGCGAAGCGATTTCCAATCAGAGAGGTACGCCTTAGAGGGCCGGAGCCCACCGTGGTCACGGGATTGTCTCAGCAGCTAACGGTGACCCTGGAACGTCAAGGGCTATTGAAAGACACCATGGATTTAAGTCAGTACAAGTTTGAATGTCCCGCCCGTCCTTCCCTGGGTGGAAGGACTGATCTGATGATTTTACCGCGTAAAAAAAAACATACCACCAGAGGCATGGCCAGTGGTATGGTGGGTCCGCAGCGAACTATACTATACAAGTGAACTGGCATGTTTGAGAAGTTGGCAAGTCTGAAATTACATTAAATTATCAATTCAGAAAAAAAAGCTATCAGAATTATTAACATTTATTATCTATAATTCATCCACATTCATCCACATTCGAATATAGTAGGAAAATATAATCAACACATTTATTAATTTACATTGTAATCTGATCAGAATTAAATTAATTCAAAATATTAACTTGTATCAAGAAAGGTTGGTTACGCTGTATTCTTGGCGATTGGAAAAATTCCTGGCCACCGCTTATGACCTGCGGAAAATTCGAGGTACTACATTTTTCAAGTGCAATTTGATGTAATGACAAAGACACTAGCGCCGTGTCTAAAGGTCATGAATGGTGGCGTGTATTTAAAATTTTAATGATTACGTGACTAATGTCAAAATGGTTGCGAGCGATACGTCCTTTCTCAGAAAGCGCTCCGCGCTGTCTAAATCAAAGAACAAACCGTTCTTGGTTTTATATTGAATTTTGTCATTGCATATTATAATTGTTTAATATTATTATTTTACTTTTAAATGAACTAATTATTTTTTTCATGCAAGCTAATATACTAACCTTAGTTATTCAATACTTTTTGATTGAATATCCAGTAAAATATTGATAGATAAAAAATATAATTTCGAACGAAAAATTGTCAATATCTTCCTGTTTTGCGGAATTATTTTTGGTGTATTTCTGAATGAAAAATAAAAAACTGATTAATACAGTCCAAATATAAACATTTAGTTGTACCACTGACATTTTCAAATATTATTTTACTATTATAACTTCTATGTAATGAGGTACCAAACATTGACAAAATGTAGAATTTTATGAAACATCCTTTGCAGAGACAAGGTTTTTACTCATGTACGTAAACAAATCTAAAAATTTGTTTAATACAGTCCACAGAAAAATAATCAAAGTTTCTCGGGTATATATATTTTTTTAATTTGTGGCCATATTTTTCCCAGAATCAGGTTCCAAAGTTCGCACAAATGTAAGGAAACGTGTGAAAGCCCTCTTAAGAAAATGAACGTCCGAACAAAAACAGAACGCGAAACTTGGGCGTTCCTCCGCGTCCTGCCGTGAATTTATATCGTTCGCCAACAAGAAAACAAAAGTGGAGTCGCGCCAAAGGTACATTATCTTAACAAAGTACAGCAATTAGGTACACGTTCTACATCTGACTCTAATAATTTAAATATGATAAAACAAAGTAAGATGGCAAGGAAGAATGAGGCGGGTTCTTACTTAACTTATTTATAAATTCTTCGCTCTCCCGAGACGGTGAGCCAACCCTTCTCCGCGTTATAATGCAATGAAAGGGGCACTCATATAAGTATCGCGGTGAAGGCTAATCCGCCGTTGGCTATGCACTGATCCTTATTTATTAGATTATCATAGAGTTCTTGGGAAGAATACAAGGTTAAAATTGTCGTTAAGACGTTCTTTGGTACATTAATGAAGTATTTTAAAGTTTTAACTAAGAAAATGTACTTGTTAAAACACTTGCGACAAGACAGAATGTAAATTACAGCGTTACAGTGCTCGTTGGGTAAATAAATATATTTTATATTGTTAATCTAGTGTTAGAATATGAGTCGTACTCGGCATTACAAGCCACCAAAACAATTAATTAAATTATCTTCATCAAGAAAATCGCCGATGCTATCTACTTAACCCCCACAATAGTGCAGTAGTTCTAATTCACGTCTCAACCCGCTTTGTCCTCAGTTCCGCGGTACTTACCGAACAAAAACACAAGACAAGAACAGATCAATAGGCCACAATCCTCAGAGCGTAAGCTAGGGGCGGCTCAAAGCTATAAAATTACAGATCAGAACTCTATCGAGACATGGTCTTTATTCAAAATCAGTAGAGCGCGCTATCAAAGAAAGTCTTCTTAGGAGTTAGCGTCTTGGGGTCTTCAAGTTTGTTAGCAAGGGTTACGATGCGGGCAAGGGTGTAAGGGTACGTTTTTGAATGTAAATAGTGGTGTAGGGTCTCGTATGAATTAAATTTAAGTAATTAATGGGTGCTGCGCGGTCTGAAAGGCCGGCTATGTACCATTTAGATAATGTCTGCTGGTTTGTTTGTGGTGGCCGTCGTTTGTTGATAATGAGTTGGAAATAAAGATTTGGGGATTGTTTGATTGAATCTGAAGTGGTGACGGTTTTTCGTAAGATAGGAAAGTGTTAAGAACGGGAAAATTCTCTAGAATTCAAAATCAAAATTCTTTAAATTCTCTAAATCTAGTTGTCAGTGCAAGAAACGTTGCTATTTAAATGGATAGTTGACATCATTAACCATTCAATTAATAATAATATAATATAATATTCCACAACTATCACACAACGCCATCGTCCCAAGCTAAGCAGAGCTTGTGTTATGGGTACTAGACAACTGATAAACATACTTATATATACACCCAGACACAGAACAAATGATCGTGCTCATCACACAAACATTTGTCCTGGGTGGGAATCGAACCCACGACCTCCGGCATAGCAGTCAGGGTCACTTACCACTAGACCAACAGGCCAGTCAAATTAAATTATATTAACGAATTAATAACGTCATAATTTGCTACTGCTGCTCGTTTTTACAACTTTTTAAAAGTAGGTTATGTCAGCAGATTGCTGGACTCAACTACTGTGAACTTTACGTTTTTACTCAAAAAAAAACTTGTTTCATAAGTATACCTAATATTTTAAAAACAGCTTCCAGCTGTAACCAGTAGTTTGCCTACTAATTTCATATTAATCTGATTCCCAGCGGTCCTTGGGACCGTGTGGGTCATTTATTAATTACACTGTACCTCGGGTCGGGGGTTAAGAAAGGGTCCCTATATTTTAAGACGTCGCCGTCATTTGGCCGAGGTATGCACATTGTGCGTGGAAGCAGACTCGGGGGATTTATGACTGTATTTAAATGCGTGTGTTGCCATTATCCTGTCCGCAAATGTGCGCTGTGTCTTAGGGATTGGCGGAATAGAATCTAATGTGCGCTAATGAAGAATTATGGGTGTGTGTTATGTGACTACCTGCTCCCAGATGTCGGGGTTAAGAGTAACAGTCATTTGGTCTTTAGATACCTACGTAACAAAATCAGTTTTTCATTTTTTTTGTCTTTATTAAACTTTCACAAACCTATAATTCCCGATAAGTTAGGCAAGTTAGGTCTTTATTGTTATCTGCATTTCACAATTTTTTTAAAAAAGTCATAGCAAGTCCCAATGCGTGTTAATTTAGTTTAACCTTACGAAAATCCACTACTATTGACGCATTTTAGGCGAAAAACCCCAATAACACCGGACCAGCACTTGAATTGAGAACCTCGTATCTAATGAATCTTCTTCAAAAAGATAAAAATAATAATAAAAACGTGTGTCCCACAAGAACCGAGCATCCTAACAACCACATAAAATACAAATTAAACAGCAAAGCTTAGCCTTAATTAAAATCTAAGGTAAACTCCGGCACTCCTTTATTTAAACGGTCAATTAAGAACAGAGCAGAGCTCAAATTATCAAACAGTATACGATAGCGCCTTAAGCAAGTCAAGTCGATGCCTCTCAAAGCGGCGAGAAGTACCTAGATACTCTGAGGCCCGGTTTCAACCAAAGCGGAGCGGAGCAGAGCGGAGCGGAGAGGAGTAACATGAGATTGACTACTCGGGGATATCATTCACGTGGTATGTCTTTTTCCAACTATGCTGGGGTCGCTCCCACTATTATGGTATACTTCTGAATTAAAGTATTTTATATGAAGCGACTATCAATCTGACCTCCATAGACCATTAAATAACTAATACTATACCCATTGGATTGAAATCGACTATACAACTTTCGGGCCGAGGCCATTGACTATAAGAATTGTCAAAATCCCACCAATGACAACTGTCAGTCAAACGCCAACGGACAGTCTTCTTATCGAAGTAACAAGGCTCAACTTGTAGAAAACGTTCATCCACCTATCCACTAACTGTACCCTGAGCACGAGTTTTCAGTATTTGAGACGTAAAGTAAACTGGAACTTTGACAACTTCAAATTGACAATTTTCAAGGAAAAAATTAGTTCTTAATTCGCACACCAGAGGCGCTGTTCCATTTTTTCATACAAGAAACGCTGTAAATACTGGAAAAACGCTGTAAAGTAAAAGAGTGAAAACTCGTGCTCAGGGTACTGGTCTCGGTATTCGGAGCTAACGCGGTATTGGTCCATGAGCACCTCTGGAATCGTCTAAAGTCATGTATCTTGCACAACTACACCGCTCCGCTCATCACCGCTCCTGGTGAAACCAGGCCTTAGTTACGTCTGTCGGTCGTCAACGCGATCAAAGTGTTTCGTACTTTGCGCCTGTAATCGACAACGAACTCAACGAAGTCACCTGGGGTAGTTCAGACAGGCGGGAACGGACGGACTCGTTCAGAAATTGGCGGACATGTTGACAGTTGAAGGTGGAGAAATGCTTCCATTAGTATAATTTGATGTTGAGAATTGTAGCCTTGTTGCTGGTGCATATTCGGTTTGTGTTGATGAATTCTGCAATATCTGGTCAAACTGAATTTGCACCGTTTGGTGACAACGATGAAAACTTTATCTAATTATTTAAAACAGTGATTTATTTACTTAGGTATTCAAATACTATCGATCTAATAACGTTTTATAATGTAACGTTACAGAATTGTAAGACAGAAACTTTCACGCATTAGGAATTATATATATTTCCTCATTAGGTTAGGTCCAAATAAATTTTGACTTTAATTATAAACTGTAAGGAACTACACACTAAAGACATATTAATCATTTGTAGTATTCAAAAGAAAATGTACAGCAAAATAAATAGAACCCCTATATTTTCGTCCTAAATAAAATTGTCCACTTTGTTACCGTCCCAGGTAAAGTCACGAATGTGAAAGGACATTTGTTTCGCGTTAAATATTCAAAGAACAAGACGGCTGGTCTCCGGGGCCAAAAAGACCCCGCTCGGTCCGGGTTAACCCTGTATCGCTCATGTGTCCCTAATTTCCGATTTGTCGGCCGAAGGGTTGACTGATTAGCATCTGACTTGTCAGGGCGCATCAGTGTGTCTCTGTTGTGTTGATTCCGAGTATTTGAGATGTGAAATTAGGATTGTTTTGCTTTGAATTAAGAGTGACTTAAATGTTTGTTTAACAGTTT
The DNA here is from genome assembly GCA_950005045.1 of Agrotis exclamationis. Classification (NCBI taxonomy): domain Eukaryota; kingdom Metazoa; phylum Arthropoda; class Insecta; order Lepidoptera; family Noctuidae; genus Agrotis; species Agrotis exclamationis. The sequence continues at coordinate 7,648,705 of OX465423.1, read as the reverse complement.
ATATTTGAAAGGTGAAGGTTTAAAATCACTGATATTTTTTTTTAAATTGTTGCCACATACTCAAAATTTCTCCTATATCGTAGGTGCGCTTACAAACATTTAAACTCACATAAACACTACATCTGGCCCGATACAACTACTTACAGGTCAAACAAAAATTTGTTCCGTGCGGGAATCGAAGTCGAGTCGAGCGTTCAGCCACTGCTCCAACAATGTTGTAAAAATTGAATTTTTCAATTGAGTTTTTGTATCTGTTGAGTCACTGCCAAGAAAACTAACAACATAATTAATTTAAATGGTTTTAAATAATCATTTTAAACAAATCACGTTAACTTTTGCAAAAACTTCAACTAATAGATATGTTCTACATTTTTATCTGAGTTCTTCCAGTATGTTCTACCAGTTCTTCCAGTATGTCTGTGTTCTTTCAAAAGTTATGAACCCACCATAATCTATAACAGACATTTGGCAGCATATCTCACAAATAAATTCTCAGATTATGTACACACCAGTCTACAAGCTTCGGGGGCATATGCACTGCATGTAGTTGAAAACAAAGCCATTTCCCAGGTATTTTCCTTTGGCGGCACACGAATGAGTTGCTAAGTTATTAGCCATCTGATACCGGGACAGGCAATTGAATATTTCAATGTATTAAACTTGCTTTTCGGAGATACGATTCGCTTGTGAGTCTAGACATTTTTATTTTTGCCAAGTTTTCTATGTGTGCCAGGCTTTTTTGTTAAAATATTTGGAAAATAGATTTCAATGCGTGATTATTCCTTTGAAACGAACTTTTTCACATAATTATTGTGTCATTTTCTTAACAAACTTGTGAGACAACTCTAAAAAGTTCAACTAAATATTGAGAACATTTTGAAATATATAGTGATCCAAGTTTTCGGGGTAATTGGAAAGCTATTTTTTTTTCAAAATAGGTAAAATTCTCATGTTATTCGGTTCTGTATTGCGTACACTTATTCCACTTTATAAAAATGTCAATTTTTTCTAAAAAAAGACTTCTTCATACTTACAAAAAATACAGTATAAGCACAGTCACTCCGCTACTCGCCATCACCACATCGAGGGGCGACTTCCACCACATTAGCGCGCAAACGACACATGTGATCCCGCATCGCACCTCATGAATCTATCATTTATCATCACTGAGCCATAGGAGCTTTGTCATTCCTTCATTTACCGCATTTTTCTGTCGGTTTCATTTTGAGTATTGTGTTTCGAGATTCATTTATCATTGTGGATAGTCGAGTTGTGGTTTCCAAGGTGGTGGCTTCTATGGGTGCATGCCATTTTCTACGGATTAAGACCTTTTCATAAAGTATGCTGTTATTTTTACTTTAGTAAAGACTCGTAGTATTTTTGAAGTTTATGATTGTAAGTCCACTTATTGATCCTGCTAAGAAATGGTACTTTTTTTTTAGCGTGGTAAAATCATCAAATGAGTCCTCCCACCCAGGGCAGGACGGGAGGGACTGTCAGACTCGTACTGACTAAAATCCACGGTGTCCTTCAATAGCCCTTTGTGTTCCGGGGTCACGGTAATGAGATAAGTCCCGCAACCCCGGCAGACTTTGGCCCTCTAGAGGGGGGCCCCGTCATCATGCTGACACTCTTTGAGGCACGCGTGGAACATAACGCGCCGTCGACCCGGGCATGGTCCATGGTCGGGTGGCGAGTTGCCCATTACTCGCCGAGTCGCCGCCCGCATGCCCGCGCCTACGGTGGCCGGAGATCGCCCCGCGACGTCCGACGCCGTGGGCGTCTACCACTGCGGCTGGGGCGGAGGGAGGACGCTGTCCTCTCTCTCTCGCGGCTCGCCTCCTCCTTCGCGAGCATAACTGCTTCGCAGAAGGAGGCGACCACTTCCCACTCCGTCTCGCCCCGCAGCATGGCCTCGACTAGTGCCGGGCGCGAGAGGTCTCCGCCTATCGCTGCCGTGAGGACACGGTGGTGCCCTGCCCAAGCGGGACAGTCCTGCACCGTATGCTCCACCGTGTCCTGCGGGCGATCTTCGCAGTGGTGACACCCAGGCGTTTCTTCCCTCCCTATCAGACACAGGAACCTCCCGAAACTTCCGTGTCCGGTAAGAACCTGCGTCATGCGAAAGGTCAGGACGCCGTGACGCCTATCCAGCCACTCCTCAAAGAGGGGTCTTACCGCCGCGATTGCAGCGTGCCCGGACCTCGGTTGCGACAGTCGTCCCCTCCCAGATCCCAGGGCAGCAATCCGGCAAGGAGGTTGGCTGATTCGCCGGCGATCGTGCGGTATCCCCGGATCATCCGGATAGCCATGACCCTCTGGCATGCGACCAACTTTAGTGATCAAGAAATGGTACTTAGTGTGAACTTCAGCTGCAGGTACCAATCTGTTGACTTTTAAGTGTAGTTTTCGAGTGCTCACTACAGTTTTTCAAACCTACATCCGTTAGAGTGCAGAACAGGATCTTCTCTTGAAGAATCAATAATTTGTTTAGATTTGTAGATCTTTTAAAAGCTTCTACGTCAAATTGTTTAACTACAAATCTACGATATGTTATGGTTGAATCACCAGTCTTAATTTCGGCCCATTTCACCAATTTTCTTTTAACCCGTAATGCAAAAAGGCATTCCTATTGCGCGTACGAAGCCTTATTTCCCAACGAAAACAAATTGCCATCTGCCGGACAATGGCGGTTCGGAATTTAAACAGCAGCGCGGCCTGGCGACGTATCGGCTGTCACATTACCGCCGTTGCTGGTGTTATTATCAAACTTTTTGAAGGGTCTCCGGTCGTCGGAGTGACGCCGACCCCGTGCGGAGGACGAACGCTGGAGAGGAGTGGAAGACGCTTTTTTACTTAGTAAAAAAAAACTAACATAATAGCATGCGAAAGCACGTTTTATTTTATTCGTAACGCTCTCACGCTAGGTAGTTTAACCAATTTTGATGAATTTTGGAAATAGAAACCGAGGGTGAAGGCTTGGTTCTAATAATTGTACAAATTAACGGTAAACTATGATTGTTATTTCATTGTCTTCAGGAAAGTAACTCATGCAAAATTTGACGTATTTCTCACGAGGAATATCGTTAATTTTAAAGGTTCCATTACCAAAGGTTTATCACAAACAAAAATTATCAAAAAAATCCATCTCCATAATTCTTTTCCGCATCCGGCGTCGTGTCCGGGCGCATATGGTAATTCCTTATTCCAATAGGAAATAGAGGCGGTCACTGGCAATAATCCATCACTGTGCTGTTTGTTCGTCCGGCCGGACATGTTTTATGTCATTTTATGTATTCCTTACAGGTTTTGATAAATATTTGTTTCGCTCCAGTTCGGACATGTCCAGGAATTGAATATCCGGAGGGTAACTCGTTTCGTGATTGGCGTGGGTGGTCACATGTCTCTTGTTTTTTGCTTGAATTATATTTGTGAGACGTATATTTGTTATTTACGTAATCTCAGGACAGAAGGATTTATTTATTGTTTTTGTTTTTCGGACAACGTTGTCTAAAATATTTTGTGCTTGACCGTTTTATTTTACAGTCGAGTTCAATGAATTCAATCCTATTATTCTACACACCTATCACAAATACTTAAAATGTTTTTGTTATTCCTACTCTTTATTGTACACACATATAATTTAAATAACATTTCACTTAAGGGTAAGTTATGTTCAAAATCTTTCGATTTAATTAGCGTGAGTAAATTAAATCAAGCTCCAAAGATCATTTTGCAATATCCATAGTTAATTCCAATTTCGAGTCCCGACAAATACTTCCACATAGGACACTGGCTTCATTACTTTGTAGTCATACATAGTCATATACGCATGTCACACGTCAACCACGCAAGATATAAACATAGTCTAAAAACTGTGTTGTTCAGTATTCCCACGGGCGTGACGTCATTATACCACGCAGCGTTGAGGCTAAGGATCGCATGCATACAAAATCGGGCCTTATCAGTTATGCATAATGTGGAGACCCCAAAGGTGGGCAAAATATTGCAGTGCCCGGAGACTCGGAGACATTGTCTACAGGTTGGTATTTTAGTTTGTAAATTATTTATTTTTCATGTAAAGTTACACGTTAGTTTGATAATGATTAATCCGGTGATTACGTCACATGTAACTTATTTTTTTACTTAGAAACGTCATTATTTTTAAGAAAAACTTGTCACGTCGTTACGTAAGCACGCTGTACAGAAACGCTGCATGATATTGTCATTTTGTCATCAAAATTGGCTTGCTTCGAAATACTAGGACAGTCTCACCTATCCCAGTCATCATCCTCCAAAACTTATATTTATTACATAAATACAAACTTGTCACGTCAGTACGTAATCACGCTGTACAAAGAGGCCTCTAAATATAGTTATTATTTTCATTACAATTATTTGGATTATATGACACTATTTTTACGTGGTAAAATCATCTAATGAGTCCTCCCACCCAGGGCAGAGCGGGAGGGACTTTCAGACTCGTACTGACCAAAATCCACGGTGTCCTTCAGTAGCCCTTTACGTACCGGGGTCTCAGTATACGTGTGTCCCGCGATCCCGGAGCCACCAGTCCTGGCTTCACACAAGAGCAATATGAAAAAGATAACCTATGTCACTCTATTATAAAGAAGATTTCTACAAAATTCTTTTACAGAAGGTTTGTCAAAATGGGTTCAACAGTTCCAGAAATCTTTCTACATACAAAGTTAAAAACTTTACCTCTTTATAATACTATCAGTATAAATTATACGAAAAGAAGAATAACAAAAATAATATTAAAAAACCGGCCAAGAGCGAGTCGGACTCGCCCATAAAGGGTTCCGTAGCAGCAAGTAATAACATACTATAAAAGTTCTTGTAGTTGGTTCCAACTTTGAAAGGTTTACGATTTATGACGTATTAAAAAAAAAAACTTGAGAGGTGTCAAGGCACGTCGAAAATCGCTATGAACCTGTTAAAAAGGTTCAAGCGATTTTCGACCCTCCACCCCACACTACCCCACTCCACTCCGCTCCACTTCGCTCCACTCCGCTCCACTCCGCTCCACTCCGCTCCACCCCGCTCCACTCCGCTCCACTCCGCTCCACTCCGCTCCACTCCGCTCCACTCCGCTCCACTCCGCTCCACTCCGCTCCACTCCGCTCCACTCCGCTCCACTCCGCTCTACTCCACTCCGCTCCACTCCGCTCCGCTCCGCTCCGCTCCGCTCCGCTCCGCTCCACTCCACTCCGCTCCACTCCACTCCACTCCGCTCCACTCCACTCCACTCCGCTCCACTCCACTCCACTCCGCTCCACTCCACTCCACTCCGCTCCACTCCACTCCACTCCACTCCGCTCCACTCCACTCCACTCCGCTCCACTCCACTCCACTCCGCTCCACTCCACTCCACTCCACTCCACTCCACTCCACTCCACTACCTATTATAGCTGTAAAAATGAAGTTGACAAACTTACATTTGCAGTTGTTCTCCGATACATTTTGTTTAGGAAAATGTTATCCCAGTACGTTTTATAAGTTGGTCAACTATTACTCGTAAACTTGTAAAGCCCACTTAGTCATGATAATTTTCTTTTAAACTTCGTTATATATACTACTATTGTAAATTTTTTCACACCCCCAAACATAACCGTTTAGCTGGTAGAGGGGGGGGACACTCGAGTAGGGCAAAAATTAGCACTTTAAAGCTTATTATTTCACAAACGAATCTTTTTATCAAAAAATTGTTGACGGAAACTACCAATATTTTTTAAAGGCCTATTTAATAATACCCCACACTAAGGGGTACGCGAGAAAAAAAAAAAACATCCCCGCTTTACGTGTACAGGAGGTACCCTAAAAAAAAATATTTTACGAGATTTTATTTTACCACTTTTTTGACGCAACAAATCCGTATATTTACACCAAATTACAGCTTTCTAGTGCTGGGCGTCTCTGAGCTAAGCTGCGGACAGACGGACGGACGGACGGACGGACATGGCGAAACTATAAGGGTTCCTTGTTGACTACGGAACCCTAATATGATGGCATGTGTATTATATTGTCTACACATACCATCACATTTTAATATTTATTTCATTTACAAGATAAACTTGTCACGTCATTACGTAAGCACGCTGTACAAAGACAACGCATGTATCTACGTCACAGATTCCGCAGGCGCCGCACCCGACCTCCGGATGCGGCGACTGTAGAGACGGAGCTATACGAGGGCTACAGGGCAGCGAAGACCGCCCTCCGCGACGAGATCTGGCGGGCCAAGGAATTGGCCCGCGAGGAGATGCTGGGGACTCTGGACGGGGACCCATGGGGCCGCCCCTATAAGTGGGTGCGCGAAAAGCTCCGCCCCTGGGCTCCCCCGTTGACGCAGAGCCTCCAGCCTCAGTTCGTGGAGGACGTGGTGAGCGCCCTGTTCCCATCGCGAGGGGAGCACACTCCCCCGCCCATGGCTCCGTCTCCGACGGAATCTGACGATGAAGCTGACGCAAACGCGGATCGCAGCGACGACGACATCTACGACGCTCCGGAGGTGACCGAGGTAGACTTGAGAGTGGCGGTACAACGGCTCAAAGCCAAAAATACCGCCCCAGGACCCGACGGCCTGCCAGGAAAAGCCTGGGTCCTGGCCTGGGGGACTCTCGGGCCTCGACTGGGGGGGCTCTTAAGCGCATGCTTGGAGAGGGGCCGGTTTCCGCTTCGTTGGAAGACGGGGAAGCTGGTCCTGATCCAGAAGCCCGGGCGCCCTGCGGACTCTCCGTCCGCATTCCGGCCCATCGTGCTGCTCGATGAGGTGGGCAAGCTCTTTGAGAGAGTCATTGCAGACCGCCTCGTCGGGCACCTGAATCGGGTGGGCCCGAACCTTGCGGAGAGCCAGTTTGGCTTCCGCAGGGGGCGCTCGACGGTGGACGCCATCATGCGCGTGAGAGCCCTCACGACGGGGGATGCAGTAGCCCGGGGCAGGGTCGTCTTGGCGGTGTCTTTGGACATCACCAACGCCTTTAACACCCTGCCCTGGAGTTGCATCAGGGAGGCACTCCGGTATCACCGGGTGCTGACCTACCTCCGTCGCATAGTCGAGGACTACCTGACGGACAGAGCCGTCATCTACCCCGGTCACCGGGGAGAGTGGAACCGGCGAGAGATATCGTGCGGTGTTCCACAGGGATCGGTCTTGGGACCGCCCCTGTGGAACATCGGATACGATTGGGTGCTGCGCGGCGACCTCCCTGACGGCGTCAGCGTAATATGTTACGCTGACGACACGCTCGTCCTGGCGGAGGGAGAGTCGCACCAGGCGGCGGCCGACCTGGCGACAGTCGTCGAGAGGATCCGGCAGCTGGGACTCGAAGTGGCGCTGCACAAAACGGAGGCCATGTGTTTTCATGGCCGCGTTAACGCGCCACGGTCCGAGTCCCACATAATGGTGGAGGGGGTTCGCATCGGCGTCGGGAGGACGATGAAGTACCTGGGACTCGTCCTCGACAGCCGGTGGAACTTCAGGGAGCATTTCCTGAGTTTGGCCCCAAGGCTGAACCGGGCAGCAGCCGCCCTCAGGCGACTCCTGCCTAATCTCAGGGGGCCAAACGTCTCCTGCCGTAGGCTGTACGCCGGTGTCGTGCGGTCCATGGCCCTCTACGGGGCCCCCGTGTGGGCCCTGAGCATCCGGACGCGACCACTAAAGTTGGTCGCATGCCAGAGGGTCATGGCTATCCGGATGATCCGGGGATACCGCACGATCGCCGGCGAATCGGCCAACCTGCTTGCCGGATTACTGCCCTGGGATCTGGAGGCGACTGCCCTCCAGCGCGTCTATGAGTGGCGCGTGGAGGCGCAGCGCCGGGGTGTATCGCCGCTGCCTCGAGAAGTCGAGGCGCGGCGGGAAGAGCTCCGGCGCGATCTCAGGGCAGTATGGAGGGGACGACTGTCGCTACCGACGGCCGGGCACGCCGCAATCGCGGCGGTAAGACCCCTCTTTGAGGAGTGGCTGGATAGGAGTCACGGCGTCCTAACCTTCCGCATGACGCAGGTCCTCACCGGACACGGATGTTTCGGGAGGTACCTGTGTCTAAGGAAAAAGGAGGAAACGCCTGGGTGTCACCACTGCGAAGATCGCCCGGAGGACACAGTAGAGCATACGGTGCAAGACTGCCCCGCTTGGGCAGAGCACCGACGTGTCCTCACGGCGGCGATAGGCGGAGACCTCTCGCGCCCAGCATTGGTTGCGGCCATGCTGCGGGGCGAGACGGAGTGGGAAGCGGTCGCCTCCTTCTGCGAAGCAGTAATGCTCGCGAAGGAGGAGGCGCGCCACGAGAGAGAGAGGACAGAGTCCTCCCTCCACCCCACCCGCGGTGGTTGGCGCCCACGGCGTCGGACGTCGCAAGACGATCTCCGGCCACCGTAGGCGCGGGCATGCGGGCGGCGAGTAAAGGGCAACTCGCCGCCCGACCATGGACCATGCCCGGGTCGACGGCGCGTTGTGTTCCACGCGCGCCTCAAAGAGCGTCAGCACGATGACGGGGCCCCGCCCAAGAGGGCCAAAGCCTGCCGGGGTCGCGGGACTTATCTCATTACCGTGACCCCGGAACACAAAGGGCTATTGAAGGACACCGTGGATTTTAGTCAGTACAAGTCTGACAGTCCCTCCCGCCCTGCCCGGGGTGGGAGGACTCATTTGATGATTTTACCACGAAAAAAAAAAAAAAAAAAAAATGTATCTACGTCACGCGTGTCACTGTGATGGATTTTGTTCTCTGATTCTATTACTGTTTTTTATTTGTCGGACGACTGTCATTTTGACCGAGGCCATGAATATGAATGCTGGGTTTTGTATGCTGATGAATTCTGATAGATTCTATGCCTAGATGTGTAGGTATTGGTGTCTTTATTTGCATAGTGATGTTTGCTTGGATTTTGCTGATGAAAAAAACTACAACTATATTAAAAAGTTTTTAATTCGATAAATAAGCAGAAAAGTACATACAATCGTAGCTTTCACTTAACTTTTTACGTACTGCTTGCGAAACATTTGGATCGTTAGAAAATTGGGAACTTATTAAAATCTAAAAATGTTAAAAAATCATTTGTGGACTTTCCATCCCAAAAGATTACTTTCACATTGTTTTGTATTTCGACAACTAGTCTCTACAGAATAGGCAAAAGATTTTCTATAATAAAATTTATACCAAACCTATAAATTTGAATTTTCCATCATCATAATTATTAAATACGTCAATTATCTTGGTCTTAAAATGTTTATTGTAACATCTGGCGTCAAATTATTATTTAAATGCCACGCACATTTAAAAAATATAATGAATTGTCAACTTCAACTAAAAAAATATATTTGCCAAACGCATCAACGTAATCCCCTTAACTCGTACAAACTTTTTAAGAAAAAAAAAGATAAGATGAGAATAAAGATAATCCAGCGGCTGCAGCGCTATCTATGTTCACGCTGACAAATGAATGCGATTACTTACAGCGTGTTTCGCGTCAACGTGCAAATATGTCAATGGGTTGAAATAAATTAAGGTACGAATGTATGAAACGTTTTTTAGGGTTCCGTAGCCAAATGGCAAAAACGGAACCCTTATAGATTCGTCATGTCTGTCTGTCTGTCTGTCTGTCTGTCCGTGTATGTCACAGCCACTTTTTGTCGAAAGTATAAGAGCTATCCTGTTAAAACTTGGTAGAAAGATGTATTATGTGAACCGCATTAGGATTTTCACACAAAAATCAAAACAAAACAAATTTTGGGGGTGCCCCCCATACTTAGAATTGAAACTCAAAAAATTTTTTTTCACCAAACCCATACGTATGGGGTATCTATGAATAGGTCTATAAAAATGATATTGAGGTTACTAACATCATTTTTTTCTAAACTGAACAGTTTGCGCGAGAGACACTTCCAAAGTGGTAAAAAGTGTGTGTCCCCCCGTAACTTCTAAAATAAGAGAATGATAAAACTAAAAAAAATATATAATGTAGACCTCAACCAAAACTACCAACGAAAATTGGTTTGGATGAGATACAGTTAGCAGTTTTTGAGATATAGTACATTTTCAAAAACCGCAAATATAACTTTGCCATTCATACAAATACTATGAAAAACAAAGTTATTTTTATTGTTTGTGTATATTACTTACTAATCTCAATATAATTATATCTCTAATCTATGCTTGCTTCTACGGAACCCTTCATGGGCGAGTCCAACTCGCACTTGGCCGGTTTTTAACACAAAGGTTGGAAGAAAAGGGGGTAATTCTCCATGTTTTTCTTCTTAGGTACTAAAGTCTGGTGTCTGAAAATTATTTGCGTTCAGAAGATGGCCAGTTTAGAGCAAGTACGCTAGTGTTTAGTTAGGCACGAATATTAGGGCAATTGTGGTAAAAAATTGCTCTAAAATTCGTCATTTAAATGAAGTATCATTTTGCTATGAGATTAAGCAGAATCTGCAGAACGCTACTTGCTACGTTCCTTCATAGTGCTCTCACACACACATCAGCGTAGCATGACACATTTTTTGACAGAAGAATGGTCAAAATGACAGAATAATGTATAGAAAGACTTCTACCGACCTAACGTAATAATATATTTCTGTTCTTCATACGTCTACGGGTCGTGTTGTGCCATATTCGTGCAAAAAAGACGAACTGTATAGAAATAACTTTGTCTATTCTTGATAGAAAAACAGATGGAATTGGTCATGCTACGGATACTGGTCGTTCACACATTTCTTTGTGTTGAATATTAATTCTTAAACTTTGACGCAGCGAGTTCAAAATAAATAGTGGCAGTTTATAAAAACACCTCGATTTACTCTTTTTTCGGTATTTTTTTTTGTCACTATCAATATACATCTGTAGCTACATCAAAACAACAGCCTGTCTATACCACCCTCTGAGATCGGTTTCCAATTAACACCGACTCAGTTCAGTCTCATTATATTTTTAATTTGGGGGAGGAATCCTAAATTAAAGCAAGCGACGTCAAAGGACATCGTTGGCAACGATTAGAGCTAAATAATTAAAGAATTCGACGATCTTCTCCGTCGTTAGAGACCGTTCATTGGAACTTTGTAATTTTGATTTAGGTACTACGGTACCTTAAAGTTCCTTTAACTTCCGCTTCGTGACTTTCTGAGATATATTTTCGATTCGGATGGAAAAATCTTGTAATGCATTGTTTTTTTTTTGCTTTACATCTTTAGACAAATCTTGAGAGCCAAACTCTTAAGGTCGTAGGAGCAACTAGAACAAAAGTTGCTCCTACGTGGTTAGCTTCCATTTTTCTACCAACTTAAGCTGTTGGCACAAATATGAAAACGAAAAAATGAGATTTTTAGCACAACGTGCTCACCTTTTACTTGATACCAGTAAGTTGATATCATGCTTAATTACGACTAATAAATTTCGTATAAGTTTGCAAGATCTGTGTTTCATTTAAGACAGTTTTTATTAAAATATCAAACATAATTAATTACCCGATTAGAATAGATTATTGGAGATTGGATTATTGGATAAATAAAATAATACTGAAAATAAAAATATAAAACATACAATTTAAGCAATTCTCACACGACACCATCGTCTCACGTCGCTTTGGCTCGCATGCAGTCCGCGAAGAATCCCCGTATTCCTACCCCATTACTTCAAAATTTATCTAAGAAGAGCTAGCTCGCCTATAGGTAAATGTTAATCTCTTTTTATCATAACTCTATTGAAAGTCTTTTAAGTTCCAAGAATACATCATGTTAAGTGGGCTACGTTGTAAACTAGCTAAGTTTATGAATGTAAATTTCAATTTCGTCTAGACGTGTGAACTAGGGGTTTGCATGTAAACAAGATTCATTACCACTACTGCGCAACTTATAAAATTCTTAAGTGAAGTTTGCGTACACTGTAATAGAGGACTTACTGACTTGCACTGTTTGGAAGACTTCAATTCTGTTAATTTTTTGTATCAGTATTTCAATGAAGTAAAATAATTTAAAAGGCATTTGTCTGTAAACAGTAACAGAAATAATAACTAAATGTTATGAAAAATGTCTAGTTTAAATTACGCGACAAAAAATTTGAAAATTCGAAACAACAAGAGCGCTGGAAAACACGAAATCATTTTTACGCCTACGCAATGATTATAATAGTTATAATATTTTAAATTATAAATATAAATATGCTTCTTTAAAATCGAGATCTTGTACCCTTATTAAGAAAATAAGCAAAAAAATAAATAAACAGGAAATTACCCTGGTATTTCTAAAGCCACTTCCCAACTTAACATCACACGTTTGAATTTAATCTAATCTAACATCTTCACGCTACGTCATAAAACATTCAGGCATCGCAGAGGTGTCGTTTGCGACACTGGGTATTCAGACGGAATAAATCCGGATTCCTGGGGTCTAGGGGACCCCTGGGAGTGATCCCGGCAGAGATGACCGCTCTGAGGTACTCGACACTTAGATTAGACGCTCTTATTATGAAAGAGGAGTAGACGAGCGTTTTTTGGGCGTTTTTGACGCGCTGTTGACAGTCTTATACACTAGAGGGGCTCGCGGTTTAGTTACAATACAACTGCCCGGGTCAATCGAAGTCAAAAATACACTTGCCGAGGTCCCTCCTTGGGTGAATCCTATCCCTATAAAATGCGTCCCCTCCATGCTTTGTATAGCATGTTAAACCAACGGATCGTGGGTATCATTTTTAGAACTTAGGCACTAAGGATTTCCGAAATTTTAAAATCTATACCATGGAGAAAACTGTTTACTGGGCAACACTATTGTGCTGCCCAGTATCTAAGTCACGAAGTTTAAGTAGGATTTCATAAATTCGATGAAAATTTTATCTACTATAATTATCTTCAGTAAGTTTACATCAGTCTTTCTATTCTTCCAGCGTTTAAACATCAGCATTTTAAACGCCCGTCTACCCAACATTTTAATGTCACAGACAAATGACAATTCGGCCCTACAGTGACTTGAGGGAAGGGGTAAGGGGCAATGTTTACATTTTAATGTAAGAACACCGCTGTCCCAGGACTCGTTAAGGGTTAATATCACGTGCGGGCTAATAAAACGACTCTTTTTGCCTTCTCTATTAATGAGCTGAGATTTCATTAAGGTCTCTCCTTAATAAGATGCCTTTTTTGTTGAAATTTTTGGGTTATTCCTTGGAGGGTTAAGGTTCAAGAGTTAAGTGAGGTGAGGACTTTTTTAACGTGTCGCTAAGGTGTGTTTAAATGTTAATATTAAGTCCCTGTTTCTTAAATCTTGAGTGAAGTTCAAAGTTAAATTTTATATCACATAGTTCACCAAGGTTAACAAACTGACGAACACTGACACAATTTATGGATATAAGCTCCATTGTTAGTTGTTACCTAATCCGATGAAAAAACAAAGATCTAAGAACTAATTTTTAGATCCTTTTCAAGAAAATAAAAAAAGAACAACTCTAAAAAATACCGACTTATTTTTCACAAAATATTTTTGAACCTCTGTAAACAGCAATCAGCCTATTTCAACAATTATAATTACCACAAATCACTATTACTGCCTCTTCAAATTTTACGAGTATTCAATCTGAAACTAAACTCTTTCGGATAATAGCAGTAAAAATATTAAATGTTCCCTATAAGGGGGCCACAACAATTTCAGTTAATATTAATCGTTTTTCTTCGTAGACCCTTCCGGGTTGGCGATTTGCTTTATTTTCCCTTTTATTTGTCCCAAGGGGATAACTATGATATATTTATTATTGCTACAAGACTTGGAAGACACTCGTGAGATGTATTAAGAGGTGCTTATTGGAACAAATAAATGTAATCGTTTTGTTTTTGATTAATGTGTATTTTTTTGTGGTGGCAATTAGTTAGAGATGGACACCTCATATAGTTCACAGTGACTAAACCTATAAGTTGTAATAGGTCATAGTAAAATAGCGCTAAAACACATCATTCTACAATTAAATTTCATCACTACCTTCAATTAACTAACTTGACTATCATTAATTTTCTCGTTTCAAATCAGTCAATATTCAACAAAACTTCTAGAAGGCATAAGACCGATAGATAATATTCTACGCTAGAAATATACCTTACGTAGAATAAAGTCCTAACATATTTTATGGAGTATATCCTTTCCGATAAAAAAATAACATGAAACATGACATCGATACACCTCACACAAACTTCTTTCAATGCAAAAGTCAGAGTTAGTTAAAACTCCTGGAGTAAAGACAAACGGACAAACAAAAATTGGACAGCCAGCCACACTTTGAATCGATACGAATACAAAATAGAAGTCCACGACATCTCCGACACACCGCTAACGACCAAACTGCGTTCTAATCACGCCACGTCAAAAATGGATATTGGAAATTGAATTCGCAAGCTGAATTTCTTTTTTTCCAAAATGCAAAGGGCGAGGGCTGTACAAATGGCCAGATCAACTCAATAAGGGGTACGGCGACGTGTTTACCCGCTACCCACAAACTGCGGGTGCTTTTTTACATTTTTCCAAAATGTTATTTACCCAGTGTCGTAAAGGCATTGTGATACCGGACAATGGTATGGGGATATTACGCAATTTTTTTCGAGCGCGCCAATTTTTGTTCTTTGCCGTTTGCCGGTGAGAGCGTTTGTTCGATTTTTGAATACGATTGATGTCACTGTGAAGTGGATTGTTTGAAACTGTGCTGATTGAAACGATTCTATACAGCGCGTTTATAGCTATTTGTTATTACAACGTCGCTTACTTATATTTTAATACAATACAGTACAAAGACACAATTACAAAAAATACTAATAAAAACGTGCCATAACCGATGTCATTTAAGAGATAGTAACGAAACCTTTCTCTCATTTGAATTAGATTTGTTTGGCTTGATAAAGTATTGAATACTTTGAGAATTTAGTTACAGCCTACGAAGCCTTGTTTTTTCTCTACTTTTCCCGAATTAAAATTGTAAAGCCACAATCTAAGAATAATAATACCCTTTCTTAAGACTACACAGCACTTAATTATGCATCCTGGGGCACCTGACGCGGAAACTATTATAATATTAGAGTCCCCATCTCGGTAGGTTGGCAAGACGTCGGGGGCGACAACTATCGGCCCTAACGTGTTTATGTAAAGTAGTCACTGCCTATCTAGAGCTCTAATAGTGGCTGTAATGCCTGTCTGGATACGGTGTACCCATGTATATGTTGAGGTGTGAATAGAAAGAGCACTATAAAGTAATCTTCAGTTATTTCTGACTCCTGTTTTCAGTTTGGTCATTAGTTAAACTAACAATTTGTTAAAATCCTATACAATTTTTAACCATTTGATAACAATGTATGGGATTTTAACAAGTTTTTAAGATCCCTTACAATCGGCAGGTTAAACCTGAAACCTAGTTTCGCTAGGTACCTACTTGAACATTTCACTAGCAACTTAACCATTTTTGTCACATCATTTTCTTAAATGGTTTATAACACATATAAAGAAAACGACGATTCTCAGTTACTCGAGACGTCACTTTCTTAAGTTTGATCTGCCGCGTTCCCGACAGAGTCATAGACTCGAGTATAGAAACATACTCTGTAAATTGTAAATCACCTGAAGTAAAAACTTTTAATGTTGTTTTCTGTTTTTTATTGCAGGTAAGGGTATTTCTAATAAACTGATTTGTGTAATCTTATCTTCAATAATTTATCTTGTAAACAGAAAGAAATAAATGAAACTGTTTTATTGCAGAAACCCAACTGAGTTTTTATTTCGATAAGGAGTAATACGGAAGATTATTATACACATTTTCATCTTTGGTTTCATCTTTCATATTCTACAAAAAATAAAACACCTTTTTCTTTTTACATATATTTATTAAATTAAATGACTGTATTTTTCAATAAAGTAGACTAACTAATTAGTAACTTGATTTATAAGTAATGTGTCGTACCTATCTATAATTTTTCTACTTAATACGAAGTATTTTAGTTTTAAGTTTAATGGCTTGCCAAATAAATCATATTAAAATGTTATTTATGTACATTAAAAAACTAAATTAACAAACCTAATAATAATTACTTAAACTAACAAAGAGCATCAAAAAATTCATCCACATCGCTGTCAACGGGATAAGTGCCCAGAACGCTGGCAGCATTGCCAAACACCTTTTTTATCGTGGTAAAATCATCAAATGAGTCCTCCCACCCAGGCCGGGATGGGAGGGACTATCAGACTTGCACTGACTAAAATCCACAGTGATCCTTCAATAGCCCTTTACGTTCCAGGATCACGGTTACCTGATAAGACATTCCCACGACCCCGGAAAAAAAATACCTTTATCATCTAGTTAAACAATACTTATTTTGCCTCAGGTTTATCTACAATTTTGTACATTGTCTGTCATCACGGCAATCAGTCATTATTTCACGGTACATTACGCTCGCATCACACAGGGGAATGTTTTTGTGTAACGGGAGGAAATACAAAGTCATTGCGTTCTTTGTCGTCCTTTATTGCGGAAATATCTTGATGTGAGGTGAGGTGTGATGATAGATTGGTGAAAATTATTTATTTTAGTTTTTTAGTTTTCATTTATTTGCTTATTATCTATCAGTACAGGTATGTCTAGACTTACTTGGAATGTACAACTACAGTACTCTCACAAGTTATTAAATATCTTGTGTCTGGGACTGTAGCATAGATTCTTTTTTTTTTGATATTTTACAAGAACCTCTAAGGGTTCTAATTGAAATATAGATCCTCTAGAATGGGGGCCCCGTCATCATGCTGGCGCTCTTTGAGGCGCGCGAACACAACGCGCCGTCGACCCGGGCATGGTCCATGGTCGGACAGCGAGTCGCCCATTACTCGCCGCCCGCATGCCTGCGCCTACGGTGGCCGGAGATCGTCTCGCGACGTCCGTCGTCGTGGGCGTCTACCACTGCGGCGTGGGTGAGGGGTGGACGCTGTCCTCTCCCTCGCGCGTCCTGCCTCCTCCTTCGCGAGCATGACTGCTTCGCAGAAGGAGGCGACTGCTTTCCACTCCGTCTCGCCAAGCCTACCTTGCTTCGCGGATGAGTCAGGGCGTCCTGACCTACCGCATGACGCAGGTCCTCACCGGACATGGAAGTTTCGGGAGGTACCTGTGTCTAAGGAGAAAGGAGGAAACGCCTGGGTGTCACCACTGCGAAGATCGCCCGGAGGACACAGTAGAGCATACGGTGCAAGACTGCCCCGCTTGGGCAGAGCACCGACGTGTCCTCACGGCGGCGATAGGCGGAGACCTCTCGCGCCCGGCATTGGTTGCGACCATGCTGCGGGGCGAGACGGAGTGGGAAGCGGTCGCCTCCTTCTGCGAAGCAGTCATGCTCGCGAAGGAGGAGGAGGGCCGCGTGAGGGAGAGGACAATGTCCACCCTCCGCCCCACCCGCGGTGGTGACGCCCATGGCGACGGACGTCGCAAGACGATCTCCGGCCACCGTAGGCGCGGGCATGCGGGCGGCGAGTAAAGGGCAACTCGCAGCCCGACCATGGACCATGCCCGGGTCGACGGCGCGTTGTGTTCCACGCGCGCCTCAAAGAGCGTCAGCATAATGACGGGGCCCCCTCTCTAGAGGGCCAAAGCCTGCCGGGGTCGCGGGACTTATCTCATTACCGTGACCCCGGGACATAAAGGGCTATTGAAGGACACCGTGGATTTTAGTCAGTACAAGTCTGACAGAACCTCCCGCCCTGCCCGGGGTGGGAGGATTCATTTGATGATTTTACCACGATAAATAAAAAAGCCTACCTTGCTTAATAAAAAATTGCGCCACACCAGGTGTATTTTATCCTGTATCGTAGGAGCATTTACAAATATTTAACACTCACATACACAAACAGCCAGACGCGGAACAACTACCTGTAGATCATGCAAATAATTGTTCCGTTTGAGAGTAGAACCCGCAATATGCAGCGCACCAGTCAGTAAGCTTAGCTCAGCCACTGTGCCAACAGTGCAGTTATTGATTTAACACCTACTATAGAAACAATAATGTATAAAACTCACGTCACGACTTAATTTTTCAAAGGCATAGGCAGAAGGGCTGGGAGGACTCATTTGATGATTTTACCACGAAAAAAAAAAGTATGTGCAAGTTCTTTGTTATAGGGGCGACCTTATTACAAATTGTTGTTAACAGTTGAAATCGAACCCGAAACCATGCTCCCATAACAGTTACTACCATCCTCATACCACAGCTATACGGTACACATGCACTAAGCATCTATAGCTAAAAGCCTACAGCACAAGGTCACAACATTGAGAAGTCTTTTTTTAACTGTTTGTTTGAAAGAGCTGAGTTGAACAGCTGTTCATTTCATAATTGTTCGAGTTTTCAACTTCATAAGTCGTATAAAACAACTGCCTTTTAGTACATAAATACTGTGAAGATAGATTTATAAACCATACTTGGGTACAGAGTTCTAAATAATATGTTTTACTGGGAAAAATAGCAAATTTGCTTCGCCGTGCTACGGGCTACGCTGGCTACGACTGTAGGTACTACGCCAGAATGGCTACGCCGTAGCAGTTGACTCACCCGACTCGGGCTTTAATAATAAAGAAGCAATAAAGTGCTTCATCCTTACCCGTTTTCAATAAACACCTTTATCGATTATTCAGTCCGCCGTCCATACTTACAGCCTCGGAGCTACGCCATAGACAGAGAGTTGGCAAACTAATTCACGACACAGGCATAGCTTGCGTCGGGTGGCTGTAGGTGGTCGCCAGGCGATAGCCGGTGGCCGCGGGGGTGGGGGGCGCCTCGCCGGAGGGGGGCGGGAGATAGGGGGGCGTACTCGCGGCTGGGCGGCGCCGACCAATCGTAACATGCCACCCACCCGACCCCGCCTACCTCACCTGCGCCACACCATTAAGCCTGCTTTCCTCGTACTTTTTTCACGGACCTCGCATCCGTTCGCTGGCGCCGTCTTTATTTTATTTTCTCCTTTATGCCTCCTTCCCGACTCGCCTCCTATTTTACGCCCGCCGCCGGCGTAGGTAGAAAAACCTTTGTGAATACGAATGCTGAGCAGGTATTACGCTCGTTAGTTACGGGTGCTGATATGTAAAGTAAATAAAGGTTCTTTTTAGCTTTCGTGCTGCAGCGAAACTGGGCATCGCAGTCCAGAATAAGAACACCATGACGCTCCCTGCGTGGAGCGATGGATGAAAGCTAATTAAAAGCATGGTTGTCGCGTTTCGGCGTGAGCGGTACACAAAGTTGGGTTTACGACGTCGCGGTGTCGCGCTCGTAATAAACTTTTAACTTCCATATCGATCCGCAAAAAGTTCCCGACGAAAGTAATCTCGGCCAACCTTGCTCCACATTTTGTTTCAATGGCCCGCCGGCCGGAGTCGTATGCAAGTGTCCCTGCCAGGGTGAACGATCCCCACATCGATGAAGTTTAACTGAACTTGGAAAAAACTTGGTAGAACTTTGTTCGCGCCGCGTGATTAGGAAGACTTAGTTTTGAAGTGAGTTGGGAACTGTTTTTTCAGTTTTGAAAGTGGGTGGCTCAGTTTATGATCCGGGTGAAAGTCGGCGGATCGATGAACCGGGGTCAACTCGCCTGATCAAAGTTTGCGGGACTAATAACCGAATTTAATAAGCGAGGGTGTGCGGTGCACTTCGTCTGTTTCTGAGTACAATCGATCGAATAACTTACAAGTTTGCAAGCGTGTAAGAAAAAAATAGAAGAGTTTATTTTGTAATCATGTATTCAAAGTGAGTGTGAGTAAGTGATATAGACAACGAATTTTACTTGTCAAAAAAAACTTTTTATAATAGGTAACTTTTATGCCTGGTAATGTGCGTGCATTTTTAGCTTCGTTAAAGGTCTTTCTTTATCTTTCTTATAGTTTTAAAACGTAAGCTATGTTCTTTGAACATAGAACAAACTAATTTCCACTTTTCTGAAAAAGAAATGGCTGAAAAATGGAAAGTCGACGGCAGTCTGGCACTTACGACAGCGTCTCACCGCTTCTGTTAATCTTTCCAATTAAACCATGCAATAATCAATATGTTGAAATTATTTTCTATGCACTAGTAATCTCAACATCTACAAAATATTTGAAAATACGTAGTTTATACGAGTACCTAATGCCATGGAGCCGAGCTGCTAGTAACCTTTTTACTCTGCCCTTCAAATATCAAGGTACTTTCTTATTAAAACCATTTTAATATTATGAAAGTACGTACAAAACAAAAGAATGCTAAGCAAACTCTCACAATATCCAAGGAGTCATATTGCAGCGAAGCTTACATTCTCCGCCGCAAGATGTCGCCTAATGTTATTGCCAAAGTAATAAGACGGAGTAAACACCTATTATACGTGAAAGACTAGAATAGTGAATCAGTTAGGAGTCTGTTCTAGTGCACCTATAGTTGCGAATTAACTTCTGTTTATTATATTACTAAAAACAGTTCACAGTTATGAGGTCTACCTATGTCATTCGAAATTTGTTTCATCTTAAAATAGTAAGTAACCATAAAGTTTCTTGCCGGTTCTTCTCCATGGAAGACGAGAAACCCGAACCGTGTACCCGTTATTCGACGTTTAGCAAGTACCAATGTATTTTTTTTTTTTTTTAACTAATAAAGTGCTTTAATTTCATCCAGTCATGTTTAAAAATTATGTTTTGTCATTGTCGGGTAGAATGAACATTACAAAATAAAAATGAAAATAACTGTCAAAAAGGGTTGAAAACAAAAACAAAAACACATCCATTAATATAATTTTTCGCAAGGAATGTTTATTATTTATTCCTTTCGCATAATGTTAAGAATACATCTACAAATTGGTCAAACTTACATTAGCTGGAATATTCGCGTCCAATAATTAAAGTCTTATTTCGTTAATCTGGGCCAAAAGATTTCCTATCTTACTCTTATCTGCATAAATATCCTAATACTCCACCATCCCCCAATACACCAAGTACACTCAAGTCCAAACAAAAACATGTCCAAACAAATAAAAGTGTGTACAGCCGAAAACAAAAGAGTGATGAACAAAATCGTTTATCTGCGTACTATCGCAAGTCGCAACATGTCGCTCGAACATTATCGCTAACGAGCGATCGCAATAAATAGCGACGTATGGAATTGCGGTGTGGAGCTGCGAAGACGGTGGAGGTTCTGATTTTTGTAATTTTTTTCTAAGAAAAAGCTAAGTAGAGAATAGAAGTTCAACGTAGTTGTAATTGATGGAGAAACTCTGAAAGATCTAGAACCATTTGATGAATCCATAACAGAGGTTTGTGCCATCGACTATTTTGAATTGTATTTATTTGTATCTTCATTTAACATAAAAGGTACAGACGCCAGAGGTCAACCTACCCGAATCTTTCAAATTTTACCAATCGAACATAAACCTTGGTCGCGGGACTTATCTCATTACCGTGACCCCGGAACATAAAGGGCTATTGAAGGACACCGTGCATTTTAGTCAGTACAAGTCTGACAGTCCCTCCTGCCCTGCCCGGGGTGGGGGGACTCATTTGATGATTTTACCACACTAAAAAAAATCGAACATTAACCTTCCTCTATTGTGATAACGTTGAAAATCTATGGTAGGTTGACTGGCGTCTGTACATAGGCGGACTTAATGCCTGAGGCATTCTCTACCTGTCAACCTAGGTACTACATGGTTTGGTAAATTTAATAACGCTATATGTTTGTGTACTTATAAATAACAAGTTGCTGAATGTTTGTATAATAAAACTTAAATGTTTACTACTCGCTGTTTACTCTGTCTGTGGAGGATGGAAGCCACTAGATGTAAAATTACTAAATAAAAGAGACTTTTGAGATAATACTTTATCATTTGCTTTTACACGTTTTCATAGTTTTTTTATTCAAACAATCTGCCAAAAAGAATCTAATAAAAAAAAGTATTTAAAATAAAAAATACATGCTGCCTATAGTAAAATATTATAAGAAGGTCCACAACACTGTCTCTAATAAAATTTTGCCTATTTCGATCTATCAAGACTTTTACATCTACTTTCACGTCATTCCTTACAAAATACGTCTATCTTTACTTTGGTCTTCGATACCCGCTGCAGCATTCAAAATCTTCATTCAACACATTTATACATCGTTATCAGGCGTATACAGTTCTTAATCTTCCAAACCCATGAAACATTCAAAAAATCCTATAAGTTAATGCCATGTCCACACATTCCTACTTGCAGTCCACTCGCCCCCGCCATTGCTCAAGTGCAGCGTCCTTATGAAAAGTGTTCGGAGATAAGAAAACTTGGCCGCCGCGTCAGCTGACCATGTGTCATTAGATTATAGATTACGTTAGCTTGGCTCGTGTGTTGACGGTCTAAAGTATATAGAGTTATTGTTTTAAATGTTTTGAGGTATTTTGAGTCTCGGCCATAAAGTTTACTTGAGAAGTCTCTATGAAGGGGTGCTAAGGACAGGAAACCTCCACGAGTGCCCGAGGGCTGGAAGTTCCCTTCCGGATACGTCCGGGGGGAAGCCCAGTTTCTCGGGACGGTGCGCCCCGGGGTGCGGGCAAGAACTCCCCGTAAGGGGTCTCCTTGCCCGTATGCCAATGTCCTGTCGCGTCGCTCCACCGCGTGTCCCTCTGTTTAGCAGAGGGCATAGTGGTTTAGGAGTAAGAGCGGGCCCGGCGTGCACTTACCCTGCCGTCGGGCAGGCAGGAGGAGGTCTTGCACTTCCGCTTCCTCTTGCCACCGCTATTCTCGTAGCCCCGAAGATTGTCATGATCACGTCTATGACTTTCGACGGGGGTCGAGGGCCTTGGCTTAACCGCCCGGGCCGCGAGGAAGAAAACCTCTATAAAAAATTACCCCGAACCTCCAAGCGGCGGCGCACCGCGAGGGAGGTTGACAGCTTGGTTGACGGGTAGCTGTGGGGAAAATCAGCCGCTAGTGCGGACCACATTTTCATGGTTGGTTGGTTGGAAAATGTATATTACTCGTGGGAACAAAAATGAAATCTATTTTGAAAAAACCCCCAGTAACACCGGCAGTCGCCGCAGAGAGCCAGGGTGGCTCACGTACCTGTGGGGAGGAAACGCTGGACTTGTCCAGCACGTCTTCCTCACCGGCACCGAACATAGAGCGGGCACAGGGTGCCGCTCCGGATGATGAGGTGGCGCTGATGCTCGGGTCGGAGTCCGACTCATCAGACGTTACGAGCTTCCAGAGCGTAGCCTCTAGAAGCGTAGGGAGGAGGGACGAGAGGGGCGCCGATAGAAGGAATGAATTCCTCAAGCGCCCCCTGTCAAAGGAGGACGTGTCGTCCTCGGAGGAGGGCCTTGCCTCGGCCCGGAAGATCCCAACTAGTGCGCGGGGTAAGGGCCGAGGCAAGACATCGGGTAGGGGGCCTCCCCCCTCTGGAGAGCAGAAAAACAGTCGGGCCTCAGACGAGGCCAGACTGACAGAGGTCGTCTCGGCCGCCATCCTCTCCGTCACCCGCAAAAAATCGAAGGAGACGCGGGGGAAGGCGTTCAGCGAGGCCACGGCCTCCATCGTGGCGGCAGCGCTCAGCTGCGGCGGGGCTCCGTCTGCAAGGGACGAATTGTCCGAGCTGCGGACGGAGTTTGCCCGCCTGACCGCCGCCATGGAGGCTCTCCGGAGGGAGAACGCCGCCCTCAAGGCGGACCTGGCCGGTCTACGGGGAGGTGGTAAGGGGGACGCGCCGCCGCGGGGCCAAAAGGAGAAAAGCCAGCCCACACCAGCGGAGAACTCGGTTCTCGACCTGGTGCGACAGGAGCTGGCTGCCTTCCAGCAGCGGTTCTCCATACTGGAGAGCCGCGTGCTGCGACCCCCGCTGGCGGCATCTTCGTACGCGGCTGTGGCCGCGTCGAAGCCACCCCCGACCAAGCCGTCTCCGGTGGGGACGGCTGCGGTGAAGACGGCCCCGGCAAAGCCTAGCCAGGCGAAACCGGGTCCGTCTAAACCGACTCCGACCCCGACACCTGCGGGTCCGACACGGTCGGCTGGCGGCAAAAAGAAGGGCGCCCAGGCCGAGAACCGGCCGTCCCAGCAGCCTCCTCCTAAGACTCCTCCGGCCAGCGCCGATTGGCAAGTGGCCGGGGAGAAGAAGAAGGCTGCCAACACGGCCAGGTCCAAAAGGCGGAGGGAGAGACGGCGGCGGCGCAAGGAGCGCGACGTCGCGGCGCGATTGCGCGCCCCAAAGACCGCGGCTGTGGTTATCACACTGCAGCCGGACGCGGTCAAGAAGGGCGTGTCGTACCGCGACGTGCTCGCGAAGGCGCGGGAAGCGGTGAACCTCGAGGAGCTCGGCATCACCGGCGGCCTCCGTTTGCGGGTCACTGCAACGGGGGCTCGGATGCTGGAGCTCCCCGGCGCGACCAGTGGCCCCACCGCTGACGCTCTGGCCGAACGGCTCAGAGCGTCCTTAAATGCGGAGGAGGCCCGAGTATCCAGGCCCACCAAGCGCGCAGACGTGCGCATATTGGGTCTGGATGACTCTGTGACGGCGGAGGATGTGATGGCTGCCGTTGCCAGGACTGGGGGGTGCTCTTCCGAAGAGGTGAGGGCGGGCGCCCTGCGTCCTGACTTTGCGGGGCTGCAAACCATCACGGTTAGCTGCCCCGTGTCGGCGGCCAAAAAGATCCAGGAGGGCCGAAGGCTCCTGGTTGGTTGGGTGTCTGCGCAGGTGAAAGTCCTGGAACCCAGACCCCTGAGGTGTTACCGCTGCCAAGTGGGTAACCACGTGGCATGCGTCTGCACCTCGGAGGTGGACCGCAGCGACAGGTGCTTCCGCTGCGGTCAGCCCGGTCACAAGGCCGGCTCGTGCTCTGCCCCGCCTCACTGCTTCGCATGTGAGGCGGCTGGCAAGCCGGCCGATCACCGGGCTGGGGGCAAGTCCTGCGCCCCACCCACCAAAGCCAGGCGCAGAGGTAGGCCCTCTGCCGCCGCCGTCACCGCCACCGCCGCCGCCGCCGCCGCTCCCGCTGCCGCCGCCGCCGCCGTGGCTCAACCCTCGGAGAGGGTCCTGGAGGAGGCTGCAGTGGATTCAGATTAATGTCTCCATTACGCTTCCTCCAGGCAAACATCAACCACTGCGCCGCTGCTCAGGATCTCTTGCTCCAGAGCATGGCGCAGTGGTTGATTAATGTCGCCGTGGTCGCCGAGCCGTACTTTGTTGTGCCCAGGGATGACTGGGTAGCAGATCTGGACGGCTCGGTGACCCTAATTTCGTCGGCCGCCGCCGGTACCCCACCCCCCGAGGGTGTCAGGAGAGGGCGGGGTCACGTAGCGGCACGGTTCGGGGAGATCGCCGTGGTGGGCGTCTATTTCTCCCCGAGCCGAACTCTCGCCGAGTTCCACAACTCCCTGTTGGAGCTGGGAGTCGTCGTCGCCGGGTTCGGTTCCTTCCCTGTGCTCGTCCTCGGGGATTTCAATGCCAAGAACGTGGCTTGGGGTTCCCGATACACGGACAATGCGCGGGGAAGGATGCTGGAGGACTGGGCCCTGGAGAGGGGCTTGGTCATCCAGAATCGGGGTTCTGTCCCCACGTGTGTGCGGATGCGGGGCGAATCGGTGGTGGACATTACGTTTGCCAGCCCCGCTCTGGCACCACGTGTCGTCGACTGGCGCGTTGTCGAGGGGGTGGAGACCTACTCAGACCACCGGTATATCCGGTTTGACGTCTCCGCCCAGACCTCAGATGCGCCGGTCCGACGGACCCCGAGTGGTCCGCGATGGGCGCTGAAACAGCTGGACCGGGAGCTATTCCTGGAAGCCTCGATCGTGCAGGCCTGGGTGTCACCACCGGACAGGCCTGCCGACATCAACGACGAGGCGGAGTGGTTTCGGGAGGCCATGTCGGAAATTTGCGACGTGGCCATGCCCCGGGTCCGGCAAGGACGCGCCCGGCGTCAGTTGTACTGGTGGTCGCGTGAGCTAGCTTCGCTTCGCGAAGCGTGCGTTGCCGCGCGCCGCCGGTACACCAGGTACCGCAGACGCCGCACCCGACCTCCGGATGCGGCGGCCGTGGAGGCGGAGCTGTACGAGGGATACAGGGTGGCGAAGACCGTCCTCCGTGATGCGATCCGGCGGGCCAAGGAATTGGCCCGCAAGGAGATGCTGGAGTCTCTGAACGGAGACCCATGGGGCCGGCCCTACAAGTGGGTGAGAGAAAAGCTCCGCCCCTGGGCTCCCCCATTGACACAGAGTCTCCAGCCTCAGCTCGTGGAGGACGTGGTGAGCACCCTGTTTCCCTCCCGAGGGGAGCATACTCCCCCGTCTATGGCTCCGCCTTCGACGGTGCCTGAAGCTGGCGCAAACGCGGGCCACACCGACGGCGACGACTACGACGCTCCAGAGGTGGCCGAGGTAGATCTGAGAGTGGCGGTACAAAGGCTTAAGGCCAAGAATACCGCCCCAGGACCCGACGGCTTGCCAGGAAAAGCCTGGGTCCTGGCCTCTGGGACTCTCGGGCCTCGACTAGGGGGGCTCTTTAGCGCATGTTTGGAGAGGGGCCAGTTTCCACTCCGTTGGAAGACGGGAAAGCTGGTCCTCATCAGGAAGCCGGGGCGCCTAGCGGACTCTCCGTCGGCATACCGGCCAATCGTGCTGCTCGACGAGGTGGGCAAGCTCTTTGAAAGAGTTATTGCAAACCGCCTCGTCGGGCACCTGATACGGGTGGGGCCGGATCTGGCGGACGGTCAGTTCGGCTTTCGCAGGGGGCGTTCTACGGTGGACGCCATCATGCGCGTGAGAGCCCTCACGACGGGGGCTGCAGTATCCCGGGGCCGGGTCGTCGTGGCGGTGTCATTAGACATCACCAACGCTTTCAACACCCTGCCCTGGAGTTGCATTAGGGAGGCACTCCGGTATCATCGGGTGCCGACCTACCTCCGTCGAATAGTCGAGGATTACCTGACGGACAGAGCCGTCATCTACCCCGGCCACCGGGGAGAGTGGAACCGGCGAGAGATGTCGTGCGGTGTCCCACAGGGTTCGGTTCTCGGGCCGCACCTGTGGGACATCGGGTACGACTGGGTGCTGCGTGGCGATCTCCCTGACGGCGTCAGCGTAGTTTGCTATGCTGACGACACGCTTGTCCTGGCACAGGGAGAATCGCATCAGGCGGCGGCCGACTTGGCGACACAAGCGGTTGCGACAGTCGTTGACAGGATCCGGCAGTTGGGACTCGAAGTGGCGCTGCATAAAACAGAGGCCATGTGCTTTCATGGCCGTCTGAACGCGCCACGGACAGAGTCCCACATAACGGTGGGGGGGGCTCTCATCGGCGTCGAGTCGAGGATGAAGTACCTGGGACTCGTCCTCGACAGCCGGTGGAGCTTTAAGGAACATTTCCTTCGTTTGGCCCCAAGGCTGAACCGGGCAGCAGCCGCCCTCAGGCGACTCCTGCCCAATCTCGGCGGGCCAAACGCCTCCTGCCGGAGGCTGTACGCCGGTGTCGTGCGGTCCATGGCCCTCTACGGGGCTCCCGTGTGGGCCCTGAGCATGCGGACGCGACCAGCGAAGCTGGTCGCATGCCAGAGGGTCATGGCTATCCGGATGATCCGAGGATACCGCACGATCGCCGGCGAATCGGCCAACCTCCTTGCCGGATTGCTGCCCTGGGATCTGGAGGCGACTGCCCTCCAGCGCGTCTATGAGTGGCGCGTGGAGGCGCAGCGCCGGGGCGAATCCCTGCTGCCTCGACAAATCGAGGCGCGGCGGGAAGAGCTCCGGCGTGATCTCAGGGCAGTATGGAGGGAACGACTGTCGCAACCTAGGTTCGGGCACGCCGCAATCGCGGCGGTAAGACCCCTCTTTGAGGAGTGGCTGGAGAGGCGTCACGGCGTCCTCACCTTCCGCCTGACGCAGGTCCTCACCGGACACGGATGTTTCGGGAGGTTCCTGTGTCGTATAGGCAAGGAAGAAACGCCTGGGTGTCACCACTGCGAGGATCGCCCGGAGGACACGGTGGAGCATACGGTGCAGGACTGCCCCGCTTGGGCAGAGCACCGCCGTGTTCTCACGGAGGCGATAGGCGGCGACCTCTCGCGCCCAGCATTGGTCGAGGCCATGCTGCGGGGCGAGACGGAATGGGAAGCGGTCGCCTCCTTCTGCGAAGCAGTAATGCTAGCAAAGGAGGAGGCGGAACGCGTGAGGGAGAGGACAGCGTCCACCTCACGACCCAGCCGCCGCGGGAGACGCCCACGGCAACGGACGTCGCAAGACGATCTCCGGCCACCGTAGGCGCGGGCATGCGGGCGGCGAGTAATGGGTGACTCGCCGTCCGATCATGGACCATGCCCGGGTCGACGGCGCGTTGTGTTCCACGCGCGCCTCAAAGAGCTGTCAGCAAACTGACGGGGCCCCCTAAGAGGGCCGGAGCCTGCCGGGGTCGCGGGATTGTCTCACTCGGTAACCGTGACCCTGGTACATAAAGGGCTATTGAAGGAACACCGTGGATTTTAGTCAGTACAAGTCTGACAGTCCCTCCCGTCCCACCCTGGGCGGGAGGACTCATTTGATGATTTTACCACGCAAAAAAAAAAAAAAAAAAAAAAAGAAGTCTCTATGAAAAGTGTTGAGATATGTAAGAAAACGTGGCTGTTGAGTTTCAGTTATATTATGAATTACCTACGTAATACGCTGGCTTGGCTCGTGTGTTGAGACTGAAGTATACAGAGTTATTGTTTTAAAGGATTATTTTTCAAATGTTATTTTGCCAGGCGCGGGCATGCGGGCGGCGAGTAAAGGGCAACTCGCTGCCCGACCATGGACCATGCCCGGGTCGACGGCGCGTTGTGTTCCACGCGCGCCTCAAAGAGCGTCAGCATAACGACGGGGCCCCCTCTCTAGAGGGCCAAAGCCTGCCGGGGTCGCGGGACTTATCTCTTTACCGTGACCCCGGAACATAAAGGGCTATTGAAGGACACCGTGGATTTTAGTCAGTACAAGTCTGACAGTCCCTCCCGCCCTGCCCGGGGTGGGAGGACTCATTTGATGATGTTATTTTGCCAAACTTAATACAGCCTTTAGAAAATCTCCCGTCCCCGTCTTATTGAACAATTAAATAAAGAATACATTTTGATTTTGTCCGTGTAATGATACTTAGTTTATGTTCAGAATTCCTAGTTAACGGGTTCCTGAACTGTTTGTTTAAAGTATATTGATAATCATGCTTAAAAAAGATGAACGTAATTTCGATATCATCGAACAAAACTTATTATTTTCCTCTACAATTCCTGTATTCTAACTTAAATCCACTCCACCCTCACTGTATTTCTTTTTCATGTACCTAAAACAATTACAATCAAATCGAACTCCTTTGAACAGTCGACCGCACCACATCATCGCAACTGTTTTGAATATATTTCAATCAATTAGAGGGCTAGGTGAGCCCGATAGTTCTACATAATACCTCGTCAGACCCTTTGAATATTCAGCCGATATCTTTGATGTACTGCTTGTAAGTTTGTCCAAGGAAATTATGGATACTGTTCCTATGTTGTATAGAGGAGTTGTTTTAGTGAGTTCATTGGGTTAACCACCCAAACC
The DNA here is from genome assembly GCA_950005045.1 of Agrotis exclamationis. Taxonomy (NCBI): domain Eukaryota; kingdom Metazoa; phylum Arthropoda; class Insecta; order Lepidoptera; family Noctuidae; genus Agrotis; species Agrotis exclamationis. Next base: position 7,619,144 of record OX465423.1, on the reverse strand, counting down.
TTGGTTTCAAGATTCTCTCTGTAAATTCTAAGACGGTAAATTAGATGCGAGTTTTTTTTTTGTCACACTTCTATTTTTATCTATTTAGCATAATTTAATAAGCATTTTTCAAAATAACTACTGACAAATTCAAGCAAAAATGTCATGTAAAAAAAGAGTGTTTACTGGCATTGCACACCTTAAAAATACAAAATAAAATTATTTCATACAATGACATACGTAATAAAAAAATGGTCTATTTCGTAAACAAAATGTACAGGTAAACCCAAAATCCCTTCCACGTAACCCACAAGTTATTCGTACTTTATAATTCATCTAATCTCTTGAAAGTTGCCAGCCCAATAAATCTAAGGGATAGTGCTGAGCACTTCTTATTAACCATTGTCTCAGCCCGCAAGTAATTAAACCGTGGGCCGATAACCATTATGGCGGGAGAGGTTGCCAATATTGATCTAATAAATAATATGTACGATGCAAGGATTATTGGGAGTAAGCTATTGAGGTAAATTGTTTACATTGTTTCATGAGGATGGGGCTGTAGATTTCATTGTGGAAGATGTATGGTTTCTTTGGTAACAAAGGTTACTAATTATACTGTGTTTTTCATGATTAGGGACCGAGTGACGTTTCTTCTTTTACAGTAGGTTTTAATTAACCTCGTGGAGCTTTTAAGTGGAGAGAAAAGTTCAATTGCGAGTAAGACTTGAACCGGCAACCATCCGATTTGGAAGGTTTTCTTTCCCCAAAAAATCTTTGCGAATCGCAACGAAAATGTTAAACGACAAGTAAGTCTTTAGGTCCTTGTAAGCGTTTGGATTCAAAATCAAAACTAAAAATAATATCTCCTATCGTACCTAGTCTCAACGCAGTCTTCAAGTAATAATCTTCTTAACAACCTAAATAGATTTTCAAAATATTTTCAGCATTTCCCAGACAAACGGTATCTGAGGGTAGGACGAAGAAGGCACATAAACACCCATGTCTCACAATCCTGAGCCAACCACAACACCCTGGGCAGTGGGCAGTGGCTACATACCACAGAATGAGATGGTAAAATCTTGTAATAAAACTTACAAGACATTCCCTCCAAGGAATGCACGCCGCCGTCCGTTCTCAAGAATTCCACCACTAAACGCAAGACAGCTTTAAAGCGCTTTATAGCCGGTGTGAAGGGCTGAATGTTATTAAATAGAGGCTTTGGTCATAGTTGGAGCATATGTAATATGGACTGGGCATGAGGCTCTCTTATATTAGGTATTCCAACCATTTTATGACAAAGAAAAAGATAGAAAGCTTTGATCTTTTGTTAGTTGGCTTTATTTAAAAATATGGTCATTATCGACTTTTTTTCTAACCATAGAAGAAAACGGAGCTAAACTTCGACGTTATTGATTTGATAATATTTGCATAGATATAATAATATTTAGCAAGACTAAAAATGAATTGAAAAAAAATCATGGTATCAGAATAATGTGAAATTGTGTTATTAATAAACCAATATTAATTAAGTTAAGCAAGACTTCATGAAGATTAAGTAGGTTCATAACCCGGGTCACTAATATAGGTTGAACTATCAGGTTCTTAAAAACTTCAAGAAGTTTAGAGGTATACGATACTATGGTAGTTTAAACAATTTCATCTCATATGCCTAGTCTCCAGAGAGTCATGTCCTCGGTCATCACCTTAGGACCCGGCCACATTACGCGCTAATTGCTTTACGCAAATGCCTCGTGGTGTGGACTCCTCCAGAGTGGACGTTACGATGTTCTCACAGACCCTTTTTGTTAGGTCAGGGGTGACGCTTTAAGGGATGGTTGTAAAAAAATACTTTAAGTATAACATCAATCAATTACATATAAACTTAAATGATTGTTTGATTTACGTTTTCATCGAAATGGCATCGATGTTCCTGTCCGAGTCGTTGCAATTCATATATTCATGAATCACTGCATACTCACGCATTTACTGCATCGATAATTAAATTAAGGTGGTATAAAATATTTTTAGATGTAAATACAGTTAAAAGCCAACTACTACCAATTGCCAGTTCATGGCATGAACTCTTGACTCTCACGAAAGTGTCCACAAAATACAGACATCTGCGTCGTTTAGATTACCAAAACAAAATCCGTATCCTCTCGAGACAAACAAATGAAAAAGCATTTTACTCACTTTTATTGGCTTTGTCCGATGCAGAGATATCAGAATCATTGACAAGACACAAAAACTTGATCCGGCAACCCTAGCTGCCCGAAGATCCTCACACTATAATGGGGTTCGGATTAAATGCGTTGAAGTTAGTAATGCCCCTCTAAAAGCGAATTGTACTCGGCGGCAATGGTTTATAATATCGTTATCGTGATGTCCAGCGTAGATTAAGAGATACTTTCGTTCGGACGATGCTTTTGAGAAAGGGGGGGTACTCTAAGAGGGGGGAGTATTAATGGAATCAGGACGCGGTCACTCTGAGCTCGGCTAGATCGCTCCGCTGATTTTAAAGGATTTCCAGGAATTTGCGAGTCGCTCTAAAGTACGTGTGGTGAGTTCGGACTTCGAAAAGCTTTTGGCGTAAACTTGATTTTGTATGCTGGATTTCAGTCGAGTGCATATCTTCTTTGAGTTTTATTTTGTGGCGCAGCTGCCTGCACATTTTATTTTTTCACGAATTTTGAAATTCAAAAAAAGTTTTAGTTGGTAAACGGGCCAATTCGTACAAAATTTATATTTCACCAAAACCAACAAAGAACTCCTCTAATTTTAGATAGACACAAGTAATAAGTATACTTAACTTCAACAAATCTTGATTAACGTATTCATTCATGATTATCATTCACAACAGTTTCTCATTCACATTTTCAAACTCAATCAAAATACGTAATTACAGTTACAGAAAGTAACTAACAACCCAAATAAAACCGTACATCCACCCGTTATTTTAGCAAATGTAGTGCAAAGAGTACGGTATGCGAAAGGTTTTTACTAGCCAGGCGAAGTTTCGAACACAATTTGTTGCCGGCCGGGTAAGCGGGTCCAAATCAAACACATAGCTCCTTTGAGAGCACCCTGTAGTTATGTGGACCACCAACTCACTGGGTGAGGCTCGCAATGACTTTGTTTGATTGTGTTTAGGAATGGATTAATATGGAGTTAGTGGGTTTACATCTGATGTGGTTTTAAATTATTCTTGATTTGGTATTTAATGTCCAAATCTTATTTAAAGGTAGTTCGGTTACCATAGCATCCAGCACTACTGTCTGCTGCGATAATCAGAGTAAGAAAGAACGATGTGATGAATATGCGAAGATGCGAAAGAATAATTATCTACCCAAGTTATCTACGTTTATCCATATTGTCCAGCAAAAGTACAATACAGTGGTTGAAAATGTTTAAAAGTGTCCAAAAGAATGAGGCCAAAAGTGTTCCAAATGTACCCAATTGTTAAATAATTTGTAGCACCAAATAAGCATTAGAAAATTACCAAATATGATTCTAAAATTCACGCCATATCCTTTAGTGTGACAACCGTTCCTCGCGTATGAAATAATGAATTTTTCCCTCATCCTTAACTCCCCACAAGATACATAGCCAGCCTGCAATGATAGGTACTTACTTATTTGTGTTCCCGTATGTATGAAACGTCTCGAATACAAATATTCGCGTGAAAGTTGTAGGCAGCATATGTGACGTCTTCGTTAGAAAACTTGCTTGCCAAGAGTGGGCGGACTAACTCGTTTCATTCATCGTCTTGTACTGTGCTCGGTCGGTTTTGATACTTGGGTCAAAATTTGCCGTATGGTTGATTTTCTCAATCATAAGGCATAGTAAGCTTCTTATGACTAGTGCAACTTAGCCAATTTATTATCATGGCATGGTTCCAAAAACAACAAATAACCTTGTTTGATTCACTGGTTTCTCCGAACACAAAATGTGCTTGATTCATTGTTTGGTATCTAAACCTAGATTACTGAAATGTAAATTGAAACTCAAGTACCTTTTACTTAAAATTAGTTTCGACCAACGAAATGGCTTTAATTTAGTTTTAAATAATGCTTGAGTCTTGAATGGTGTTATAATACCGTCCTTAGAATCGTCTTGTAAAGTATCCTTAAACATCTTCAGTATCAAGACGACCAAATCCTTATACAAGTACAATCAGTCGGCGCATTACACGAGAAGATGTCCGATGCGGCGTGCGGGGGTGTCACAGCTCGGGTGGGGAAAGAGAGGGACGGGGGGCAGGGTTTCAAATATGACATATCTGGGAGCCGTCAGCACCGCAACACTGTACCAGAACTTGGTCTGCGGCCAGCACAGATGTGTACTGTGCACAAGTATATACAAGAACACGAACGTCCAAAGTTTTACGCCTCGGGTGAAACGCGCCTACTCTCCAGCGTTATTAGCGGCCATTGAGACACGACTATTTACTTACTGGGTACGCGGTTTCACATGTAAGGTATTGCCCAGTGGCTGTTTGCATCTCTTTCGGGTATTGCAGTATTGATGGGTGAGGACGTGTTGAAATTTTAAGTTGCTCGCGGATATGAAAGTGTTAACACTTTTCGGTACGCTTGCGGTTTTTGTGGCAGGCCTGAATTTACCATGTGCAAAGTTTGATAACGTACCTATATATAGCCTGCTTAAGACGCGGACTGACTACGATTTTAATCGCTTATGACCGCGTAAACTATTGTCACCACTATGAAGCGTCAATAAGATTGAAAATTGAAAAAATGACATTTGTGTTGAAATGTGACGTAAGCTGCGAATGGGCATTTATTTTACTGCTTTTCTTTAGATTATTTAAAATATAGACATAAAATTAAATAATGGTTCGGTTAAAGTTTTAAAAAAATGGAAAACCTACTAAATTCTTAACACGTTAACTGCCATGTCAGGCACCGGTGCTTGACAGACATGGCACCTGTTAAGGCCATGTCAGTCCCGGGTGACTGACGCCACAGTATGTAATTTAGATGATCTCAGGGAGCTGTCCGGCACGTTTAGCTCGATATTATCTATTAAAATTGACTGACAAGGCCCTGGAAAAACTATATTCAACTTGGCCTAGCATTTTTATATTTAGAACTGGATTTATTTAGGTTTTATTGGGAAAAATAAAATGCGACATCAATGGAACTATAAAAACTTTTTATTGTTCGAAATAATCATATTTTGGGCTTATACAACTTAGACAAATATAAAAAATGCAATTTAGAGTAATGAAATGCAATAATCAGTCAGAGAGGCCAAGGTAAAGTTACATTGTTTTATGTTCCTCGTTGAAACAAGATAGGCAAAAATGTGGTTCATTAGGGCATTGTGGGCAATACGTATTCACTTGCTTAGTCTTCTTTCTAGCATAATTTCTGTCTATTATTTGAACAAGCCTGTTAGTACATAATTTAAAAACTTTGATTCCATATTTGTGCCTTTTCAATTTGATATATTGCCGGAATATAATTCGACCCCGAAATGGTACCAGAGACTCATCAATACAGAGATTTTCTTGAGGATAGTAATATGTTTCAAAGTTGAGATTCAAAGTATTTACTAATTCACGTATTTTGAACAGACGGTCGCCGTATCTTTGGTTATCGTTGTTACAAAAATGTACCATTCGTAACAAAATTTCAAACCTGTTACGAGACATAATCGTACGCGGGAAAGATTGGCAAATCAGGGGGTCTGTTGACCAATAATCTGCTAGTTTAGGCAATTTAACGATCCCCATATATAAAATCAAACCAAAAAACCTTTTGATTTCGTCTTGGTTTGTATCAGACCAGCTAAGCAGTCGCGATCCTCGTTTTATTTGATTTTTTGAACTAAGTTTTGTAATTGTTTGAGCAGCAAATCGGTTGGTTTCCATGGCTATATCATGAAACACATTATCCGGAACTAACAAAGAATAGAAATCCTCTGGTTTGGATTTTGCCATCGTATTTCTCAAATAATAAGGTTTCAAACCAGGGCACTCTGTGAAAGGTATAATTCTTCTTTGCTTACCCGCTGGTTCATTCCATAAATCGGTCTTAAGCCTCGTGCTAACCTGCTGTTCTGGGTTTTCATCTTCGTCATCACTTTCTATCACATACCGCCTCTTTCTGTTTTCTCGCTTATGCAAAATTACTTCTGTATCGTCACATATTTCACTACAATATGGAATTTCTAACAGCGGTGTATCTCTTTGAGTCAGTTGTTTTTCTAGTTCGTCAATTGCTTGCAGATCTACCAACGATAATTCAAAATCACACGTACTATCAATAAGAGACATGATTACAATATCGTCACACAAAATCACCACAAACACAAAAAAAAGGGTGCGCGCACTTACTTCCGCAGCTAATTTGAAGCGACTAAATAAACACTGTAGGTACATCGCATGGCACGCGCCGGACAGGTTGCAACCTGCATGGAATGAACTACAACATTCGTAGGTACTTTTGTTCAAACGGCCGAGCGCTGCACCGAGTGATTTCCCGCGCAAATAAATTGGCGGCAGGCGGACGGTGCCTGACAAAATGCTTGACACGGCCCAATAGCTATATTTTTTTTCATTTGGGCCTCGTCAGGCACATATGCCAGACATTTTATTTTTTTGCTTTATTTTACATTATAATCACCGGAAACAAATTAAAATAATCATATAATGTGATTTACTTGAATATACAACCAAAAAACAAAAATAAAAAAAAACTGTCATCAAAATTTTACTATGGCAGTTAACGTGTTAAAAAAAAAAAACTGTTGTTATCGCTGGAAATACAGAGATCTTCGACGTCAAAGTTTATTTTTGTGCTACAACTTCCCAATTTTTATTGGGAATATCAAACTCTTATTTATTATTCTGTTCGGTTTAAATTCTTCTTTATACCCTTCTCTGTTCACTGTATTTTTCTTACATTACGTCATACTCGACGTTCTAAGAAACCAATTTTTGGGAATATGAGATAAGACCGCGCCTTAAAACAAACTTAGATTTTTTTAAGCTATTGCATAAGCTTTTATCGCGGGCTCTGAGCGCGGCTCGGTGCGGCGACCGAATTCCCAAAAACCTAAGGAAAATACCTGACACCACGCATCGTCTACCGTTGTTTCAGTTCGGGAGACTTCGGCTATCGTAAAGGTACGGACAGACGTGCTCATAAAGATACGGACAGACCAGCATTCATTCATCACTAGCACGAAATAGCAGCATCATTACTAGCACGAAAGCATGCTTTTATTGAGCAAGGGGCAATTTTATTGAAGGAGAGAGAGAGGGAGACGTTTCTTGTCGTTTCACTTGATTGACGTGGCTGACCATAGCCTAATTAGTACAGTAATAAATATAATAAATAAATAAATAATTATAATTGCATAAGTTGATAAAAAATGCTATGCAATAGCTTTACCGCGGCAGTCCCCGAGTGCCACTTACTTTTTTTGTAGTAAAGAGCGCATTCAGGGGAATACCTAACATCAGACCTACCTATTTTCTAGAGTGAGTTATTTATTTTAGAATATTTAATACGCCGTCTTGACCAACACAGAATACATTCCAATATACCAAACCTTATTCAAAGCAGCTACAGCGCAGCGCTCCAATTTAATAAAAACCCCAAACACATGACCGTATTCGCGCCAAAAACATTCAATAAGTCCGCCATCTTTTATTATGCACCGAAACTTTGTCGCATTGAATTTCTGTCACGTCACTATCGCCTCCAATTTTCAATAGCAAACATTTGTCCAAGTTCTGAAATCAAATTTAAAAAATATGGATATTTTTATGTAGATTCGACCCTCTCGGTCGGACGCGGGTGACGAGTGGGCATAGCAAGTGTATGGCTAAAGGCGAGGTTTCTATTGTCAATGCTGTGGACCTATTCAATCTATTTTCTTTTTCGATTCTCTGTGTGGACGTGCTTGAGACTTTTTTTTTAATATAAATTGTTTGGTGAGCCTAAAAAATTTTGAAATTGAAGATAGAATTTTATCTCAAATTTTAAACTTTTGTAAAATGAATGTTTAGTTTTCTAATAGCCAAACGGGTTTTTCATTGGCTCACAAATAACAACTCAAATGTATGTAGTGTACTTCCATGCAACAAAGTTCTTCATCCCCTAAGGAAGGACCGATGATTCGAATTTATGCTTTATGCAGTGGAAAATGATAAATTTATGTGCGTCCAGTTCCTGCGTCGCGCATCGATACGCGGTTATTGTGGATAATGTCTTCATTTTTATGGTTACTGCGGCACGTTTGCATAATGCCATCACTGTCTGTCTTGCTTTTCGTAGCTTTTGTTGCATGAAAATAACCAATAAAAAAGTAAGTACAGCTTGATCACAATTGAAAGAACACCTTGGATTTGCATACGTATTAAGATTATTCAAATAATGGATGAAAAACGTAACCCATTACGACTGAGGTACTTCAAAACCATGTTTTGATGCAAAACCATGAGATCTACTAAAATTCACATGTTTTGCAGTAAGTATTTGGAGATATTGACTGGCCTTATAAAAGGAAAATTTCCCATTTAGTCACTGAGGATTTTCAAATGCTTTATACCTAATTTACTCTTGTTTTCTGTTTGGTAGGTAGGTATAGAATCTTCATATGACTTATTCATTTTCAACTTTTTCATCAAAAAACAAACAAAATTTCTAATCCCAAAATACTTTATATATCTACGAAATAAACAAATTCCAGTCGGCTGAAGACAGATGGCGCGCCGGCTCACGTAGGACGCGCGGCTCAGCCTCAACCCTTCCAGGATAATATCTTTAAAAGTTTGGTCCAGCCCGCATCCTCCCCGGGGAGAGCGATCGCTTTAAATTATTCTACCAATCAAATGTTATAAGAGTGAAGTAAAAATGTTGCGTTATTGATAAAATGGTTGAACGTATGGTTTTGAAGTAAAATTACTGTTTGACTGTATAAAAAGAACAATTTTTTTAAATATTTAAGCTCTTTTATGTCTTAACACGTACAAATACATATATGAGACAGCAATAATAGTTTTATTTAGTTCCATAATTTTCTAGTCAAAATAATTCCATATAAACATCGGAAAATTCCACACTATAAGATTTCCGAAGTAAGCAATTATTTTTATTAAAAAATGATCAAAACACACCAAAATTAGACTTTATTTAGTTGCTCACGACGAAATCCAATATAAGTTGAGATGATGCGAACTTCGCAAACATCTCAAATTCTATTCCAAAAGGCTATCGAGTTCAAAGCAGCGACTCAATTCGTTTAAGAGTATTTAATTCAAACTTAATTTCACTGAAAAGATTATACACCACGGGGAAAGGATGATTGATTTAATTATTCTACTCCTTAGACGTGTCCTCTCTTATAATTACGCTTCATTACTTAAGCATCGCTTTATACTGACTAATTACTTAATAGAAGTAACGAGTTATTTCCATCTCAAAGTTGAACCTTGGAAGTGGAATGTAATCAACATTAAACGGGGTCGGAAACGAATTATAGAGGAGAAAATAAATAAGATCGAAGGACGGCTGGCTCTTGTTTGCCTGGCTAATTCGCTTCGCCTTGATCTGCCTTCAGGAAGGTATTTCACTTGATTGATTAATAACCTCGTAGTAACTCACTCGTATTTTGCTAAAGTAGAATTTGCCGTAGGTACCTACTAAATGTTCGTAGTGGAATATAGTTCTGTTAAGTTGAGACTACTCGTCTTCGTAGAAAAACTGCCAAATGTAGGTATAGTTTGAACCGTGATTATGAAGCGTTTCTTCATTCATTTAGTTTAAATTATTCATTTTCACTAACACCAAAATATTTTTATCTCAATTAGCGAAAATTAAAATGAGATCTCCGGGTTTCTCATCTCAAGGCTTTCTGGCGTTCAAACCAAGCGCAAAGAAACATTGCACTCATCCAATCAATAATGACATAGCCCTAAACCCAATTCACCCAATTTTCTGTCATCGCAATAACAGCACACATTCACCGCCTTTCCTCAACCACTTACAGAACAAAGAAAAATAAAATATAACAGGCGCAATCAGTCCATTTCACTTATTATCCGTGACATAAAACAATAACTGCGGACTGTCTTGTGTATGTTCATAGATATATCCAATCGATAGTCGCAACTGTAATAACTCAATAAGCGAGGACCGACGTGTTATCGGCCATCTGAGATATAGGAGAATAGATATTGAGACATACTCGTAAATATTTTTGGTTAGAATGACCAGCTAGCAGAACGTCTTATCGTAGAGTGTGCCTGATTAGAAGATCAATATGGCAGATTTTTTTGCCAACCATCCAGGGCCGTCATGTCTTTGCTTGTGCCCAAGCCCCTGAAATCATTAGGGGGACCGACTTCCTGTAAATATTACAACAGAATCTTCCGAAAAAACACTAAAGGTTGTCGACTTCGCTACGCTCGTTTTATAGTCCACATTCCAATGATTCGTTGTATGAACGACCGAAAGAAAACCTTACGTATCAGTGGCAATGTGCTATTAGGTGCGTCCACACAGAGCGCGCAACCTCGCGAGGAAACTGACAAACGAGGCTGCTCACTCTGTGTTGACGCGTCTATTGTGTTTCGACCGAGACACGAAACAATATACGAGAGCAAAACAAAAGCCGACACTGGATGGCTCGGGCGCTCGGTCGCTCGACCGCGGCAGCGCTGTCACTTGACTAGCCCGAGACACGTCCACACCAACCGAGCTGCTTCGCCCGGAAAATGCCTCGCGAGGCTGCGCGCTCTGTGGGGACGCACCTAATCAATTCGATTCGCTTTGCCTACTTTTGTATCCTACACAGACCACATAATCCTGAAGTACAGACGCCAGCACATCAACCTACCACAATCTGCCAAATTTCTTTAATAGATTTTCAACCTTATCAAAATACTGGAAGGTTCGATTGGTAAAATCTGACAGTTTCGGGTAGGTTGACCTGCTGGCGTCTGTACAAGGGCCATCAATAGGATTTAAAGACGGCCCTGTAACTATTGGACACATGCGAATCTGTTTGGCAAGTACTCGTTAATTTTAACCATTATTAGACCAATTAATCTCCTACTATTTACCAATAAATTGTCAAAAAAAAGATGTAACAACAGTCTATAAGAATGTATTAGTCTATTGCTTCAAACAATCAAAACTTCTCTAGTCTTTTCTAATCTATATCTTCTTTTAGAAAAAATGCAGGGAGATAGATAGGTTTAATATAACTTATTTATTAACTTGCAGCTTTACATAACATACTTAGGTTATGTTGCAGAGAATATTCCATTGTTTCGTCTCCAGCCAGCTTCATGTAATAAAACGTTCTTAGCTGCTTGCAGTGGATCATCTCGAGAAAAATAGGTCACCGGACCCCTTCTCCTAAGGGGCGCCATGATAAAACTTGTAAGAACTTTTGTTTTGAGTACCTTGGATAGAACGCATTGTAACTAAGCGTCTGTAGGAACAATACGAAAATTCGCCTTTATCATATAAGGAAATACTGTTATTTTGATATTTATTAGAAGAGAAATATATTAGTACAACAATATTGATGTTTCAAGTGAAATAAACGAAAAAATATTTTATATGCAATGTATAAAATTAACCAAGTAAGGAGCGTTTGGAAAGACCCAACATAGTTAAATACGTATAAATATTTTGATACATCATTTAATGAAAGTTGGTTCGAAGCGGTTTAAGAAAAGAGCTCCTGGGGGGAATTGGGGGAGGCCTTCCAAAAGAGAGTACAGGCTAAAGAAACAAAATATGGAAATCACGGACAAAACTACAAGTTTTGATTCTAAATAAGGCTGAAATATAACTATGTTCTATTATAGTTCCTAAATCTTCTTCAGGTCTAAAGTCTATTTTAACACTGGTTTTAGTAACAAAATATTTTATAGTTTATACACAAAACTGAAAAATACTAAAAACCAACAGAATACCTCAGTAATTCACACATTTTTCCTTACAAAGCACACAAAAGGTCATGCTAGGTTGTGACCAATCAGCTACTTTGTAACCCTTGGCCGGTGGTTACGCGCAAATAGGGGACATAAACGTGAATGGATGTTAACGTGTTTTTTACGACCCACGGTCAACATATCGTTCTGTTTGCGACCACTGCCATATCTTTATTTCCCCGTTTCACCCTAAAAAGTGTAGTGCTTTTTGTACTGGGGGACTGAGCGAATTGTATTTATGATAAGGAATGAGTTTTTTTAGATAAAACTTAAAATAATACAATACATAGAAAATTTTTAGAAAAGAAAAATGTTTAAAAAAGGAAAAAATAAATCTTTTATAGTTTTGTCAGAAAAAAGTTTACGCATAGGTAATATGTATTCTTTTTTTTTTCTAAGAAAATAAAAGTTTCTCCACGTATACCTACTGCATTCCGAAACAAATAAGATCATCGGAGATTGACAAAGGTAATTTATTTATACGATTTATTGTCGCTATACGAATAGGGGAGATCGGGGCAAAGTCAACATTGACTCGATGTCGAACTGTTTGTTCAGTGGTAGGACCTTTCCGTATTCTTTCTGGGGATCAATTGGATATCAAACACAGTAGAGAGCTTAATATTTGACAGATTTTACAAAGTTAAGTAAAGGTCAGTGATTGCTGAAAGAAGCCTGTTGAGGTGATGATGGCAATTTTTTTTTTATTTAACCTAGTAAACTAACTATAAACTCCCTACGAAGTAATTTAAGGAGGTAAGTAATAGACAGGTTATATAGAAAAGAATTAAAAAAAAAAACTTGATTTATTTATTTTAACTGATTTTACGCCCATAAACAAAAAGGTCGTATCTGTAAAACAAAACATTCTACCAAAAAAAACCGCCAAAAATACCGCTATCAGCAATAAGGTCGTCGTAAGTGACTTTATTCTGGCACCGCTCACAGTCGCAGCCCGGGGCCTGTTGTCATGTCGCATTAACGTGAATCGCATCATAACTCCCGATAATCTACGTTTATTGGCTCCACTCGCTGCTTTATTACCCTCTACAGATATAACTAATAGCATACACGGTGTATCTGTCTGTTTGTACGTGTGTAAATGTCGTATGTGTATGTAAGTTGAAAATGTGAAGTAGATTTATACAATGTTGAAGTTATTCGTCGACATGTTTAATTCTGGAAATCATGATAAGAGCATTTTGCTCAACAACAGGAAAATACCAGTCAATATACATACGACAATGTTTATTTTTGTCTGTTTTTAAGTAGTTGCAAGCGAGTTAAAAAATCTTGAGTTATATGATCAGGATTGGTAAATGGATGTTGGGTTTTTCCATAAAAATGTGTCATTAACAGCCAGGAGCCTCTTAATATGCTCGCTTGGTCCCAGACATCTAACCCCCTATGTTATAATATATGACCTTAACATAACCACTTAAGATATACTTTATTTGATGAATTATTTAAATTAAACCAACATTAGACGTGATAACATAAACACCGTTCGTCAATTATGGTTGGTATGTAGAGTCAAGCAATATTTCAATATAGCCATACAAATGCACAAGTGGAAAACTAGGTTACTGCGATATTATAAATAAATGTAGCCTTGTTTATTGTTTACAGCCTTGACTAATGTATATACTTGTGTTTCACGCCCACATAACAGCCGTTTTATATACAAAATCACTTCAGATATTTTTCAGTCAAATCAAATCAAAGCGTTTATTTCAAGTAGGCCAGTTACAGGCACTTTTGAATTGTCATAGACAAAAATATTATTAAACACTAAAAAGTTATGGTGCTACAGTCCCAGTCACAAGACATAAAAACTGTGAAAGTACCGTAGATGCCCATTCCAAGAAGTAGATCTCTATGGAGAAGAACGGGCAAGAAACTCCATGGACACTCTTTTTAAATCGCCAAAATTATTACAAAACCTTTGTTACATCATTCATTTTGAGATGATACATTATGTGAGAACGATGTAGCAACTAAGAGTTTGGATGTCTTAACTCCTAGTTGTTACTGAGGAACACGTAATAAAAAACCCAAAAAAAAAAACTGCATGATCGGGGAAAAAATAATATAACTTCATAAAAAAAGTAGGTAGGTAAAAAAAAGTTCCTTTAACACAGCGATCCATAATTTAACCAAGCAATTATGAATTTCATCCTATTAATCTAGAACAAAAGCGTTATAGCTCGTAGTACAATCACGATCAGACATTATACTAAAGACAATTCATTATTAGACTGCCGTTACAGAGGCCATAATCGGCTAAGATCGGCTATTATCGCCCTTTTATAGCGGATTTTATGAGCGAAACTATTCACCCAAGAAATGTACTCTTTTCTTATCTGGGTAGGTCCTTTGTTAGACCTAATTACTAGAGTAGTAATAATGTTTTAGAGCCATCTTGTTAATGTCTAATTGGTTTTATTTTAGGTAAAACTATAAAAATTTAGCTTAGCAAAACATATTATTAGGTATATAAAATAAAATATTGTAATATTAGTTTTTTTTTAACTTTCTAAACTCAAAATTAAAATTCTATTTGAAACAGGCAAGTATGGATTTATAACAGGTTTATGACTTTTCTAACTCCCTTTTTAAATAGGTCTCAAAATTACTGACGAACTATGAACATGGTATTTAATAGTATAATAGTGTAATATAGTATATATGTATATAGTATAATAGTGTAGAAATTATGTTGCAGGTCATAGATGGGAAATAAAACAAATAATCAAATCACAAATTTTTTTCTTTGTTTTTTTTTTTCATTTTTTATTTTATTTATTTATTTATTCAACCTTAAACAAAAAATAGAAGCCTCCAGGAAAATGTAGACTACATCCAAAATAACTAACGATATAAATCAAAAATCATTTTCTACCAAAAAGAAAATACTAATAAAAATAAAACCCCATAAACTGGTACCCCGTTTGCCTATTAAGTTGTAATAGTTGTTTACAGCCGGCACTCGCTGTGCGTTTACAATATATTACGAGCTTGTCGGCAATAAAAAAGGGGTAAGAAAAAAAATGAATAAAGCAAGAAACGTTAAAATAAAGGCGCCCGGGAATATATACGACTTCCTGAAGGAAATAATAATGCTGTTTGCAATTCATTTGGCTCGCTACCTGGTTACCCCCGTCTTTAGAAAACAACGCGCGGTATTTCTTCTTTTTTTTAACCCTCCTTGGCCCGATTTTTCGCAGGAGGGTCGCAATTTTTATTTTCTAACCCTTTGCTTTACCGAAATCAAAGCTTAATAACGGTGAATTTGTAAACGGATGTAAATGCGAATTGTTACATTGGGTAAGAAAAATGCTTTGATTAGAAATTTGTCTTATTTAATTTATGGAAAATCTCTGTGAACAATATTGTTCCAAGAACTTTAATGCAATCCATTTCAAATAATACTACCTACATATTACTCGTCTTTTTCATCTTCGTTTGACTTAAAAAATACATATTTTTGACGAAAGACAGCAATGTTGTTGTGACTCAAAAACAAACGCAAAAAGCGTGAAAAAAAAATTACTCACTTTTTCACAAAAAAACTTTCATTGTACAATATAGAATAAATTGTAATTGTATTTGATTTTTACATGTTTTTCGATATTTCTCAAATAAACACCAACAGCCTTATCCTCCACCGCCACGGGGCCGACAAATGGTGTGTCGCACAAGAAAAATCAAATCGTAACAAGAACTCGGCTTGCTTACATTTAAAAACGTAATTGTAACTAACCGCCCCTTCTTATTAATTTAGCTCATTTATTTCTGTCGCTCCCAAGTCGTCACGTACAGGGAAAAGGAGTAAAAAGTCTGTTCTTTTTTCCTATAAAATATTCATGATTGTTACCGACGAGATTTTTGTATTCCGACATTGTTTATTTGGTTTCAATTTGTTGGTTGTTTTGGGAGGTTGTGAATTTTGATTTTTTTAGCTTTAATGTTTTATTAATGTATGTAGGCTACTTACTGCAAATAGCTACGCTTTATTGTTTAGTGAAAATAATTTACCTGCGCATTGCCCTCTGGCTCCGCACGGGTGCAATCTCTCGCGTCAGGACACGTGACCTGATCGAAAATTTGTAAGGCGGATGGAAAGTAGACAGCCGGCGCGGCGTAGGAGAGGAATTATCCCCCTCTCTTTCTACGGTGCGGAAAATGTATGCCTGCGCCTGCTATTTCGATGCACAACGTAAATATTCAAGTTTTCACTTCTGCCGGCACTCCCGGAGTGCAACAAATCGTTTTTTTAAATTAAATTAACGTTTACCTTTAATGCATACTCACAAAAAATACGCTAACATTATTATAAGGCTAAGTGTAATTTTATCAATCGTATAAAGATGACAAAAAGCTTTAAAAATACGGCAAGTGAGTCATTGCAATTGCATAGACTTAGTAATATTTCAAATCGGTAAAAAAGGCAAATTTGTATACCTACGTATATCTAATGGGTACATTTTCTTGAGACATACCTAAAAAGTCTATCGTCTGTCAGTCTAACTTAAAGACGCGATCGACAATCACGGTCTGTGAATATTTAAGAAGCTTTGAGTGAGTCTCGAGAGGATCGCAAGTGTCACTTAAAATGCTTGATGAGCAATCGAATTACAGACAGAAACAATTTATAAAGGCGATGTTTTTTTACATACGGTGACATGAATTTTACGTAAACGTAGATTAGCATGCTCTTTATACGATATTGTCGATCAAATCAAAATGTGTAAATTATCTCAAAAACATGTGACTAGGTAACTAAGATAAACAGTTGTTGACTACTTTGACGTATAAATAGCTTCTCAAAAGTATGTATTGATTGCAATTTCCAGGCTGATTTTTTTTTTTGCCTAGAAATAACAAGTCATAAATTATTCATCGTTGACGCGACATCAGTCCATCTCATGCTCAAAAAGAAATGGACCAACTGAAAAAAAATAAGTTGCCCCTGACACTGCCAACTTACCATGTCCGTCTAAAGCATGCAGCAAATATGACTCACAACTCAATGAAATAGAAATTAGCAGCCAACATAAATAAAAAGAAAAAAAAAAAATCAAAACGATCACAAAAATGAGCATCAGGGTTGCTTTTTTTTTCAAACCATCAAACGCGCGCCGAGAGCATGGGAGGCCGGGAGTCCGGAGTCCGGGACGCATTCCTTTCCTTCCCGACCCGTCTGCGACGATCCTTTTTTTAAATCCCGGTAACAAGCCAATAAATCCCGGCGCATTTTTTCTCAGCTCCGCAAACCCCACCCCGGAAAAAAGGCTTACCCCGATTACATCCAAATTTACTTAACACCTACACATTAAACCGGTTAATAAGGTTTAATGCAATTTTCTTATCCGTCGGCTATTCGGATATGCGGGCCCATTTTAATCAGATAATGCTAAAATTGGGTCTTGAAAATTTCGTTAGGAAAATTGAATTTTGATTTATTTATAATGGAAGACATTCAAATTTGGATTGGCTGTTGGAATATATTCATGTGGACTCATTGGACAGTTTGTAACTTTTCGTTTGCAATCGAATAAATGATGATTAAGTAGTTCGTTAGTTGTACAAACATTGGCGCAGGTAAACAGGATGGCACCGGAGCTGGCTCGAGCTCGAGTACTCTTTTAATTAATTAAGTATATGGAGTGAGTTGAGCAGTCGTACACATCTGTGTTGTCGTACCGCGCTGATTAGCTACCGAAAGGGGACTCTGAAAGTTACTAAGCAAACTGAAAAATTTCGCCATTAATTAACTACATACTAATTAGAGTGGAAAATGATAAAGTTTCGCTGTATTTGAAGTCAAACACCTATTAAGTGGATTAAAGACAGGACCGTTAAGTTGAGACGTTTTACAACTTTAATATTTCGAGTCGCCTTTAATTTGGCTCAGACGAAATTATTATGTGCCTGGTACGATTAGGTGTAATATGGCTTGCAGAAGTATATTGATCGTTTTGCCTTCCATACACTTCAAATTAGATTGTTTTCTTAATATATGCATTAAAAATACTGGCACCATTTTCATTAATATATCGTGTTAATCATTCATAATTACTTGATGTTTCGTAAATTAACCGAGCAGAGGATTTATAATAAGGAATCCATCTGCGCATGTATGTCGGATAATGGGAGGTACTTATCCCACCACTTACGATATTACTGCAAATGAATCAAAGTACAATGTTGTTCCAGCAAGGGACATGTTTTACAGTAATTAGGTATATAGATGTCGTATCTACCGTTTTATTTATACCTTTGTGAAATCCTTGAGAAATATTTAAAAAAAATCTTGAAGCGGTAGGTAATGATTTAATTAAAAACTTAGTTGTTCTTCTCTTCTAAGATAGATACTAATCCAATATACGAATCGTCTTTATCAAGCTCAGCAAATATTTATACGTGGGCAATATTACAGTAGCCCTTTTTAGTCCCTATAAATTATTTGCAAATAAATTCAGGTCGCAATTTGACTCATACAGTCCCAAACTTGAAACTTACTCGCATTTCAAGACGAACATCATCAAAGTAAATAAATTATTGAGGCCGACACAAGTCTTAAGATTGTGGGGTCTTATTACAAATTCACTTTGGTGTAGTCGGGTCCAAATAATCCGGACCATTGGTAATTTGTACCTACAGAAGGTATAGTAATTACATTCCAGTGGTGAACTGTCATCGGTCACTCCAATCGGTTGGTAATCAGGTTTTCGCGGTCGGTTTGACCAACAACGGTCACTCGATGCGGACGATTGATTAGTCGTGACGAAACGACCCAGTTCCGGTTGTTTTGAATACGTTATCGTGACCACGGAGGGTGCCAAATACGATTACGTGAGAAGAAACATTTCACCAGCAATTACCATGATGGAAAAGTCAAAATTGATTTGATTAACGTAAGTTATCAAAAAGCTTAAATCCTGTTCGAAGTAGCTGCAATAAGAATTGCTTTGTCTAATTTAAGCCTATTTTTCCAAATATTACAGTAGTACATACTTGCTTGCAAATCTTCACATTAATTATCTGAAGCGTCACTCTGTCCCACTAAAATTATTAGTTTCTCAGATCCCTTCACAAGCGGCACATGTGCCACCTCCTCATTTTGATCCGCGGACCTTATGCCAATAAATTACCGATATAAATTATTCAAATTCGTCATCGGACAACCAGATTAATTATTACTATTCACCACTGGCAACAGAAGGCTCCGGCGATTAGCAATACGTCACCAGTAAATATGGCAACACTTATTCTACAATTTATATGGGGGAGAGTGGGGTAATGGAGACACTGGGTAATAAATCTACGGGAAGTGATTTGCTACAAAGCAGTGGGCCCACATAGTAAGCTCGGATCGGCCAGAACATCCATTGTGGGCCGAACACCCGCGGAATCCGATAATGCCTCGGAGATTGTCCCGTCTTTCCTTTAACACCTCTCGATACCGCCGCTTATATGAACAACTCTGGTTGTATTGAATTGTTATATTGATTTAGGATTAGGTATATCATCAAATAATTTAGGTCTAAAATCGGTGATGAAAATCTGTAGTACGTAATTGACTGAAATTTACCTTTTCACATTCTAAGTTCTTGTTTATCTTATTGTACTATTATTTTTCAGTGGAAGTAAAAGGAAGAATTCCCATAAAAAAAAAATAAGTTCTTTGCGACAGGTCTTCTTGTAAGACTTCAGTAAGAGAAATAAGTTAAATCTATTGAATTACTTCAAAGATTTAAAAACAGTATCGACTTAACACATATGTGAAAGGATTTTAATATGTTAGCGGTATACCAGTACGCCGCGTGTGCGACCCGGCGTTCTCAACTTAATCTATAAATCAAGAAGAGAAACTATTTCGTAATTAGATCGTATTTAGGACGGGGCACAACACCTTCCTTCGCTCCTTGAGAACCTCCCAAAGGGTCCGAAAGGTAGCTCCATTGCCTTTCAAGCACCTCTTTATCGGCTAATATCCTTGGTAAATGGATCTCAAATATTTTGCCCCATAACCATTATAGCAGAACGATGTTATCATGTTTATTGCTTTTCGGTACACCGATTCCGAGAGAGGTTTTATATTAGAACTCCTAATAAATCGTTTATTATTATCTACAGAGAGTAATGTAATAACAACATTATTTCTGATCATAAACAAAGAAAGAAAAATATTTGTAGACAATAATGAAAATGCAAAAATAGAAATCCTCTTAGCGAAAGCGCCATTCTTTCGTTTTGCAAAAACGCTTTTGATGTTTGTATACTTAGTGTTTAATAAGTTGATCCTATTACAATGTCCAGGTAACGCGACACAATGGAAGCGGCCCGCTAACAAGATTATAACTTTATTTCGTAAATTAATAAAAAAGTAGCGGGGCGTGTGTTCCGCTTAGGCCCCGTCTCCTCGATTCGTACGAGTGATATTGTTAATGATTTGTGAAGCGTGCTTTCTAAGCTTTTCGACTAACTGGTGTTTTGTTTTGTTTATTTTTTGGGTAAACTAGCACTCTGCCCGCGACTTCATCTGCGCATGTTTCTAACTTCGAACTCAATGAATTTAATGCCCCCTCCTTATATGAAGGATACTTTTGGAAAATCTAAAAATGGTCTAGTATTTTCTGATATTCACCCCGGTAGGGGTTGATTTTTGAAATGTAAATAAATACGCATCCTTTAGTCGTTTGAGAGATAATTTATGCCCAGTTTTGAGTTTATCAAAGCAAGCAGATCCGTTAGTGCGTTATGATAATATTTGACATTATTTTAATTGTGTATTTTTCTTTTTATTTGCATGATGCAAGGATGAAAACAGTTACGACCATTATTATTTAATTAAATTAATGACGCCACAATAACTTATTTCATAGTTGGCTTTGTTTATAATGAACTTATTTTTTTTTTCAAATCATTTACTTTTTTTTAAACGTGGCCCCACACTAGGAATTTCTCCTGTGTCGTGGGTGCGTTTACAAACATATAAAATCCCATACGCGAATCCCACGCGTAAAAAAACACAAACAAACGCAAACACACAATTACGTTTTAGGTAGCGGTATTTTTATGCTATTGCATAGCTTTTATCGCGGGCTCTAACCTAACCTAACCTAACGAAAAAACCTAAGGAAAATACCTGACACCACGCATCCTCTAACATCGTTTCAGTTCGGGAGACTTCGGCGTTCATAAAAATATCCATCATAAAAACAATTTACTTCTTCTTACTGATTCTAAACGGCCAGCTACAAAAGGAGTTTTCACAATGAAACCTACTTATAAAATTCTCCTACAACAAAGAATTACAGTAGTGCACCACAAAAAAAAATTATATTCCCTATAAATATACGCGGTAGGAGATATTATTCTTTTAAAATAAAAAAATGTTATACAATAGCTTCACCGCGGCAGTCTCCGAGTGCCACATGTATTTTTAATTTATCTAGCTGTAATTAATTGTTCTTTACACAATACTTTCTTACTTTTTACTTATCTAAAAATAGACTTTAGTTGTTTCGAATAAACATAATCTTATTTATATTCACACTGTTAATAATCTGCAGGATTAAAACGTATATTCATTGTAATCATATATTAATTGCACCTCTTTAATAATCCGATGTAAATGAAACAATAACTTGTATTGACAATAATCGCAGTAGTGGCAGCCTCCACTCAATACTCCGGCTGTCACGAGATGACTCTCGTTAACTAAATACGTTATGGTCTGTACTTCAATATGTACCGTATGAAATACGAGAAGCTACAGGATGGTGTTATGAGGCCTTGCAAAAGTTAGCTGACGTATTTAGGTATGTTGTTAGATTTCGGTTACACAAAATCATGTTAGTTTTTTGTCTGTTGTAATGTTGCGAGGTGGCTAATAGGACATAGCAAGTATTATATCTACCACGAATCACATTTTTAATTCCATGTGATACTGGATGGATACTAATACCAAAGGATGTTTATTTTCTTTCTGTGGCAGTCATTAACCGTGGCTAATATAGCACTGGTACGTTCTTTTTTTGCGAATTATTTAACAACCAAATTTATAATTTTTTGAAATATAATGATTAAAGACTAATTAAAAATATGAAATGCCTCAAAATTAAATCGTCAAGGGCAAGAAAGGGACTTCGGAAAACTTAAATGCAATATATCAATCTGGATTTATTTACGTTCAAGCAAGGAAAAAAGACGCAGTGTTTATACATTTTTTTTTCTTAACACCCTGTGTATACATAATAACTTATACTCATCAACAGTATAGGGTGTAGAAACAAATTGTCGGAACTGACTTTCGGACACTCCGCGTAATATGGACGCGCACATTTTATGACCAACCACCCTAATCCCGGACAGCCGGGATTTTATACGGCCATGTATGTTCATACTCTTGACACGAGCTTGTAAATAGTGTTATTGAGTTGTTGATACATGGCTAATCCTACTACTGCAGTGCTAAGATGACACTCTATTTATAAATATCAACACAGTTACAGAAAGGCGCAATTGTTTTTCACGTTTTGTTTGATTGTCTAAACAATAAAGTTACCGGCTATTGTATTTTAGTACTGCAGGATACCTACTTATGTAACTGAAAAATCGTTAAAGATATTATCAGAAGGAAAAATAAATAAATCATAAATAAGTACGTCTTCATAAATTACCACTGAAGAATATAACAGGCAAATGAACTTCACATCCAAAAAGGTACAAAAGATAAAACTTAATCAAAATAAAATGTGCTTGCCTATGCATACACACTATTTTAATCAAAGTTGCTTTTCGCGAGGAATTCCCGTTTGTGTGGCCACATGTTCTTAAACTTCGTAACGGATTTTGGTGTGGTTTTCACCGAAAAATATTTCGAAAGGTGTATGAGTAGTCTATAAAATGGTACATTTATATTAAACTTAGGTAGGTTTCATAAAGAAATCTCAATGTTCTTTTCGAATCTAAAACTTGTGGGGCCGGTGATACTAATTTCTGATTCATAAAGAATGTATCCTAAAGTTACCTTCATACGCAACTATGCCAAACGCAACCACTCATCTTACTAGACACATGTTCCCTTAATAACACTAATCGATCAACACATGTACATTATTAGGCCCCCAGCACACGCGTCATGGAGGTAATGAGCGTAATGAGCGCGGCCCTCGGCCTCGCCTTCACGGGATTACGTGTTACTGTTGCTTCCGATAAACATTATTTCGTGTATTAGTGCTCGACTGACGGTTAGGATTATGGAGTGACGTGCGTACTTTACTATCTACTTGACTTTCGGCAAAGCGAGTGGCTATATTATATTTTAAAGGGTGAATATTAGGCGCATTATTTTGTCATTGCTCTTTCAATTATTCCTGTCATGTTGTCAAACCTTTAACAACCTACACTTCGCCTCATGGAAACTAAAGGATGAAATCCACGACGGAACATACATGCAACTTGTTTTGACAAAAGACTGGTTATAGAAGGAAAGAAACATGAACACCACTGACGGCGTAATTAGATACATTTACATATTTCCAAGAACCTATGAATAGTTTCACAGATGATGTACCTTGGATGTAACTCTTCAATTATTTTAAATATTTCTATCGTGTATAAACCTGGTACATTGAAAACAAAATACAACAAGGTTCTTATAAAATTCTTAACTGTGTGTTAGTTAAACGGATCCTTAATCAAGTAGGTATTTTCGCCAACAACACAAGGCATATTCTCTACTATTACCACAAAACAAACAAGACAGCTGCTAACATTTGTTACTGCCGTCATCTTATCTCCACATATTACGGTCAGAAGAAGTTGCTGGCCACGAATGGCCCTTAATGACTGCCGCACACAATAACGCGTGAATCGCGAGGTCGAATGCGACTGATTTGGCGGCCTTGTCCCGTGGGAGCCTGCACTAAGAGTTGAATAAAATGGAGGGTTCCGTTTATAAGGAGTTATAATGTTTTACTTGTTGTGAAGAAATAAATCGCTTGATCTACTGACCATACAAAAAATACTCTTGGAAAATCTTGGTTTGACAATTGCCAGAAGCATGCCCACCGATTAGACGATAAGCTAAGTTTGCGAGTTTCTAATAATAATGAATGCTGCAGTATTACTGAGGCTCATAAAGAGACTTTACCAATTGATACTCAGCTCCGAAATCAAAGGCCGATAAGTCCAGTTAAGGGTCACTAAATCGTGCATTAAGCATCAATTAAAACTGATACAATCTACCTGCGTACATCCTATTAGCAACCCTTGCCAGTTATGATCGCCAAATCGGCAAGATAACGTTTCGTATTTACTTTGATTCTCGTCGTTAAAAGTTCAGGGGCTGACGGGGGCAGTCGTTAGGGTCCTAATGGCTACCATTTGTCTTGTCCGGCCTCTAGTTGTGCCTCGCTAATGAAATTATTGCCGCAACTATACTAAAGGTTATAAATACAGCCGTAAGGCCGGACGCCACCTTGTTTCGGTCTAATGGACCGGTCAAACTGTAAACTGTGTTATCAATGAAATTACAATTAGTGAGGGATAAAAATGACCGAGGGTCGGAAGTTGCATTTACTCCTTTTGTTTACGTTGGCAAATTGTTGGTTAAATTGGAAGTGAACGGGGATTGTTTAATGAAATTTTGCTTAATTGATTTTAGTAGTTTTTTGGCGATAATGTACGTGATTACAAAAGGCTAAACATACCGACGTAATAAGAAAAACTGTGTGAAATAAGTCTGCAGAGACATAATCTCTTACTATTCCTTCCCTTATGCCAGATCTTCCATTCTATTGCTTGTGCATCTATTAGCTATCACTGCTACCACATCATCGTTCGCCAGTGCTTATTCCTAGAGAATATATGATAAAACCTGCATCTATTACGACCGTTAAAGTTCTCATCTTCATATTTTTGATCACGAATTCGTATTCGCAATACACATTATATTTTTCTTCAGAAAATTCACGATTTTCTGCTTCACCACCACTGGTCATCTCAAGCACTCCGTCTTGCAATATGACCACAATAAAACGTACACTCTTCAGTGATTCCAGGAATGTGTCGACAAGAATGCCATCTGCCGAGGACAATCAAAACTTTGGCGCAATGGAATTTTCTGCTTAGTGTCCGTCGTATTGGTGCGGACAGTTTCGCTGTCTTGGACGTGTGGCCCGCCTCACAGCTTATGAGATAATTATTATTTCTGCTAGTGTTTTGTTTTGTTTCGATTAACATAGATAAAATTAAACAACTTTAACAGGTTCACTCCTGTTTAGTAGAACAACTTTTGATATAATTTTACTAATTTGAACAACGTTTGAGAAAATAATCAGTTTGTATAATATCGGTTAACATAATTTTCATTTCATCGAATATTTATTTGCGATAACAACATTTGCGCTATTGATCAAAAGGTATAATATTCATTTGATGTAATGTTCAGGTGGTATAACATTTAGTTTATCGAATATTCAATTTGTAATGTAATGCAGAAAAGAAAACATTGTAAATCTTTGTTCCGTCGGTCTACCTTGGTAGGTGGTAATCAGCAATTTAACTAAGGATGCAAGAGCGAGCGAAGCGAGCTCGGGACTTGGGGCACCCCGACTCGGACAGGTTAGGTTCGAAGGCTATCCCCTTCATGTTAGGTTACTTTAAACCTTGCAAACAGAAATAGGAGCAACGCGAAGCGGGGCTCCGTCGAGCTACCTTGGTAGGTGGTAATCAGTAATATACGCTCGCTCTTGCATCCTTAGTCAAATTCTGGTTCCTATTTCTGTTTGCAAGGTTTAAAGTAACCTAACACGAAGCTCATGGTGTCTCTTGTTGCGTTTGAGTGGCGACGCCGATGTGGCTGCAATGTACATTAATGATGACTCGATAAAAAACACGTACCTTTAGGCTTCGCTAAGATTATGAATACCCTTTATTTTGTGATAAAATGAAATCAGATTTTCCAATGCGATTCACCAATACAAAACAACAATAAAAACGTTAGAAGAGAATTAAATAACACAAGAATAATTTCAAATACTCCTACCACTTTAAATAAAGAAACTTCACAAATATTCCAAAAAGAAAACCTCAACGCAAAATCAAAGCGAATTAAACATTATAAAGCTGAGTGGCCACATCAAAAAAGCCACTGTAAACAGAGTAGACCGCAAAGGGGATCCGTGGCTTATCGACGCACCCATTGTTCGCTTTTATATCAGTGAAAAATACTCATCGCAAATGGCCTAATCTTTCTACATCAAACGAACACAGACCTCCATATTACACGCGTCATTTGAAGTCTCAAAGACATTCCTGTGCGGGGAAAAAATTAAAATAACAGAACAGAGTACAATGGAGCCGCCCGTCGAGTGATTGGCGGGACGATGTCAAAGATTGTTAAATTAAAAATTCTTTTTAGAATACTATTTTTTTGATATGGTAAAAGAATTAAGGCTGTAATCTCATGTTTTGAAGTGCATGTGTATGTCGTGAATTTTCATTAAAGTACCGTATGTAGGATACATTCTCACCGAACAGCATTTAAATTGAAAATAATTCAGATACATTAATTAATTGAATGAAACCTTTAACAAATTGATGAACACAGGCTAAAAAAAAGAAATACATCTGGAACAGGAAAAATAAAAAGCCACATTTCAAATCCGTATCATTTGAGGTGAGGACACATGATTGATCAATCCCACACCGGCTTTGTGCGTTTCCGAGCGGTTACCTTCCAATGCGTTCACACTCGCAGATTTTAAACGCATTTCGTGGACCATTAGTCGACGTGAAAGAGCCTGAAAGTGCCTGTGATTATGATTGATCGTCCCCACAATGCCTGACTTGTTGAATGGAAGCCCTCACGTGTGTTCTCGCCTTATTTGTTGGAAACTAAGACGATTACTTGGAAAACTTCAGTTTCATCTTGATTACTCTTTTGTTTTGCTATTTTAGCAATCTGTTAATGGATTTTTAAGTATATTGGTTTTATAAAATTGCTTTTGGATTGAGTGTATCTGTTAAATTATTTCATACAAAAGCTGAGCTGTCGAATGTAATTTTAAACGAAAAAGTTGATTAACCAAACAGGGTTATAAAAATTTATATTTAATTCAAAACGGTATTTTTTATAAAGACAGCCATATTTCTCGCCTCCTTCTGCGAAGCAGTCATGCTCGCGAAGGAGGAGGCGGGCCGCGTGAGGGAGAGGACAATGTCCTTCCTCCGCCCCACCCGCGGTGGTGGCCGCCCACGGCGACGGACGTCGCAAGACGACCGGACTCCGGCCACCGTAGGCGCGGGCATGCGGGCGGCGAGTAAAGGGCAAGTCGCTGCCCGACCATGGACCATGCCCGGGTCGACGGCGCGTTGTGTTCCACGCGCGCCTCAAAGAGCGTCAACATAATGACGTGGCCCCTCTCTAGAGGGCCAAAGCCTGCCGGGGTCGCGGGACTTATCTCATTACCGCGACCCCGGAAAATAAAGGGCTATTGAAGGACACCGTGGATTTAAGTCAGTACAAGTCTGACAGTCCCTCCCACCCTGCCCTGGGTGGGAGGACTCATTTGATGATTTTACCAGGCTAAAAAAAAAAAAAAAGACAGCCATATTTGACCAAGTGCGCAACTACTACAGAAGGGTTACCTTTTTTATAGAGAAATTAAAACAGTTCTTTGATATATTCCAAATACTATCCAATTACATATAAACTATAAAATTATCGGTCGGACGCAAGCGCATAGCAAATGCAATATAAAACGGGATCGGGTGTTGGAACTCGGTCCATTGCATCTATTGTGAGCCGTCCAGTCGATAGCGCCGCCATTCGGAGCAAATCGAGAATGAACGCAGATTAACTATCTAGAACTTCCACCTAAGATGTTAACTTCGTACGGCTAGCTTAGGTATTTTAGTAATTATTTAATATTTTAGGAATTCTGAAGAGGAATATACAAAATATGCAGCGTACGGTTTATTCGGTTTCCTTTTAACTATATCCAATATAGTATTTGAGCAAAATACGAGTCTCCACTTACTATGGTATGATTTAGTATGGCAAAAGCAAACTATGACGTCACCAGCTAGTAAACTCAATGATTTTAGCATTAATTTATGGGTTTCAAGCGACAAAAAATCGAATTTAACAGTTTTGTGTAACCTAATCGGATTTTAGAGCTTAGAATAAAGTGTTTTAAGAGAAATTTTGTTTGGAATTTTTAAGAGTCAATTATTACTCAACATTATAATTATTATTTTTATAATAATGTTTTTATCACAATAATGTACAAAAATACTCAAACAAAATATGTAAAATAAACAAATATGCTACCTCAGAAAATGATTCTAAGAAACCGTATTTGTAATGTAATTCAGGTTGACGGAAGCAATTATTTTTTATCGACACGCACGACCGCGCGGGGTGCACGGGGTGAGGGGTAGTTCAAGAAAGGAGGGGTACAACGAGACACCGACGCATTGCACCCGCGGGACAGGACAGATAGTGGAGACAAAAAGAAGGTTTAAAGGGGAAACTGTGTTCAAGGGACCTAGCGGGGATGTTGGGAAAAAGTGGGATAGTGAGGTTTTTTGTTTGCCATTGTTTTGTATTAAAGGTTGTGAAGATATAGTTAATAGTTATGGTATGGAAAAAGGTCAAAGGTTTTCTTGAAAGCTGTCAGATATTTACTAGGCCTATTCTTTAAATGTTATTTTATTTATTTTCGTTCAAAGAACTCTGACACGTCAATGGTAACAACTCGATAAATCTGGTTGAATTATTCATAAAACAACTTCGCGTTTCCCAAAAGAAAGTAAGCTAACTAAACATAAACTAAATACTAAGCAACATAAAAACCAAGACAAATACTAGCCGAAAACACTAACTTAAAACAAAATCCCCGAAAAGTATATTTTTATACAAAGACATTTCCAACACCGTATGAATACAGCCGGAGGGGTCGCGGCGGAACGGAACGTCTTTTTTATAATCTGTTTACTTGTTTCCGCTCTTACTAGATAATCTTTTTATACTGAACACCCGCTGATGTGTTTGCACTCGATTCAAAAAAAGAAACCAATTTTCCCTTTTGAACTCTATTCCTTTGAAATAGAAGTGACACAGCATTTGTATTAATCTGTGAACTTTAGAGGTGAGAAAATTTCGAATAATAAACGAGTTGAACAACGAATGATGGCGTTATTCGAATTTGTTGGAGTTCGTGCATTTATGATGTTTTATTGTAACGTCATGTAACAGTTTCTATACTGAATAATACGAGGCATGAGTTCATGTACGGGCAGTTATTATTCGCATTGTGTTTCACGCTGTGTAGAATATTTCTAGGTAAAGCTCCCGGTACTCGTATGTACGGAACTTTATTGGAAGTAATATTCACCGTGAATAAAACATGCACGGAAAAGTTTACTTAATTAAAACTAGGTTTCAGGGAAACATAATATCTACATAGCTGTAATTCATAATACATATATCTCAGTAAACACAAATTCCATAACCAATATAATCATGAAGATAAAGGTATAGAAAAATAAATGTCTCCTAATTCGCTCAGAAAAATACGAAGCGTTTAACAAAGTTTAACTGAACATAAAATTTTATTGACCCATATATGATATAGAGAGACAATCCCGGCACAGCCGAGTTCCCGAGTCATTAGACTCGTTTTTATTACTCAATGACGATAAACATGTCGTAAGCTATCGACTGAAAACATTCGCGGAATTAGTTCCCTCTATTCGATTATTACGATTATTTTATTCGATTATCTGTTTATTTTTTATTGGCCGATTATTCGGTTTATTGGTTAAAGTGCGGTGTTTATGCGAAATATTGGTATAAAAGGTTTGAATGTTATGGCTTTAGTTTAGATAATGGACTTAAGACATCAGTGGAATGAAATGTGAACACTTGAGCAGTTTTGAACAATTTATACCCTATCTTTAAGAAGTTCATAGTTTTTATCTCTTGTTAAACCATATGAATTAGTGCGTAAAGATAACTCTACAAAGTTATCAACTTACACAAAAAGTCTCGAATACAAATAAATTCTCAGTTCCTTTAAAAACCTTTTTCAAATTAACTTTGTACAAGCGACACAGAAACTCCCGGATATTATTTATTGCTTACAATTTTGCTTACACAGGGGAAATATTGCTGTACATTTTTCCATGGCGCTTTTCTCGAGGAACTCCTAATTTCTAATGGGCCATTTGCCACTTTGTCAATTGCACCAATAAATCTGTGCGAGTGGCTACGCGCGGCGTCTGAGTTATCGCCCCGTCGCGAACTAAATGTCGCTACATTCTTTTGTTTTGTTTAACAACACTGCACGGACATGACTGACGTTCGAACAAATTATTAATGACTTAAAAATAACAAACATCCATTTTTATGGACAGGCTTCTATTCGATTTTTTTTTCTTTCACTGGAATAAAAATAGCACTTTACTGTAAAAGTTTTCAAACCATACACGTAAAATCGTCTAGACTTTCGTGACTTTTATTGCCATTCATTAAAAACTGACGTCGACAGAAGTCGAACTCCTATAAATTTTAATTAGAAGAAAATTGAATCCAAAACATCGATTGGAAATAATTTTATTGGTGCGTCCCATTCGTTGTATAACGAATGGTTTTTAGTCAAACTGGTTGAAAGCAAAGTTTGAACATCGTATTCTATTTTCGAAATTCAACTGTTGTAACTTTTTAAATGGTGCTCGTACGCGTCTGGCGGTAAATTCAGAATAAAATTGATCGATTATGTAAAAGTTAAAAAATATACATTGACGATCTTTCATTTTCGATATCATTATGTAATCATGTTGTGTGGGTATTTCCAGACAATCTTCAATGTAATTCAATACAAGTTTCGATGTAAACAAGTATTTATGTACAATTGAGTATCTATGGACCAATCTAAATAGTTGGAAACGATTACATGAGCGAGACGTAGAGAAATCTGTTTCCACACTGCACTCTATTTATAATAATTATTCACAGAGTCCATAGCAGCTCCATTTAAATTTCGAACACAAAACTCGGCGCAAACATGGCCTCACAGCGGTTGTTTATTTAAGGCCGCCGGCAGTAATATCCCGCTCTAATTCTGGAACCAAATCCTAGTCTTTGATTCACACACATCAGGAACTGAGTACATCTGTCGGACATGTGCCAGTGTCTGTCTTTATAGCTTGAATTTTGGATGCGGCCGACGTCGGAGTTCGTCGGCGGTTTTCAGGTGGACAGAATACGCAACTACGTTAGAATTGTAAAGTTGCTTTAGACGTTAACTAAACCTGCCGTGAATTAGGACTGTCATTCCATTACTGGCGATGTGTATTGTTAAAACTTTTTCAACAGTGTTGCTGTTGTAAAATTAGATGTGTCCTGTGGTGACGACTTTGTTTACATGAATGCAGTTGCATTT
Source organism: Agrotis exclamationis (assembly GCA_950005045.1). NCBI lineage: Eukaryota > Metazoa > Arthropoda > Insecta > Lepidoptera > Noctuidae > Agrotis > Agrotis exclamationis. Next base: position 7,587,722 of record OX465423.1, on the reverse strand, counting down.
TATGGTGTAGTTAATAATAGTAGGGAAGTATTTGTAGATAACATCAACGTGGACACAGAGTTTTGCTAATTACACTAACAAACACTGGACCAATAGAAAGATAGTTCATAAAATTTAATTAAGGCGAGTCATCAGTCACCAAGAGGTTCGGGTCACGTCACTGCTCCTGCAAGATAACGTAGGGTCAGACGTTGCAACCCGACCCGTGATGAATGTACTCCCAGACCTCAAATATGTACTGTTGACGGCTCCTCTTTAAATAACCCATGCAATTAATCGAGATGGTGGAATAGCAGCCGTGTGGCGACGGCTCAAGAAAATCGATTCATCCTTAAGTCACGCTCAACTTATGCGGCATATTATTCATAAGTTTGTTACTCTCGCCGACGGACGCGGACGGTCCAAATGCAAACAAACCGCGGTTCTAGTTATTAATCATTCACCGAGGATCCTTGTTATCGAATAGCCGTGATGAAGTGGTGACTCGCCTAATTGTGATTAGCGTTAACTAGGTGACCACTGGACGACGGTCAGCTGTAATTATCTAAGGTAAGCTCATACATATCTTATTAATAGCAACCAAAATCGTTCACCACAACTTTCATCAATTTGCGTCAGAAATTGTTACTACGTAAATTACCTATTATAATTTAACACATGACATCCAACGACATCCTCATTATGAAGCGCGCGTTTTGTCAAATTGTACGTCTCGTGTCGCAACTTTGGCGTGTATTGAAATATTAAAACGTCCATACAAAGGCCGCGGTGCTTGTTACACGGAATACCATTCACCTTCTCACTCCTCATTAAAATTTGTACGACAGCTTCTAAATTCTACTCTTTTCTCCGCACCTCCATTTCAATATACAGGAAAAAGTGGAAGAGCGATGTGTACGGAGTACCGAACCGGGCTGGCAAAACTTTTGCCTCCCCTACCCACCGGTGGGGGCAAAAAGTGTTGCCGACGGGTGAAGCGGGTAGTTATAGCTATGTTGGGGAAAAGTTTTCCGTGTTGCGGGTAGGGGGTGGCGGGGGGCAGGGTGGGACGCATGCGCGGTGTGCGCTCCGCAGCGGCGACGCGCCAGTCCTGTACAGGACTTTGTCTCCGACGCAAGGATGCGGCCGCTCAGAAACTTGATATGCGCAGTTACGTAATAGCGAGCACGATTTATTAATACGCTTCGTTTTTTTTTCAGCCGTCTAAAAAATCTACAACTTTAGTCATTATTTTTACAACTAGATGTTAATGATGTTATTGCCTCAATGATCATTTTATTTTTTTTCTAGCGATATTAATTTTGTTTACCCATATCCTTCCTGAAACGCAACGAAACAATACACATTATCCTAAAAGGTCATAAAATTAGTTAGGTCATGCTAAGGGTACAGGGGAGGCAATCGATACGATGCCTCACACCCCGGCGTAGGAAAGTAGCGGCTAGCTTTTGGCACCGCCTACGCCGTAGCCGTAGCTCGTAGCTCCGTGGCTACGACCCGGATAGCCTACGCTGAGCGTAGCAAAGAAACTACGTAAATGTAGGTACTCGAAGCATGTAATATAAATGCTTCATTCTGTGGTTTATGGAAATTTTGCTGCACAGTTTTAAAGTCCTTTCTTTTATCATTTTCGGCAAATATTTAAGCCAAAGTATTTAATTTAAGTAATTTTTTTATACGTGAGATTCCGTTTCGTTATTATAAACTTGACACATTATTTTAGAACTTAGATGAAATACAATTATTAATGTAAACTTAAAAGGTACAGAGTAATTGCATCGTAAATATGCTCTCCAATAAAATGGCAGAACATATTAAACTTCTACATAAAGTACCGACTAATTATGTAATAAAAAAAAATTAAAAGTTCCAAAAACTTTTTCTAAGTTTTCAAACTTTTTTAACCTACTCTCCATTGACACACACACATAAGTCATACATCCCCGAGCCGCATCACACGAGTTCACTCGCAACTGAACTTGAACCGACTCGCGCGCAACTTCGCCGGATTTGTTGCGACTTGTTGTTTGTTCTGTTTGTTACCAAACTAAATTTGAGTTGCTAAACTAAACTTGTGGATATTTAAAGGGAACTTTTTCTCGGAGTCAACGGCCGGGCCGCTTAGTCCGTCACCCAGTTTCAGAACCTGCGGAGTTATGGCAGTTGTTCGTAAACTACTTGGACCAGTGGACTGGGGTGCAGTTGGGGGTCATGGCGCTAATTTGACCTTGGACACAACTTGGACTACTGTTTGCTTGCTAGCTCATAGTTTGTAATTGTACAGAGAGTAATTGGTAAATGGGTGGTGGCTTGTTTTGTGACAATGGCTCGTTCGTTTGTGTTTTTTTTTTTTTGTGTCGGAAAGTTTGTTTTTAATTTATTTGTTTCTGGTTATGTTAGATGATGCCGACGTCGCTTTTTTTCTTTATTTTTATGATGTAAATTTTTAAACTGACGTAGTCACTTACACTATAGTTACTGAACCCGGGATATTTATTATGCTTATTATTCGTTTTGTGTTTCTCATTTTCCGGCACTGTTGCAACCACCATTGATCACAGATGAGTTCATCGGTGATCATGGCTCTTGTATTCGGAAACTCAAATAATCTATTAAATTAATTCTATTAAATCAGACGAATCTATCAAACATTTCCTTGTCAATTAAGCTACCGAAGAGGCCTCAAATTAATCCATAGTAAACAAATAAAACCCTAAATAATGTCGTCACACAATCTTCAATCCACCAATCCGCCTCACGAAAACCTTTAATCATTTCCTTATAAACAAAATCCTTTCTTAAACAATCGAGCATCTCATCGAACTTAATTAACTGTTCGTTACAACCGTCAAAGACTTCAAACAAATTGGCCACGACAATATAATGCGGTGGATGATAGCCGTTCATGGTGGCCCGGAGCACCCAGAGCCCCGGCCTGCTGCGGGCATCGCACCTGCCTAACAAAATTAATTACAACCCAATAAGGAAATATTAACCGGGCGGTTAATAAGCTTCAGGGATACGCCACAATTAAATTAAGAGGGTCTAACAGTCATTATTTATAAACAATAATATATCAAAGCGATATTTTCAAGATGGTGCTTCCCGCAACAATGCGTCTTGTGCCGTACGGTTATCCTTTGGGTTATTTATTCTCAGGATATTTATAACCCTCTGTTTAAATCTTTGGAGTGGTTTCTTGAAAATTAGTCTGTTAATGATAACAAAGCAATTTGCTGTATTGAATTTTTTCACGATTTAATTTTTAACTATAGTCTACATCTGAAACATTGGTGAAATCCTGTTTGTTTTCCAACAACACGTCTGTGTACAAGAACCTTGACCAGCAACTTTGAACAAAACACATTTCGCTCGACACCTATGGCTTCACGACATGAAGTAAACCACACGTTTTTGTACATTCAGCAATCTTGTAATAATTACACAATCTTTTTTAAAAGAATTGCAAAACCAAGTACAGTCTTTTTAACGTTTTTTCCTGTCAGTTATACTCGTACGTAATCACCCAGAAATATAACGCAATATAAAATACAAGAACGTGTTTGACCACACTTTCCATGTTTCCATCCGCGTGACTATCGAGAAGAAACAAATGTTGCAATTACACGTAAAAAGTAACAATCTAATACAAAAATGTTCATAATACAGTATTTTGCAAATTATTAGAAGAAAATACCAGTAGGCGGATGTCTACAGCGAGCAAAACACGGGCGTACACTGTATTTATGGTTATATGGCGCAAAACTTTCCGAGCGTAGGAGCTAAAGCCATCGATTTTCAAAACTTTTTCATGGAAATAAACCTACTTTCGTTATGTACACAGTTGTTTGGTTGTGTGCGTGAACCAGGGCCACTCACACATATAAACTTCTGTTGGAGGTCACGTTTTCAATGGATTAAAATTTAAAATGAAAATACGTTAGCGTCGCTTGTATTATCTTAATAATGCATGCGACGATTTAGGTCTTATGAATATGGGGACGTTTAATCAGTGTTGACTTAGTATTTTATTGCTTATTAAATACTTTCAGGATTCTTTATTTTCGGCAGCTTGCTTCAAGAAGGATGAATTTGGATAGATAGTTTGTTCTCTATTGTCTTGAAGAAGTTTGTATGTACGTATTCTTCTTATCGAATGCGTAGGTGGTGGTAGGTGGGTGGACATTGTTCATGTAATAATATAAAATAAACAAAATTATTAAACATTGACTGGTATAGAAATATCAAAGGCTTTCCCAGAATTTCCCTTTTCACTCAACTTCCTGTGAATTTTGTTATAAAAGTTGTTGATTTTCTTCAACAAATCCTCAAAATATTAACACAATATTCTGCACAAGCGTGTCTTCTAACATATCACAGGACCATCGACCGCTTGTATCGAGCGAACCCACACATACAAAGTCGATGTACTTGTAATGGGTCCGCAAAGAAAACTTTTTAAAACTTTTCCACCGAGGCAATATGGCTCGTGTTCTCAGCCGTTATGTTTTATTTAGGCAACGTGGTACTGTCCCTTTCTCGCTCACCGAAACTTCCATACGATAAAATGGGATGGATATATTTTTCAGAGCACGTTTTCTGTTGAACGGCTGCCTTGCCCGGGATACGAAGTAATTATTTCTATTCTGTCATTGCCGTGTATTTTTTATGTGCTGTCGTCATTTTGTAGGTTGCGACAGGGTCCTAGATTGCTACAGTGTACGGTAAATTAGAATCCGTTAAATAAATAATAGTGTCCAAGGGATTAGCTTTAGTTCTCGAGCATAAAATATCCGACGCTTAGAGGGCGATAACTTGGCGATCTTGTTATCCCGTAAAGTTGTGGCAAAGTTTTTAGGCAAATGGAGTGAAATGCTTTTATCATAGGTCTTCATTGGGCTTTAAAAGCACTTCATCGAAATATGTACTTAGTTTGAATACAGTATTGACTTCATGTAACGTTAATGTAACTCTCAAGGTTGACCGAATTAATTGACAAAGCTGACAGTGTATCTGTAAATGTTTCCTGAATCTTATGGAGGAAAAATACTAAATTGAGAAGTAAGTATTCTTTTTGTCGTGACGAATTCAATTGGAATATTTTGTAAGCGACTGCAGGCAATTTATAAAAATATTTGGAAGGATATGGAGAGGCCTTTGCCCAGCAGGCCAACAGGACAGGGAGGTTAAAAGTTAAATTCAATTTAGTACTGTGACACAGATCTTCATGTTTCAAAAGCATTTTAAAGTAACGTCTCATTGAATGAACTTTATTCCAATCTATTTCTGCGAAGAAAAATATTCAAAAACAACCTTTCCCGGAATGAAATAGGTTTCCGCTTCCCACCAGGTTTAAGCAAGAGTGCAATCTCACGGCGCTCGTTTATCAAGATCGTCATCTGATTGGAGCGCAGCTGCGTTTTATTGCGAGCACGCCGCCCATCCTAATTTTAATTTATATTTCCTACGCCTATGGTGAAATTGAAATACCATTTTTCAATTGTTTTTTGAATTAGAAAAACTTTGAGACAAAATGTGAGAGGTGTATTTTTTGTTAATAATTTGTGAAACCAGACACATTTACATTTTGCATCAAAAGAAATAGCAACGTTTATTTTTTTAAATCTTGGTGTTAAATAAAGCTACGAGTACATGCGAGTTTACTTCTGACAGCATCATTGAGTACTAAAAAGTATGACTTAAAAATTGCTGTCCATAATCTATAGAAAAAAATTGGATGCCATTAACTTTTTTGTATTTATTTACTTTCTAAATATTATAAATGGCTTTATAGCGTTTTTCACGCACTTGGCCAGTGACGACTGGAGTATTTTGGAGGACCTAACTGGCAGGCATTGCTTTTTTTCTTAAATAGACGATCATTTTTAGGACCTAAATGTATAAATAAGATTATGTGGACTAGTCTGTTGGTGTTACTTCACTTAAAAAAGGCCAGATATATACTACCTATACGTGTATATTTACTAGTAATAGTTAACAGAGTTTTTCATTTATTTCAGGTAGGTACGTACTTTTACTAAAGATTTGAGGATTGAAGAGAATTTGAAGATTGGTATCAAGTTTCAAGTACCTAGTTAATAATCAGATCATGCAAAATTTAGTTTACTTCTGACAGCATCAAACCAGCAGCCACCTCATAGTAACAATAAATACCACTTTAGTTTAAAAACAAAATTCGAAGTTAGAGATAAAATAGCTGCGAAACAACTGTAAGTCGCTTATTCTGAACAAATTCCTCTTTCCAAACAAAAATATAACCAGATTTCACATAAAAATAAACTATTAAAAAATTCACTTCCCTATTACACCCCAATAACATTTTCCTTAATCTTAATGCTTATTTTAAGATCACGGCATTATCAACAGGAGATGTTCCTACCTCCTCGTAAAGAGAAGTCCGAAGCAAGTTGAACTCGTAAATTACTAGGGGCATTGTTTTATGCTTGCCTGGTACATCGATCGTAATAGAGGGTCTTGTAACGTTGTAATGGGATTCCGAATCCCTTGAAAAATATGATTAATAGATTTGTTTTGGTGGATGGAACTTATTGACTGTGTTTTCATTGTTTTGTTTGGATTTTTTTATAGAATTAACGTTCATAGGGTGTTAAAAAATCCACAGTAGGAATTTCGTGTGCGTACTCGGTATCAAAAACCATTTTTCGACAATTAAAAATTTTCAAGCATTTTCTTTTGGCCTATTAACATGGCCAATAAATAAGTTATTTGTAAGTATTTCGATAAATTCCCAGTCCAAAGTCTGCAAAATGTGATGGGAAAGTTGGAATCAGCTGTGAGCGCTACACACGGGTGAACGACCTCAAAGAGCAACCAAATTCATTAATATGATCAAAAAAAAAACACTTGAAAAAAAAAATTTTTTTAAAAAAAACCTCGAAATATTTTTTTTGGGATGTACTTGGTTTTTGATACCGATTACACACACGAAATTCCTGCAGTTGATTTTTTAACACCTTATATAGTCCGCGCTACGACACCTGTTTTGACGCGGTGCAAGTTTCTATGTCATTGCATCAAATTGCATTACAAAAACGTAGTCTTACAAAATTTTGCGCGGGTCATGAATGGTGGCGCTTACTCTATAATTAATTTTCTAAACTAATACCTGTAAATCACAAGCACATTGTACATTATTTACCAAATAAAAATCAAAATCAACTTTACAAGTCTCACTTTTGGGGCACAAGGATTCCTTATTCCTACTGAGAGTGAGTGGACCCAAAATAACCACCACATCAGTCCAGCCCAGTTAGTTGGTTTAAGAAACAAAACAATGCCTTCGACATTTTCGTTATAGGATGCTGCTTGCCCGAGACAGTTCATTCTGAGTTATACCTTTACACAACGATGACAATAACAGCTTGTCTAAATTAAATACCTTTGCTTTCAAATCACCATTATCTGTCATCACTACCAGAATGCACTCATCATGGCAAGGCTTGCAACATGTTGAACGAGAAAGAGTTCATACAGTAAAATTTCGGTAACAATGAACCGAGCTTTTTGACAGATAAAGGTATTAAAAGTACCACACACACACACACACACATTTAAGGCTTATCTGTAAAACCTCAACTTTATTCGGTATCTTTCACGAAACCTGAAGCAAATATTATCTTCAATCGCAACCAGAATGCACTCGTCATCGCAACGCACGCAACGAGTTGTACAACAGAGGTCGCGGTGTAAACATGGATCGCGTTCATCGAGTGACATTCCGGCTTTATCTGGTGAATCAATTAGCGTGGGGTGGCTCAGTGGCCGTGCATGGCGCGGGATGGTACGAGATGGCCCGGCCTCGCCACTGCTGGTGTATAGTGGCGATTATTTAGTAAAAAATATTGTAAATTAGACGTGATTGATATTAATGGTTTTTTTACGTGTAACTGTTCAACAGGTATGTATTGTTATGAGAAGAGCAAACATTTTACTGTTATACGAGTATGAACACATTATAATGTAGTTCCCATTTCCGTGGATTAGTTCCCGATTTTGATGCAACAAGGAAGTCGATGACAAAAGATCGTTTAACATACCACAGAACTTCGGTCAAGTCAATAGATACTTATAAAATCTTTTTTCAAAAATACAAAAAAATAAAGATAATTACATCATCATATAGTCAAAAAAATGCTCACGAAATAAAAAGTACTGAACCAAATTGGATGACATTTTTATGGGACCAAATGACAAGTATACTGCATCGAACAAAAAAAGAATCACACTAATCGGACTAGAAACCTCGGAGTAATCGGTGTACATACATAAAAAAAATACCGACCGAATTGAGAACCTCCTCCTTTTTTGAAGTCGGTTAAAAACATGTAGGTAGGTGCACGGTCCTAAAATAATTGACACAATAATTTTCACAAAAGTACATTTTTTCTCAACATTATCGAACAACAAATGAAAAGCTTCAACAAATTTCAACAAATTAACCCCCTCAATACGACACAATAACAATATAATAAGTGCATTAGCTATTCGCTAGCTGGCGCGGATGTGGCGATGGCAAGGTTCCGGCCGTCCAAACGCAGCCCACTTCCGGTAGCCACGCCTCCCAGCTCACATCTCTGAAATTCTATTTTGTTATTTTAGGGATTTTCAGCATCCTGAAAGCTTTACGATGTCGGTTTTGCACGCCTTGATTATAAAATTACTCGATGTTGTACTAACTTTGTAATGGGATTTGGGCCGTGAAACCTTGTTTGACATGGAGGTTTTGTTCATTTTTTAAGCTTGATAGTTAATTTTTAAGGATTGAAAATAAAAAAAAGGTAATATGGTAGGTACATAGGCAGCTTTCATATCCTATGCGTTAAGGACAAGTGATTTCACTTGAAGTAACCGCCTCGTCCAAATGAAGACAAACCCAACAACATATTGAAAGAGGTGGAATTGATTAAAACATAAAAAAGTATGACTTAAAAATTGCTGTCCATAATCTGTAAAAAAAATTGGATGCCATTAAGTTTTTTTATTTATTTATCTTTTTAATATATTTAATGGTTTTATAATTTTTTTCACGCGTTTTGGCCAGCTACTACTGGAGTATTGTGGAAGACCTAACTGGCAACCATTGGTTTTTTTTAAACAAACGATCATTTTTTAGGACCTAAATGATATTATGTGGACTCTTGGTGTAACTTAACTTCAAAATGGTCACCTTGGTACAATATTTATACTACTAGTTTATTAACGTAGTTTTTAATTTGTTTCAGGTACGTACTTTGACAAAAAACTTGAGGATTGAAGAGAATTTGAAGACTGGACTGGAAGTATTTATCATGTTGTTAATAAAATTATTTAGGTTCATGCTTTCATTATCGCTATAAAAGTAGCGCCCTGAAAAAAGACAATAAGAAAGGCTAATCATGGTGTATCAGAAATTCGAGCCATTGCACCATCGTAACGTGAAATACTGCAGTAGTGTATTTTTACGTTGTAGTACTGCTGTTAAGGTTGTTAAAATAGAACCTCGGTTTTAATTAGCCAAGGTTATTTCATGCATTGCGGGTTATATTTTAACTCGTACTTATGTATATTGTTATTTCAAAACAAAACACAACAGAACAATTTATTTAGGTATAGAAAAGTATTTATTTTAACCGACATGGAAAAAAGGGGAAGGTTCTTGTAATGAATAAACAATTAAACACGTTCTGTACCTAAGGGTACAGAACGTGTTTAATTTCATCAATCAGCACGAGTTTTCAGTATTTGAGACGTAAAGTAAACTGGAACTTTGACAATTTCAAATTGACAATTTTCAAGGAAAAAATTAGTTCCTTCTTCGCACACTAGAGGCGCTGTTCCATTTTTTCATACAAGAAACGCTGTAAATACTGAAAAGACGCTGTAAAGTAAAAGAGTGAAAACTCGTGCTAAGGGTACTGGAGAGAGAAAACTTCAACGTAAATATTTTTTTAAATTTTATTATTTGGGTCCTAAAAAATTACCGAATGTCACAAGTTAGGTCTTACAAAATACTCTAACCGTTACTGGCCACAACGAGTGAAAAACTCAAAAAAATACCATTTATGTTTTTAAGAAGACAAATAAAAAAAAAAACTTTATGGCATCCTAAATATTTTTGACAGATTACGGCCAGCAATCTTGGATTTTTGGTCCTTAATAATACCTCTTGGTATATTTTGGGTCTCTCATACTGCCAATTTATTTTGAATTATAATTCATGTTCCGACTGCGAATTCTTTTTGTAGTGCATGTCAGCTGATAGATAAATCTCATTTATTTGTTGTTATAAAAAACGAACGAACGAGACCGAAAAGTGGTTTAGTTCTGTCTTGTGTACTGTTTTTTTTTTTCTTATGCACAATTATAAAAAGAAATACTAGTAGAGTATAAAATCCTTCAACATTTACTGCAGTAAAAGCTAGCTATTTATTTGGCCGTCGTCCCCGCGCTGTCACGGAACCACTGAAGTTGCAGTCGTATAAATATCCGCGGTAATTAGCATTCCCCGCTCCGCTCTCTTTGTGGCACAGCCTTAATTTTTGTATCACGTGACATCTGTCAGGTGAACAGGAAATATAGAAGGATTTTTTTTCCTGTTCGTTTTGAAATTGCATTTTGTGAGTCTTGCTTGGTAGTGATTAGAATATTGTTGTAATGATAAAGTTCTAATTGTTTTTTTTTTCTAATTGATTAACTGATATGATTGAAGTAAAAACTTCTTTAGCATTGTTGTGATTTGAAAGCCAGTGAAACGAAAAAGCATCAGCGAGAAGAGACAGACACATAAATTCATAAGATTGAACGTTGGAGAAAAAAGGAGATAGGAAGCATTATACAGAGTGTCATATATTCGTGGATATATTAATATAATTATATTATAAAAATAATTTGAAGGTTTCACTTCTACCACATGTGAATTGGACACATGTTTTTTTTACAGATTTCCTAGTAGTCTTAATTGTTTCGTGTGGTTTTCCCTTCCTTTTATAAAATGACTATTTCTTGATGATAAAGGTTTCCGATTACTTATGAGGGTTCGAAATAAATAATATTTCATAATCAATTCACAATAACTAAAATTATAGTTTTCTAAACAATAATAAAGCCATAATTCTCTTCACATGATAAATACGCACAAATTACATTAAAATTACTGCAGGAAGTATAACGACATTTAGCATCACGTGCGTTGTGTAACTGCCGTTCATTAGGTAGTGTTGACAGCATGCGTGCGCGCCGCCCGCGCCTGGTACCGGCCTATCGCGCCACCATCGATGACTAATAAACCATCACCAACTTACTCAAGCATGTTCTATCGACTCTATAACCTAAAAAATAAGACTTCTTTTTGATGGTCTTGCTTGCATGTAAAACACACCACTGTCGTAATCGCAACCAGCATTGACAACCCCAACTTTGCATTTGATTTTTATCTTAAGGTTATACATTTAGGGGTTGTTTTCGAATAGCGTAATGCGAGATTACAGTGGCCTCAGTTATAATCGTGACCACTTCTAGCGAACACTTTAGAAGTTCGCCCCCGAATTGAGCGGTCCGTGTCAGAATTATGTACCATAGACATTGGTATCGACGCACAATTTATATCTGCGTGGGAAATTATTATATCTTTATTATGAGTTCTGAGTCGTTTCGTGACGTCTTTCTGTAGAAGTATCTACCCACGGCAGTAAGACACGTATTACTACTAAATATAGAATTATTATTGACACTTAATTTTTTTCACAATAAACTGGAGTATTGTTAGCTTCGGTGTCTGTTTTAGTCTTATAAAGAAAACTATTTATGTCTCTTGAAACACAGTTAAATTCGTTCAATGAGCCTAACTTGTACAATTTAATCCTACAACTAACTCTTGACTGGTCCTCCACTTATCTAGCAGTTTCCCATTCTCAAAGTCTCCGAAGTTTTATCAGGAGTACCGGCCGAGCACCTTTAGATTACTCATTTCGCAATAGCCCGGGGCAATTAAAAAGGAAGGGGTAGTACTATCATTAACCGGGAGGCGGCCGGCGTCTTAACAAGAATATAATGCAATTTTAAAATAATCCCCGCAAAAAAGAAATTAATGCAGGCACCTCTCTAGATTCCCTTTTTATCTCTTTAATTGGTTTTCACATCTTACAGTGTAAAAAATATCGTGTTCTTTGTAATCTCGGGCGATGTTTTAATAAATATAACGAAGTGAACCGAGGGGGGTGGAAAAAATATAGCAGCCCTTAAATAAACGTTCACACTCCAGAGATCAGCTCAGTCGGTGTTCACGATTTATTGAGAAATAATTAAGAAGTGACTCCGAATTGGTACAGGAAAGAAATTTAGATGAATCGAACTGACATATAAATTATATTTAGGGTAATAATTTGGTAGAGCTTTTTGGCGGTGACAAAGTAATATGGCTTTCGTTCATCGTAGGATAGACGAAGGATGATGGACTTAAATAAAACAGAAAATCATTATTATGTCATTTTCTCTAATAACATTGATCTGAATTGGCCAAATGACTTGCTGATGGTGGCACATGTGTAGTTCCGTTCAAAATTATTTGAACCCTTAAGATTAACAATATTGTAAAGCGCTGTTTGTAATTTTGGGGTACAATAAAGTATATTCTAATCTAATGTAATTAATTATTGAGCTAAATAATTCACAAACATTTGTCATACTCGTGAACGGACAGTAGGGACTGGTTAGTATAATTATTTTATTATTTATATGTTTATCCTTATCCTTCACTGTAGACACTCTTAACATATATAGACGCCATTCTATATCGTTCTCGTTCATCGCTCTTCAGCATCAGGAATGATGTATCCATTTTATAATTATATTTTGATTTAAAAGAGTTTCCTTAGAGCTTCTTGCCCGTTCTTCTCTACAGCCATCTACAGTTTTGGAATGTTAAATAATTTTACAAGTTATTATGCCTTCTAAACTGTCATTATCATTTAGTTTTCCACTGCTGCTAAAATAATTTTCTCTTTGGGTAATTTTCTTTGCCCGCGATATTGAAACTATTTTAGTGTTGCCACATACAAAAGCCTCCAATAACCATTACATCTATGTTTCAGTGGGCAATTGATAAACAATTGAACCACGCTTATAGCTTACAAAACTTTGTCTGGACATCTAATACCTTTGTTTGTAGTTCTATCTCTCCTTCAGACCCTCTTAGACGTTTTTATAGTCGAAACTTCGTCTTTTTAGACGTAATTCGAAATATGGAATAGTGTTTTTTTTTCTCGATAATGTCCCAAATAGCGATATATTTGAGTATTTTTGTTGATAATGTTGATTTTATTGGTTATTTTGTTGGATTATGAATTTAATGAGATAGGATCAGTGGGAGTTATGTAAGAACAATAAAAGTTATGTAGTGTTAAGGTCATAAGATATACTTCTTACGAAGATTGTTCTTGTAAATTGCTGTTAAATGTGTCATATAGTTTGTAACATTAGAGATTTTCGGATGGCAAAGGGTTAACGATAAAATAACATATCAACATCGTGCATCGTCCAGTCCAAATACAAAAAAAAACTTCGTCCATAAACAATCTAACCCTAAAATCCCAACTACAAAACACGATGTCATCGTGACGAAACAAATGAAATCTCAACACTTACAATGCCGTCGCACTGCCAAGTAATGTAATCTACTCATAAAGCTGGCATTAATCCTTCCACTCGCAGTACTGGCGTGTCATCAACGGTAGTCGAAATTTTAATCACCAACCCCCCCGTCACCCGCGTTTCACCCCCTCTGTCGCCCTGGGGCTGCGGACGGCCGCTCCTTACACGATATTCCCATTACTTAGTCCAGGGCGATAATAAAATTTAATATAATGCCGCGAGGAGGCGGATGCGACCACAATGAAGGCAAGCCGAGTTTCAACGGACGGATGTGGGAACTGGCGATTTTAAGAGGTTGAATTTTCAATTTAATGCATTTTATTTGTTAGCAGTATTTTTCAGTTTTTATACTTATGCTTAGGTATATTTTTGTGCTACCTAATATTATGTTGTATTTGTGTGAGTTGAATCAGTACAACTTTGATTTCAGAGAATTCCAGTTCGGGGAACGCCTGAACGTAACATCAACAAAATAAAACAGTTTCAGTAAGCTTTAGAATATTCAATTTTTGTTTCAGTTGAAAAAATAAATAACTTTCTACGAATCCCTACTTATTCTTATCCTTGGAACTACTCAAGAAGTTAATTTCAAAACTAAGTGCTGAATCACTCAATAAGAAACCCTAAAAACATATAAATCAACACACATAAAATTCATCAACATTTTAAAACCAAGAAATTCTTTGGAAAGCAATAAAATAACGCGCATGCCGCGGCCTGTGCGAAACGCTGCGGGCTTCGAAGGGTTGCAACCGTACCCCGTTGTACCCGTAGCGTCCACGTAAGAAGAAAGGGGTTGTTCGGGGTAAAATTGAGAAATGGACCGGCTAACGTTGTTACTTCACCCCGGCAGCAGTGGCGGGTTGAATGAAGAATGTTTTGTTTTTGTTGTAAAGTGTTATTGAAAGCGATGGTCGTTGGAATTGAGATATGGTTTCGCCTATTGGTAATATTATTTAATAAAAATAGAAAATTCATTTTTAAATCCAGAACCGAGACCACTCTAATTTCATAATCAGTAAGATCATATAACATAATCCACAGGATTAAACCCGAAAAGGGTGTATCACAAACTTTGTCAAAGCAGATCCAAGAAACACAAATATTTATTCTATCCAACCAATCTTACGAGTACAGCTCTCAAACGTTCTAACCAAAGTTAACACAACAAACTCATTGAAGTATGAAAAACCAATTAAAATATTTTCTGTTTAACTTGAAAATCAGCCAAGAAGCACGGAAGCAAGCCATTAATTGCCGACACCAAGGCAAAAGAGGTTGGGCGCCACTGGTGCACTTTTAAAAACTTCAAGCTAAGGATGCAGTAAACTCATTAACGTGAGTGCGGGCACTTATTAGACAAGGTGTAGTACCCCTGAGTGAAGTGAGATACACACGGGGTTAGAGAACGTAGAGCTTTCTGGTATATAGTTTTTACGGCTGCATGCTTATTTTTTCAATTTCACTTTCGTACATTTTAGCAACTGTTTCTTTTGCTGATGGTTAAAATTGTTTGGTAGAAAAGGTTCAAGATATTTCGTACCAAAATTACGAAGGTATTTTTTTTACCCGTAGGTTAATTTTATACTACAAAAATATGATGCTGGTCACAAAACATAAATAGCTGTGAAAGTACCTACTGTATATGCCCATTCCAAGGCATATGTTGGGATGTATCAAAATATTCAAAATGTATTAAGTAATATTTCCACTTATTTAAACACTCTCTTGTAGGATCTATTTACAAAAAATCCTCTACTAATGTTACCCATTAAAAAATATTCCTCAATCTTCACGCCACTGTGTCCCATCGAGGAACGGAACACGGTTTAAGAATTCGTTTCTCACAAGTTGCCTCCAGCTAATATAGTCTGGTAACACTAACTTACATGCGAGTAATGAGACTGCATTTTAAAATCAACGCTGCCTCTGTACATTGCTAAAAGAAAATGTTCTCGTGTGTTTGTTTTAAGTATTCAAAGTTACATGTTTAGTTTGATGGTATTGTTTGATAAGATGGCGAATAGAGCGGATTTGTTATGTTCATGTTTTATCGTTTTCTTTTTGTCATAATTTGTTATTTATATTAAAAAAGACTTTTAAAATGACAGGAATCCCGACTACTTCAAAATCGACGTTACTTTAGAAACCATCTTTGCATACTGTTCAGGCATCTGGCAAAGGCATAAGACGGTAGTAGTCACAAAAGTCACTCTCTGTGTTCAAGCAGGTTATATTCCTATTTCCCTACGTAAACAAAAGAAAACAAATACAAATTCAAAAGTGGAAGTTTAATGTTCGAGAACGAAATTCTAATTCAGCTCTATGGCTCATTTTTTTTGTACAAATCTCGACCGCCATCTGCATACCAGCCAGCAATAATTTAATACAACATTTATATCTGGGTACACATTCGGCTTCTTAGCTCGTTAATCACCGGAGGGCTGCTCATCCGGTAATTAACCGTATGACTCGGGGTTTTAGTGCAGAGGGCACGTCACTCCCGCACGACTCTCGTGTTGCTGATTATTGTTATAATAGTTCTTGGTAGCGTTAGAGAAAATGCATAATTTTCTCAGTTGTATGTCTACGAGTAATAAGAGTTAGGATATACTAAGAGTAAGAAAGTCCGCCCTGTAGATGTGCTCTCATAATCACTCTGTGACGTTCTCACTGCCAAACACAGGCCTCCTCAATTCACCACGTGGATGGGGTCCAATGGTCCATGGGGCCCACGCGTTCTTATTTTTGTCCAACTATAGAATTATTGTTCTTTGATATATGACAAAAACAATTTTCTTTTTTAAGTTTTCCTTCACCGTTTCGAGGAGATACCGATCAGCGTCGTTCAGAATATTCTTGCTATTTTCAGCTTTTACGTTTTTATTTTATAATCGTAGCTTTGATTTATTGATTTTGATTGCTTGAGTATTTTGTTCTATTGTCTTCATAAATTTTCGAATCGTTTTCTGCAAGCAAGGTAAACCCGGCCTTTGTTACTTTCCCCACTTCTGCTAAAATCACCATCTCATTTTACACTAAAACATCGTCAACCATAAAAGCACCTGATTAAAAATTCTCAACCACATTAATTACCTCCAGACATACACATTACATTGTAGATCTCTGCAGTAACATCTACCTTGAGACGGCTAATAAACCAAGTCAGTGCATGAATAAAATTATAATGAATTTCAGCGGTACATTATCGTACCGTTTATCAAATGTGGCGTCGTATGCATTTGGTACTGATGCACCGGAAAATGGAGTTTGTAGATTGTCTGGTTCACTGCGAGTGTATTTTATTGACTGTATGAATGTATGGAGATGCGTTTAGTTGAAGATAGTGTGTTTATTTAAATTAAGGTATTATTTGTGATGGTTTTTTAGTTGTAATTTATAATAGTTATTTGTGCCGAAGTCATAATTATGCATTTAGTTTTGAAAACTTGAATGTCTAATTGCAGTTGACATTGTGTCTAAGATAATTACATCAGTAAATAGGGGTTGTTATTAATATATCTATCAATTTCCCCTTAAACAATGAGATTCATAAGAGGCCCAGTCCTGGCCCGAACCTGCAAAAGCTGGTATAAAACAATAACACCGTGGAGGATGCAAACCTGGCTAATTGGAGAGAACTTAGTTGGCAAGCGGATCCCCACAATAGATTCCTAAAACTTTCGATAGCCATAGAATTGTTACGTATACCTTAGTAATAATGATACTATTGGAAGTGATAAAGGTATTGGTAGTTCAAGTATACTATTGTGTTTTATTTGATTTGTTAACACTTATTTATTGTCTTTAATAGACATTGATTTATTTTGTTTCTTATATCTATATTATTAAAACATAAAGTCTATCATGGGCTACCTGTATAACAGAGTGGGTATTCCACCTCCTCTGTTGCTTCAACCTCTTTCCTTTTCGAATTTCATTCTGTCATTTGTGTCATCTTCAACTTTTTTTGGTCAATACAATTTTACCACGGGTAGCAGCAGCACCTGTTCTGAACTATATTATTTTCTAAAGCAGCTTAATTTTTAACTAAATTTAGTTAGGTATGTGTTATGTGCTTCCTACAACTCTAGTGAAGTTTTATAATATTGTTGTAATACCTCGAATATTATCTACCCTGTTAAAGGGGTTCACTCTTGGGGCTGTGCAAATAAACGAAACAAAAAACCTGTAGTGGCTTATTCAATTATTGTCCCATAACTCTTCCCTCTTATTTATTGCGGCATATCTTTAAGAGGGACGTGAACGATTGCCTATCCTGTAACCCACGGTGACGGCTAAGCGAAGCCACTGGTTAAGGTAGGCCTTACCAGAGACGCCTGACTAGCGACCACCATCCTGTCCACCATCGAATCCAGAGCCAAATAGTTCTGTGTTACGACGGTATGCAGGAGTTCCAGTTTCTTCTGGGTGAGGTCGTTCCATCTTTAGACCTCATCTTTGCTTCAGGACTAAATTGAAACCATGAGCAAAACCATTTTAAAATTGCAAAAAGTAACCTATGTGTTAATTGTCTTTTTTATCAGTCCTGTTCACATAAATAACATAATCACTATAAAAAGACTCCCTCTTCTCAATTCCGCTGCTGTCAACCTCGATCCCATATCGCCAATCACCACCACCGTACCATCACTAATAGACCTCCGAAGAAAAGCAAACACCTCCGCATCTCCAGCTAATCGCTTAATCAAAATTTATTCCGCACTTTGATTTTAAATTTGGAACGCAACATTTATTAGTGGGCCCCTTGAAGCAACCCTTCGCCCGCTTCATTATCGCGGATTAAGGCTGCGGAATATTTTATCGATCGCATCGACGCCAGCAGTATTCATTTTCAATTAAGCGCCAAGTATTTTATTAAGTTTGAGCGCAGAATTGATGAGTTTCGCGAACTAATATTTACAATGGGTGGCGTGCGTGGTGGCGCTCCACCTGAGCTTGTGGTCTCTCATATTATTCCTCTTGTGTATATCGAGTGTATAGCGTGAGTGCTATCAGTCTAGACGTGTTTTAAAATTTAGTGTTACAAGACGCTTAAGTACCTACTAACTTAGATGAGGTAATTCTGAAAACCCTTTCAACAAATAGAAAAAGTATTCAGGATTTTATAAAACTAACATCTCTTATGAAAAACACATGAAACAGACGTGTAATTATAAACATTCAATCGCAGATAAAGACCAACGGCTCCACTAAGACAATACAATATTATTCCACAAATCGATATTCAATTTAAACGGAGCGATTCCTCAAAACAACTCGCAGATAAATTAGATGTTCTTTCACAAAGCATTGTTCGTATACTGAATGCGAGAGGTGACTTCAATTTCCTGGCTGCGACGGCGCTTCCGCGGCCCGGCGTCGAACGTGGAACTTTTGAAGGCATCGTCATGGAATCCGATGCACCTACGCGCCTGTGTGCTTACACGCCCGTAAGCAAATAGGCTATCGCTTTGTGTGGGGTTACACGGGCGTTTGTAAGCGTTTTTTTAACTGGTTAAGTTTTTGGTAGAACATCTAAGTTCTTACTATGTTTTGCATAGATTCATTTTGAAATTAAAGTAGCTATAGCGTTATTTCATTGATTTCATATCACAAAATTAAACATACCTATATATTTCAAAGAGAATTATTGGGAAGCTAAAAAATATCGAAACCGAAAAATTCTCTTTCATAGAGATCTATAAAACATAAATTATGGAAGAAATTAAGTTGTAAATTGTTCACTGGCATTAACATCTTAAGAACATGGATCTTAAAAGGAATATTCAATTATTCAACCGCCCGTCTGCACAACCCATCCGTGTGTGAATAACAAGAAGAGCTTTGAGTGTACCGCGAGCTGTGTTGGTGGCTGCATCTAATGCAATATCCGCCTGCAGGTGTACACGATAATGCATCCGCATCATTGCATCCTGCTGTTACTAAAGTTAACGCTTTATCATTTTGTTGTTAAAGGAAAAGGTGTGGCTCTAATGGCATAAGTTGTGTACAGTGTCAAGCTTTCGATACACTATGACTAGTTATACTTTAGTTTTTAAAATTAAATCAATTATTTGTGAGACCGGTTTTAATGCTTTTTTAATTAAACAAAGACGGATAGTTAGTAAGGGCAAACTAAATTTTAGGTGATAGTTCACAATTTAGATTTTTTATGAAGGTGTCCTTAAAGGTTCTATTCTTAGCCCAAAAAATATTGGTCCTCTGTCATGAACGTCGATTTGAGGGAGACGTTAAACCAATATTAAAAGTGATCCTTAAGATTTTCCATTATATTTATTCTGGAAGTCTAGAGTCAGAAATAAATACCTAGTCAGAAATATCTATAATATAAGTTCGGAATACAAGCGCAGCATCACGTTACGCGCATAAGCTCACCAACGCACCATGATATCCTATGTGTCTAGTGAGGACGCGAAGCCACGCTTTCTAAGTTTCGCGAACGGGATTATTTCTGTTTCATTTGTGTGTCTACGTTAATTAGCAATATTTAGTATCTAAACTATAGCAGTAGTATTTAGTTTCATGAAAATAAAGTGATTAAAGTTAATGCCTCGCTGTTTTGTAAGGTAAGGCTTGTTTACAATGTTGATATTTTCAATGACGATTTTAATGGTATAATTATGTGGTGTAATAAGCAGCATTTTGCAGAATGTTGGAAATAAAATAAGCTTAGCAAAAACAGCTCACGTTCATTCGACCAGGCAGAAAATGACAACTTAAACCCCCTCAGCAAGCCGGCAGATTTCAACATGAGCTTAGATCCCTCCACCATGTGCGAATAAAAGCACAAAAATTTTACATGCAGCTATTAGTCAAACGAAAACGCTTCAACTCAACTCGACGGGGGCTTAGCGGGGCTCATTGTCGGCGCAATAGCGTCCGCCTTCGCGAAACGAAAACTTTTCGAAATGCCCCGTCGGTCGAGCCTTTATTAAAACCTACCGAGCATATTGCATAACTGACGGCAATAAGTAAGGCGACCGCCTCTCCTCGCCGCAACGAATTCAATATTCACAGCGAGTTGGAAAGTTTTATTATTGCGGCGTAAATATAATGAGTGCAGGTGAGTCAGTTTTGTCTGCCGGGATTTACGGGCGGCCATTATTCCCGAGCCGGCAAGACAGCGCACGCTGAAATTAACTTACGCCGCGAGTACTCACTTAAATCAGTTTCTAGTTTTAACATTGACTAAAGTCTTTCAAGATGCGTTCAAACTACTCGGACAAATAGGTAGTATACTTCGTAAACTTATGATAATGGAGATAGTGAGACACAAATAACTACAATATCCAAATTGTAAGTAATATATGTATATATTTGTGTAAATGAATGTGGTGCACATAAAATGTTTAAATTTTTAGGCATAGGACAAATTCCTAAGATATAGGCTATACTTAATGGGCTTAAGGATTTTATTTGGTCTGGGATAAGCTAATTAGAGCTTAAAGTTTATCTAAAATGGTGGCTGCAAGTGCAACACAGAAGTGGTCATAGATCTAATTCAGGCTAGTTTTTGTTCCGTAGCCCAAGATGGCCATTCGGGATTTATTAGGAGCTAGTATAGGAATAGCTATGTTACAGTGCCTGACTGCAAGAGCAAGAGGGATAGCTATACTTTTGTTAGTTTGTGCTGATAATGTATAGCTAGTATGCTAGGAACCGCAAATAGCGCAATCGCCAATGTCTTTTTGTTCACTTTGCGAAGAATTATTTAACCGTAGTTATTTTATGTTTTCCATCCATATTTTAGCTGTATGTCATCTTTCGCTAATGCTTTTTTAAAAGTACCTGAAAAGATTAATTAGTTCTCGACTCCAGGGGCAATGTTTTGAATATTGTTATAAAGATCGACGTCTTAAACTTTACTACGGACCTCAATAAAATTCTGAAACATAGTCTAACCATAATTTGTCGACGACCAAAAGAGACTTGAACAAAATAACATTACACTCAGCCACAATCTTCCGATACATTACACCTGGACTAAACAAGGTAATCCCCATCTAATGTGTTTACCTTGTCTACGGGCCACTTAGCCACCACAAAACCATGTCGTCCTCAAGGCTAATGACTTCATTAAATACCATAACGAGGTCATAATAAAATTACATGCGGGTCGTATGTGGCATTTTGTGGGTTACCTTCGTCATAGCCTGCCTTGCCTTCTTTTGTAACGTCTGGGTTTAAACCACCTCTTCATTATATTTTCGAGTTCATTAGGATGGGTAAATATGCATTTGGTATGTGTTGAATTTGTAACGCTCTTTTATTTAGGAACCTAATCAGATCTGTTTATTAAATCTATAACTTAAAACAAAATTGACATTATTTTATGTTACTTAATACACATACTTTTGAATACTCTGTACTCCCATTTCTGTATGTTCAGCCTAAGATTATGTTCTAATACATTCTTCCACTTTCACCACATGGATAGTGTGAAACTTTTATGTCTGCTCCACGAAGCATATTGCTCTGATTTAATCAATTTATGTTTATTAAAAAAAACTGTTTCTAAATCATTCTATTTGTATTTGTCTTCATAAGTTCTTGACACAACATTTACACTTGCTATATCGTCACCTGTATTATTAATTTAAGGTTGCCTTCAAAAACCAAAGAATAAATCATACTACTATCACCATATTATTATCATATTGGAACAACAGAAAGTTCATCTTCGCCCCTGCATCCGACACGGAACAATATTTAATGCAGATCTGCCTCACATAAATCACGGTAGGCCCAAGGTGCGCATATTTCATAGTTAATTCTTTCCAACACTGCTTCCTCGTTGGTTTACGAGCCGTCAGTCTTTAGCGGTGTTCTATGCACCTGTACTGCTTTTTTTGTAATTTAGTGTGTTATTTCAGTAGAAAGGAGTATTCGATTCTAGTAAACCTGCGCATGCTCCTGAAATAGTGAAATAAATGAAAGCACAAGATGAATAACCCAAAAAGGTTTGATATGCATTTGAGGATCATCATGTCCTAAAACTAATAATTCGAAGGTGACATCGACCACCCCCGCACTGGGCTCGTGCGGTGGAGTACAGCCTACTCCCTCACAGAGAGAGGAAGCCTGTTTCCTAACAGTGGCAACATAAGTTATGGTACATAATGAAACACACCTCACACCTGTGTCCCTGAAAGGATAGGCTGAAACGAACCATATCCTCATTTCACAAATTATTATCAAGTCTCAAATAATAGAGGACGAGCCAATAATATAATAGGTACCAAATATAACATTACATTTCTCACATCAGTCACATCTGACTTCCAACAACCCAGACTTTTAACACAACCTCAACATTCATCTGCCAAGATATTTGTATTAGTATTCTTGCCATAAATCAGTCGGTGAGAATCTCAGCTGCTGTGGGGTCTCCCTCGGCGGCCATATATCGCGGTACAAGATGCCGTCCGTTGAGAGACGCACTTTTACACTAGCACGGATTCAGGCTAGACGTGGAACAATGCGGATTAGGGAGGCTAGGGCTTTGGTTCGGTTATAAATGTTTGACTTGGATTTATCGCAAGGAATCTGTACCCAAGGACGAGGTGTGATTGTAGTATTATATGATAATATTTTAGTTCATTGCTGAATCCTATCTCTAAGATTTGTCCAGCTCCACAATTACCACTTTTAATTCTGCCTTTGCCTGCCTTTGCTCTTGTTGCAGTGGTTTTGGCTCTAAAATAAACTTCATTGTTAATCAATTTTTTTTATTCTGTACATTAAAAAAGTACGATAAAGGTGGCAAGCAAGGATTCGGTCCGCCTGATGGAAAGCGGTCACCGTAACCTATGGCCTGCAACACTAGGAGTATCGTTTGCGTGTTGTCGACTTTCCAACTTTTTCAGGCTCTTTTTGAGGATGTGGAGATGTGAAGAAAATATGAAGGAACGTTGCTTCGACAGTTATAAAGACAACATTTTCGATGCAATGTTTTTACCTCGTAGGTCATTCAGCTGCAGGCACAACACTCCTTCAAAAAGAACTAGCTCACCGGCATTCTCGGACAAACATATTGCAGAAACCATCTTGACCTGAATAATAAAGGGCCACCTTTAATACGTTCCGTGTGACCAAGCTTATCACACAGCGCCTGAGACAAAGGCACATGTATTATGCAACAATTCTATACTCGACACGTAATTAAAGCCAACCGTCCTTCACTCTTCAAAAGCTCCGACTTGCGAATGAGTTATCACCAAATTGTGTATAGGTGGCGTCCCATGTAAATGATGGGCCATCACAATGGACTCGGAACAAGTTCCATAGGCTCTTTGATTTTCAAATTCACACCCCGTTTTACGCTCACTAATTTTCTTGTCCGGACACAATTTCGTCGGTCGTGGTCCCCTTCACAATAATAATTCGGACGGGAAACTATTATAGTCGATCCTCTCTAGCCAGTAATTAATTTCGCCATAAACTGGCTCAATTGAAGCGTAAAGATTTCGTGTAGGCTGACTCGGCAGAGTTTTGTGAATGATAATTAATTTTCGGTAGACTCTCTCTCACTCTTGTATTTTTAACAAAGTTTCATTGAATAAACTGAACGTTTAGAGTTTTTGGTCGTTGGTGTTTTTAGGGCCTATTAAATGTTCGTAAGTTTTATTTTGAGCAAATAATATCGTTACCTAAAACTTTTTAGTATGGCTTTAAAACTGCTAGTAAAACTATTTTTAACATTAAATCTGATAGTTACTTTGCGCATAATTAGAACCTCTCCTTTCTGCTTAGTAAACTACGTTATAACATTTAACATCAGAAATGGTCTGTAATATATTTAAATCCTAGTTTCGAAGCTGGCTATTCCAGTAAATAGAGCGCGCACACAAATGCACAGAGGAGTGTTACCTTTACGACGCCACATGCAATAAGATACATCAGTATACGGGGAAGTTTCCAGAACAAAGCCACAACTTGCGTCCTCCACTTATATTGTACAAGTACCTATTCCTGCATTGTCGAATTCACTTATACGTCAACTACACACAGAAGTTTAGTGTGGCGAACACAAGCGTAAGTGTATTCAATCTCAAGTATAAATCCAGTTTCTTAGATTTATTTCCATCACCTGTTTGACAACATCATCAATGCTTATAATGATAATTATATTAGTCCTCTATACAGTATACACACCACTTAATTTTTTTTTAATGTTGTATAACGAAATAGTTAGTCCTGATGGTTGCTTTTGTAGCTTAGGTATATGATTCCACTGCTAGGTAAAGGTCTCCTCTTTATGTTTCCACTCTTTATTTTGTGCAGTTTTCTCCGAATAATCTTCATCGCGATCTACCTGAGCATCTTAAACAAACCTCATGGCATCAAAATTTTCCTTCTCCAACATGCTAGCTACATCTATCAGCAATACATACCACAACTTAACATGCAACATTATTGGCTCGCGGGCAGCGTCTAGCCGCTTGAGTCGAGCACATTCTCACCTGGGGCCGCCTCGCTAAGACTTCACAACTCTGACGGCTAGTCCTGAATTAGTTACGTCACACAATCGAAGCCTTTTGATGTTGGCTATGTCAATAAGCTACGTTGAGTGGCGAGCTGAGGTGCTATGTATAGAATTTTGGAGTTCTAAGGTTGTTCTGTTGTGTAAACGGCTTAATACTCTATCAGTCTAAGGTTAAATAATAACAAGGTCGAAATTCTCAAGGTTTTCTAGTCTTTGTTGCATAAAGCTATTACGAATCATACTACTTACCTATGTTACAATACCGAAGACCATTGATTTTGTTTGGATCAGAGACAAAATACCGTGAACTTATGACGTCATTAATGCCGATACAGGTGCTCGTCCAAGTGTATAATTTTATCCTGCAACAATGTAATAAGTGTTCAATATAAACTTTTCAATCTATCAATCCCCCAGCAGCGCAGCAACGTGTTCTTAAATCTCCACTCAAACTACAAAATCTTCTTACTAATAAACAGCACTCTTCTACGTCGACATCACTCCAATACTTGACTCATCCTAATTAACACAGCGCCGACACGTAAGAGCCACGTTCACCATAAATACACCAAGAAATCGGGACCATCCCATAAATTCCTCTCGTAAAAGGCTATGCGATTATGTTAGGGGGTGGTATTAGCAAAGTTTGTCCGATCGTGGGGAGACACCCCCCCTTATAATACATTTTTCGTTGATGTAACACGATTTCTCGTCGAGTCTCGGTTACGTGATGGATTAAGAAGCGGCTTGCTCTCGCCACCGACGGATTAGACGAAGCTTCGATATTTAGGGCATACCCAGCTAATATACAATGTTTGCTTGTCGATAGACTTAACGGAAATGTGATGGTGAAAGAATCTGAGGGGCCTTTATTTATCTTCATAACTTGTAACATGTGTAGCGGTAAGGGGATTTTGTTGTTATATATGTCCTGGTTGATGTTGGTTTCTTGATGGCTATAGTTTGTTTGAGGAGTTCGCCCACTCGTCAACGACTGCCTCTAATCTTTGTCACAGTGACATTCTGTGAACTATGACATTTGGACACTGACCTTTTCAGCTTGTTAGAAAATATTAGTTGTGTCTTTAGACTACAAGCTTATTGTATCTATAACTATTGCATAGAATCTATTATTAACTTCGCTCGTCAGCCCTATTACGAGAGCGAGGCTGAATATAAATTCATCACTAAAACCTTTATTCCACGAAACATTGTCTCGTTTAAAACAAAGGCTTCAGAACGAGTTCAACAGTTTACCGTTCTATTATCTCAGCGAAATAAACTAGAGGCTTTCTCCTTAAACAGCCGTATTACCTTAAAGCTATCCCGTCTATTTCTTTACACGTAAGTTGAGGCAATAATCATAAATACATTACGCGCGATCGGCGATGTTATCCTGCCGTAAACAACGCACCTCTATCCTTCGTCGTCTCCGACTCTTTATTGCCTATCTAACTTTGCAGGATTTTAATAATACCACCATCTTTAGTACGCTTCAAATTCGATTACCTACAGTATTCTTTGTTATTGGAAACCAATTTGACAGAATATGTTTAGTGAATAGTTACTTTGTTGTCGATTATTCATGTTCGAATTTTCTCATGATACCATTATAAAGAACATTGATAAATCATTTGGGACATAAAGACGTTATAATACGACATTAAATATTTTCCTTATTTATAAGATCCTTTAAATCAGTAAATGAATGTTAGGTAATGAATATACCGATGCAGAGGTACCCATTATTAAAACATGTCGCGAAAGAGGCACAATATAATTCCTAGAAAGGGTTCACTCAGAATATTGATGGATGCTAATTACAGCAAATTTTACAAATTTTCCTTACATCGGTCGACGTCTAGAGACGAGTGGCAGCCCCCTAAACGTATAAATACTGAATAAGCAGTAAACTGTATTACTTCGGCGAACCCTTTTCACTTGGCGAATTAGTAAAAAGCTACTGGGGAGTGAAAATTTTAACTTAAATGCGTCCGTAAGCTGGCGTACCTGCGAGTGTGTTTGACAGTCCGAAGTGATTACATTGCATACCCTTCCTTTTGTTTGTTTTGATTTGGCTTAATTTGATTCGTGACATTTTTCGCTCTATCCCACCGTGGACCGATTAAAAGCTGTTAATTATTCGCACACGTTAAATGGCAATTAGGGAGACGAGAGGGTAGTGTTTTGTTTTCTTTGGTGCACCGAGTTCAGTTATCATTCTCAATAAAAACACTCAAGCAAACGAGAATTAGACAACAATGATGTTAATTGTGTGCTTTGTGTAATGCTCGTTAAGCGGCCCAGTGGCACTGTGGCACAACACGCCAGACAACATTATCACGCGTAATTAAAAATGCCAACATACTCGCAGACGTGCCCGAGGCCTGTCTAATTAGCAAAAAGTTAATAAACAGACGTACGGGCTTGACAGTGACAAGGCTCCGTGAAAATGCCAAGATGAAACACGTTTAATTTGCATACTCGTGGAACGCGGAACGTGAGGAGTTACTAGTATGTAGCCACATGACAATGACGCTAAATAAAATGCCTCGTTTACCTGGGAGCAATTTTTTTAGATTTGATTTTTTTAGCTCTCATAAATTAAGGACTACTTAAACCTTCGAGGCTTCGTGTACCTAGTTTTATGTAGAAACCTGTTTTCTTTTTAATTTAAATCTAAAATATTCCTAAATCTTCAATTAGATAACTAAACACAACAAACTGTATTCATCAAGATTGTCTGTAAATATTTAAATTAGCAAGTCCCTCTTTCGTCATTTCATATCTCAAGGTGTCTCTCGCGCCACATAAACAGAGAAGCCAAAACTAGGCACAGCTATAAAACTTAAGGGCAATAATGTATTCACCACCACGACCTGAACTCCGTTCATTAGGTTGGCTACCAGCCTTTTGTGTGCAAAATAAAGGGTGAACCCACTGGGGTGAGCATTTCGCATGTCTTACACTCACACACTCAAAATTTACATTTCCGTATGTCATAATTTGCATGCAATCAAGCGTTACGATATTCTAATGTTATTTTTATAGTCGAATGTGGTATTGTATTACCATATAGGCCTATAGTTTATATGATCAAAGACGAAAGAAAAGTAGGTAATAGTAGGTCGTCAACGCTTTATGTTGTCTCGAAGTCGTAATAAAAGCGTAGACATTGCCTACGCCGCCGCTGCTACGCTTGCTACGCGGCTACGTAGGATAATTGTGTAGGTCTCGTAGCAAGTTATATTTTTCGATACAAGGCTATATTTTGATGTCTATATTAGATCGAAGAACCAGCAACACAAAATGTGACATTTTATTTCATAAAATAATTTCGTATCACTACTAAACTAGAATCAAACACACACAAGCGCCATATTCCTACACTACCCACATCTCAAACCAACAACGTCGCACAACGGGTCATTAAGGTCATCTCACACGGCCGAAGACGCGTGGCCGACCATCGATCTGTCAAATTAGTTGGCCGAGATCGAGGACGTTCTCAGGTGCCGAAGACGGGTAACAAAGCCAATCTCAGGCACACGTAGCCCTAACGGATAATCTATCATAATGACATCGATTTCCCATCTGTCTCCGGTACGTGACGCGGCGACTTGGATGCATCTTGAGGGTACTTTTGAAGTGCTCTCCAGGACATGCGTAAGTGGTTATGTAGTTGTAGGTGTTGTTAATGTTGTGTTTGCTGATTTGATGTGAAAGTAAATGTAATTATAATGATGATTCAACAAATATGATAAGTTTTATAACTTTTATCAATTACTTAAAAAGTAATTAGTTGCGAGAACGACTAAAATAACTATATAATTACTACCAAGAGACAAAATAAAAAAATACATATTGTCACATGTCCCACGAAGTCATTTTTATTTTGCAACAATCTATAAATTTTGTAGGAAAGTTAATTTACGTTTATATGAAACTACGAAAAAAAACAAAGTCTGGCTTACCAAAACTACAGCACAATTAATAAAGCCACTGATAGCGAACAGTAATAAAATTACACGTACATTCCATGTCTGCGCATCACATCACATGTGACGACGCGAACCGGAGGCACGCCCCGCTACGTGTCTAATAAGACGCTCTGTGGCCGCTCATTGCGACGCATCAACGCGACGCAAATTAACGCTGCGAGTCGCGCGACCGTGTGGAGGGGCCTTATAATTGTTATACATGTACTTTGGATTATGATGAAATTCCTCACGTTGTGTATTATCGTTGTTATTTATTGCATTATTCTTTTTTTACTCATTTTATCACTTTTTATGATCATCACTGATATTAATTTACTATGTCTTAATATGAACCACCGAATAATTTCTTTCTCGACAATTATACGGCGGAAAATCGGCGATTCAGTTAAGTAACACAATCTTCTAACTGGACATATATAAAATCACCCCAGCAAACGTAGGTGATGCTAACTCAAACGCTTGTTAACCGGTATGCCCACTATAATTGCACTAAGTTTGACCTAATTTGTAGATTGTCTTATTAAGGAACAGAGATTTTTTATTTGAAGTTTGGTTAACACTCCCTGTTTGTTTGTGGAGATTTACTAAACTTCCTCCTTCGACCATGTTCAAAATAAGAGGTATTCCACATCGGGCACTCGCTGAAATAGCACCTGTGGTAGTGGCACCTTAACTATTCCACATACGGCTCCTATCAATATTTTTCGCAGGTGCCAGGTGCCCAATGTGGAATACCTCAAAAGCCTCAAACAACACTCTGAGAAGCTTACTAAGTACTCAAATGACCATACGAGCCCGTTTTTAGTAAGAAGTTATTTGATAACATTTAAGGTAACAAACACAACAAGCAATGTGCGGGATTTGCATCTCACAGTAAACATTTATTTTTCTGTAATTCACGTATTTTACCAGGACTAGGATTTCAATGCCGATAATTTTGGGATTGGCTCACACAAAATATAAAGCGGTTCAACAAATTCTAAACATACTCGTAGAGTTATTTATTCGAGTTGTCGTAACGTAGCAAGTCGTCAAGACATTGTAAGTATGTTTTAGTTGTTGTAGTGCAGCATAACAGAAACGTTATTTACCAACTTTAAGACTCATTATTATTTACTAGTAATCTTTATACTGTGTAAATGAGCTATGAGCTTCCCCCTTCCCCCACTTCCCACCTCTTCACTCTTTCTCGTCTCTAATGAAGCGGCCGCGGAGACGTCGGGAACCATAATGGTTTCCTCTCAAGGCCTTTGTCGAGCCAACTTTGCAACTCTTGCGCTGAGAATAAGTGGAAGTGATAAGGAAGCGGGCACGCGAGCACTGGAAGAAATTTAATGGATTTATGGAGTGCGGAATGTGATTTAGTTGAGGATAGTGATGTACGTGCTAGTGCTGTTACGTAAACTTTTTGGATTCTTTTGCTCTTCCAACCAAAAAGGTTGAGGTTGGAAAGCTTAATGGTAATGTTTTAGAACTGTATGTGACTAACAGTCTATTAACTGTAATTGGTGCAGATTCCATCAACTTACTCACATAGAGATTTTTTTCTTGGAAAAAAATAAAGTCCTATCAGTTGTACCTACCATCAGTTAAAAGGACTGCTAATGCCTGAAAAATCATTAACCAGCCAATACGATCGTTAACTACATAATATTTTTCCAGCTGTTCATTAAGTGTAACAGGTAGTAAATAGATATAAATTTCTATAACGAATGCTTTATGTCACCAAAAATAACCCATCTCTTTAACACGCACCACACACAGTACCACATCCACACAACCAGCTTCCGTCTTTATTTATCTCGTAAAACAAACAACAAACCCATAGTTCTTGAACACTTCTTCAGCTTTCATTTGAACGCATGCAAAGATACGTTCCCTCCTCAAACAAGACTGTTTACTTTATCCGTAATTAAAGATGCCGCGACGTCTTCTCAAAAGAAACTCTGCGTATTTATTAATTTGTTCGTCAATATTTGCTTTTAATAATCAGCTTGATTTGGTCTTTGAATGTAAGGAACTAAAATATGAACGGAAATGTTCGACTGTTTGTTTTTCTTTCGTGTTTATTACGTCCATTGACAGAGTTTAATACAAACAGAATTGTACCTATGTATTGTATAATTATATGTCTTTATGAAAAGGGGATAAAACGTTAAAAAACCCTGAGAAAGAGACAAAATAAAAAAAGAAAATATGAAAAAAAAAACATTGCTTACGAAGTTTAGGTTCATAATCGGTATGCATGAGCAGCCTAAAACGTTCCCACCGTTGGGACAAGGGCTCACCATGTTCTCAGAATACTCCAGAATAACTAATCCATGAAAACAACAGTTTGATCTTAAATGCTTTTAATACCGCATCAAGCCACCACGTTATTTACATGTATCTATACTTATGCTGATATTAAATATCATATCTTAAGGAACCTACTACAAATTTCCATAAAGTTTCGTCTCAAACTTTGCGAATGTAATTACTGGGAGCGTCACCTGCTCACGAGGCGTCTATGCAAATGTACTGAGGATCGGAAATTTTCTGCACCTTATTATAAGAATAAGAAAGAACCTCCCAGATAGGTGCGTATCTGATAAATATGCCCTCGCAATTTCCGCGTACATGTAGGTACTGAGTTCGAATAACATTCAGGGTGAAAATATTGGGCATAACTAATTTATTTGTAGGTAAAGGTGGGGTTATGTTGATGAGATGTAGCGATTACAGATTATTTACTACAGAGAAGGAAATTGCATCAAATAATTAAATGTGCCCATCTAATTTAGTACATGTCTTGAAATATTCCAATCCTTACCTTATCCAATAAAAGTAATACGTACATAACTAATTTTATTTCTAAAGACTATATAATCGTAGTTCATGGAACAATGCTAATGTTAAGCACGGCATCGGATTAGCATCACCACGTCGTGCTTTACGAGCCGATGCTGTTTTAGTGTACTTTTGTACACCTGGCTTGTGGCTGATGCCGTAGTGGAATTTCATAGAAAGAATTCCGAAAGGCGTCGCTGTTAATGTGGTGACAATCCCTTGCAGTGCTGAAAGCTGTCCCATTAATATACAATGAAGGCTCACTAAACTCGCTCCGCTCATGCAACATAGCCTCTACCTGCCACTCTTAGCTAGGGATGTGAAAATGAAGGCATGTGCACAATATATTTTAATAAAGCATTCTCCGGGGACTCGCCCTGTGATACGGATAACGAAGTTGTGAATGCGAATTTTTACTTAACCACGGACCGTTCGTTATGTGGATATACCTTTATGTTTTACATTTTTTAACCTTATTCATTTATTTAAGACTGTGATGAAGGGTTATGGCTGTAGGTAGGCACTACACGTCTTTGGTTAGCTTATAATTACGCAAATAGAAAACTTGTAAAAAAAACGAGCGTGATTTTACATTTTGCCTTAGTGGTTTTTTACAGGCACCCTTCGAATGAGATACACAGTCCTCATTAAGGAACTAGGCCAAACAAATTTAAAGAAAACATCTTGCTCGAACATCACTGTTTGGAAATTAGTTTTTACGTCAGAATTTACCTTTTGCTACCAAAGGAAATATGACGCGTTCCGATGTCGTATCATGCCGCGGGTCGCGAGAACCGCAGATTGGATCGAGTTAATTTCGCTTCACAAACAAATTGACAAAGTTTAGAGCGGGGCATATTTCTTCGCGGCCACCCCCTCCACCCCCCTCGCCCCGCTGACAGATTCCCGCACAACGGAAATTAAATTTCACATCCGAACAAGAACGGGTGCCCGCCGCGACACGCGTTTGTCGCAAGTCGACACAAACTGCGGTGACGTGGTGCTGCGGCTAGAGTCAAGATTGATTACAAATAGTGTGGTAAGCTGGATAAGGCAGTGGTTGTCTTACTTTTTAGGAAGGAAGGCCGCGTGAGAGGCACTATCGACACTCTTTGACTTGTTCTCTTATGGTTAAGGCGGTTAACTTAATAAAAGAGGTTATTTTATCATACCTCACCTCTTCCTGCATAAAGATATTCGAACCTAAACTCAGCTAGAAGCAAAATTAAGGAGCCTAAACATTGACCGCCTCAGCATATTAAATGGACAAACCTTCCAATCAGTATTCCATAACCCACTGCACACTAATACGTACACAACACAACTAATCCGGGCGCGCTCTATCAAAATTGCAATTAAAAGCCCATTTACGGCGCTGGCCTGAGACGGACCTGGGGTCACCTCGAGAAGGACGCACGAATTGCCCATTAGCGGGCGTTTCGGACCTTGTTTACACCGCGCTTGCCCTAATGACGACCTTTGCTCTTCCCTTCGTTAAGGCGAGCGAAAACCTCACACTAAAAGGCACGGGTCCCCGGACTGGACCCTTAGAGACGCGCGAAACAAAAGATAGTTATATCTCCAAGTGTGAAAAGGACAATGGCCGATAGCTTTCGGATTAATGCCCATGTACACGGTTGTTAAAAGGCTAGCCAACTCAGTCGGTGCGCCAGGGTTAACAAGGTTATTACGGGATGATCCCAGTAACCGCCGCCGTAAAAGTGTTAATTATGTTTCGGAGAATGGTGTTATTGTCTCTTGACACTTGTATTGTGACTGTTAAATCATGCAAAATTGGGTTTATTAATTTATTTGTCATAATTACATTCATGTCACTCCCTTTTCATATGTTGTTTCATATGGAGAAATTAATGAACAAGATTGGTCTACAAGGTAATTGGTTGAGTTACAGTAACGTGTGTCTGTTGCCTGAAACAAAAAAAAAAACAAGTGGACTCATTCCTAGTTATAATTTGGTGTTTTTTTCTAATTTCACCCTATTACCTCGGTGAGGAACGTCGATACCAGTACCCTTAGCACGAGTTTTCACTCTTTTACTTTACAGCGTCTTTCCAGTATTTACAGCGTTTCTTGTATGAAAAAATGGAACAGCGCCTCTGGTGTGCGAAGTAGGAACTAATTTTTTCCTTGAAAATTGTCAATTTGAAGTTGTCAAAGTTCCAGTTTACTTTACGTCTCAAATACTGAAAACTCGTGCTCAGGGTACTGTAAATATTAAAAAACGCTGTGATAATAAAAAATCCTAATTGAGACTTATTTTGAATCTTAATTGCGGACGGCAACAACACTGAAGCAAGCAATACACGCGGACAAAAACTTCCGAACTCCGTCGAATCCTAATGGACTCCATTGACATAAATGTTTTATTCAATTGGAGCCCGCGCCAAAACAAAAGAAAGTATGTCCTCATCATTATGAGTTGGGAAAAGTTTTTGCATTTTTACTCGTTACCGGCCCTGCGAGAAGAAGTAACTTAAAATAAATAAGTACGTAGCACTCCACGTAATAAGGCACATTAAAACTCGCATAGCTACGTGAAAGCTATTGTAAACCTTCGCAGTACTTAAATAAAGCTACCTAAATACAAACTCCGCTCAACTACTCAGTTGATTGCTGCGCACCACGTGTGCAAATTCACTATAAATCCAAGCATTAGGTAAAAGCGTTCATTACTTAAGTCCCGTAAAACCCTTATCCCATAACGTTAATAACACAATTACTATAAATCTATCATCGCTGAGCAAACATGGTCCGAATCTCAGCCTAAGCTAATACATTTTGTCCACACCCGTATTCATACTTAACGACTAGGGAGTAGTATTTGCTAAGCACACACGCGGCGCCCGCACGAGCGCAATATAACCTGGAAGACGGCCGGGTCGAGCCTCGGGGTCCTTCCCCAACCCGAGAGGACAGTAATTACGGTAGGCAAATTAAGCAGTAAGGGGCCCGAGCACTACGCGTACCGCCACCCGTGTCCATCTTTGTATTGCTACGCTCGGTGGTTTATTTTAGGTTATTCCGCGTCTTATTACAATGTAGTCCGCCTCCCCTGCGGGGGCTCACCTCGGAAACTGATTTGGGCCCCGGCATCAGAGTTTCATTACGGTCTGTCGAAAACAATCCACTCTAAATATCTATTCTTGGGTGCGCGCACACTGGAATTACATTAGTCTGAGGTGGCGAAGGCTCGACTCAATTTGTTTGGCGGTAATAACGCTACGCTATCAGGTTATAACAAAATGAGCTATTGTGAGAGCAAATCGGAGGAAAACGGTTTCGCAGTGTCTGCCCGATTTTATAGTCGATACGATAACATACGAGCTAGGACTGTGACTTTATGTGTTTACGGAGCGATATGAATCATGGCGTATTAGTTAGAAAGTTCGTCTGCGAGTGTACTTTGGACGATAAATTTTCTCAATTGAATACCATTCAATGACTTTAAACTACTCGTGCAACTTTTCTAAACACGTCGTCGATCCGATCGTGAAACACCTCACATCGCATGTTCGCGTCGCGTGTCCCCTACGGCTTTAAAAGGCGAACCACTTTTCACAATAGAGGCGGCCACGCGACTCTTGGGATTTACGAGCAAATATAATTTGTCCATTAAAAAAATCAACAACTGTTGACCATAGAGTGAGTGGAGATGGTCACAAAGCGTCTCGTTAGCGTCCGAACGTGCCGGTTGTCACACACTTCACCCACCGGCCCTTCGTAAATAATGAGAGGGCGGCCCTTGCGCACCAAGATGTACAACGAGTATGTTGTGTGGGAGAGGAGGTATGGGCTGGTCAAGTGCCTGTTGAATTGAATGACGACATTGTCACTTAAGGGAAAAGATATGATGGCAGCAAAACATCGGTGTTTATATCTTCGATGGAGTATTTTTTTTTTCTTGCGAGTTATCCGCGATAAATGTAATTGTTTGTGATAATGGACAAATGGTTACTTGTTACTCTTTTACACAAACATTACTAAACAGATTAAGATGAGTTACAGTTTTTTTGTTACACAGGTAGTTTAACATTCCCGTGCTAATTTAACATTGAGTGTTTTTCTTTCATTCACATTCATCCAACCAGCCTCTACAAAATGCCGCATCTACAAATCCCACTTCACAAATCGCAACCCCTTAGGGACCTAAAACCTACGTGGCTACCTCAGGGTCCTGTCGCCTTTGCTCCGTCCACCACGAAGCCTGAATGCCTCTTAGATTGCCTTCTAAATATAGACCAAACAAGTCTGTTTGTAGAAGGGAATCCCCAAGCCCTGCATCGTAAGATGTGGTCTAGGGGGAAACTAATGGAATTGCTGAGGCGTACACTATTTTGGTTAGGAGACAATACGGAGCTGATTTTGAGGTGTATGGAGGAAGATTTGAGTGGTTATTATCTTTAATAATAACTTTGCTTTTAATTGAAATTGCCAAAAAGTTCTATAGTGACGCAAATATTATATTAAATTACAAAACAATATGTGTTTCAACATAGTAAATTATTTAAAAACATTATATTGAAACATTTTTGACGACAATCACTTCACAATTTTACAAATTGCACTATGTTTACAAGTTAAAATTATTTTTGTTTCTTAAACTAAACATTTCCCCGCATTAGGAATTTCTCCTGTGACGTGTGTGCGTTTAAAAACATATAAACTCACATACACAAACACCCCGACCCGGAACAACTACTTTTAGATCATACAAATATTTATTCCGTGCGGGGATTGAACCCGCGACACGCGAATAAGCACTATCATAATTCAATCAATTTTAAATTCCCATAAAATCAGCTCTCAATTTCAATCGTCAGCACAGTAACTTATCAACCACGGATACGACTCAAAAAACTGGAAACCGATAGAATAGCTATTTACATGAATTAGTCGCCATTAATGTCCCCGTGAGACAAGCCACGCCACCTGGCGGAGAGAATTATACGGTCGTTACTCGCTCCAGCGCCTCCAGCCCTTGCAGGCGTATTTATTGAAGAGAACATGGCATGAGGTTACAGATTGTCACATTAAAAGTAATAGAGAGATAAGTCTGTTCGATAGGTGTGGGGGTGATACTGCGCGGCTGTTAAATAGTAAATAAATAGGTAGAAGCAGAGGCTTATTGCAAAAATAAAGTACACTATACAGGTAAAAATCCTAGGTCCATGTTTCTTTTTTTTTCAAAATGGAATCTCTCAAATTACATAATCATAATGATCTCAGTATTCCAAAAATGTATTAAGCTGGGTACTCACTTAGCAGTGTTGCATGTTACGTATCAGATACGGTATCAAGTGAGTACGTAGGCACGAGCCCGCTGCGAACCGCTCGCTGTATAAGTTCGCAGTGATACCATCACTCGGCGGGTCATACAAACACAAAGGCGGCTCGCAGTGTGCTCGGAACGAGCCGTATCCACTTGCAGGTTGATACAGTATCTGATACGTTACATGCAACACTGCTAAGTGAGTACCCAGCTTTTTACAACACGTAGCAATCTCGTAGCACAGTGCTACGCCGACATCTGAAAGTGCTACGTACGTAGCATTTGTTGCTACGCAAGTTCTACGTCCGTATGGTGTTAACATAATTCTGACTATAGAAAAATTTCATTGGAATGCTAACAATACCGTCACACCCATCATTATTAACCCATTTCTAATATTAAAACCCTAAAGCTATTGTCAAACAGACAGGCGAAGCGAATGCGATCCGATATGTTACAGGCTTCAAACAATTCCATACATTACAAACAAAAACGTTCGCTTCGCCTGTCAGTTTGACAATAGCTCTAATCATTTAAAAAGAGACTTACACCAAGGTTAGTTCCCGCTACCTTTTAAACAGTAATTTCTTTTGCATAGAAGCTAAGGTTCGAACTTTGCGAGCAAGGATAAATGTTTACAAATTGACAAATCATAATTTTTGACTAAGTTACTGTGTTTCAAATGTGAAGTTTGTTGATTGTTCTGGGAGATTATGGATCTGAAAGTGTCATATGCACTAGCAGAAACGAGTACCCTGATTTCAAAAGCTCCTAAGCATACGAATTTTATTTTCTAGTAAGTATAGGTTTTAGCTTAAACATGACAGTGCTTCAGGCATCAGTCCGTCACCATGTTTGGGACAGAGTACTATTATCTCGGTGTTAAGCTCCCATTAGATCCTAGCTGCACACGTGTGCACAGTATCTGTGATGTACGTACTAATAATGGAAATAGCAGTGTTTCCCCCCCTGCTCCCCGTAGCACCCCGATGCCGGTGCCGTTTCTCCTGTGCAACTCAACGAGCCTTATTTTTATTAATATGTTTAATTCATCTGCTTCCCACCTTCCTACCTCATGTTGCGTGATGGCGTTCATAACCAAAACATCTCATATTTGACTGACAACAATTATACAGGAATGACGTCTTAGCAAAAGTTGTTCAGCCTGATGAGCTGACTTATGAAAATTGAAGATCTGGAACTCCGCTTCCGCGCCCGCGTCCACTTTCGCTCCCGCCCACGCGCCCGCATCCGCCCCCGACTCCGCGCCCTCTTCCGCTTCCGCTCCCGCCTCCGCTCCCACCTCCGCGTCCGCCTCCACTCCTGCCCCGCCCCCGCGCCCGCCTCTACTCCCGCCCCGCCCACGCGCCCGCCTCCAGCTACACTATAACATATACAGGAATAACGTCTTAGCAAGAGTTGTTCAGCCTGATGAGCATTCTCTTTTGACTTATGAAAATTGAAGATCTGGAACTCCGCTACCGCGCCCGCGTCCGCTTCCGCTCCCGCCCACGCGCCCGCCCACGCGCCCGCCTCCGCCCCCGCCTCCGCCCCCGCCTCCGCGCCCGCCTCCGCTTCCGCGCCCGCTTCCGCGCCCGCCCCCGCGCCCGCCTCCGCTTCCGCCTCCGCGCCCGCCTCCACGTCTACCTCCGCGCCCGCACCCGCTTCCACTTTCGCGCCCGCGTCCGCTTCCGCTCCCGCCCCCGCGCCCGCCTCCGCGTCTGTCTCCACGCGCGCCTGCGTACCCGCCTCCGCGTCCGCTTCCGCTCCTTCCTTCGCGCCCACCTCCGCTCCCGACTCCGCGCCCGACTCCGCGCCCGCCTCAGCGCCCGCCTCCGCGCCAACTCCGCACCCGATTCCGCTGGTTTTATCAAGCTATAACATATCTGTATCATGGCATTATGAATATCATTGATTCAATGTACTCGTATCTGTACGCTACAATACAGTTTAATTTGAATAATTTGCATACTTTTTTTGAGGTAGGCCACACTCATAATGAACGCGACTCCATACACGACACTATTGAAAGAGCTTCAAAATATCCACACCTACCCACACTTCCATATCCACACTAATCCAAACTTATCCACACTTTCTACACTAATAATAATAATAGCATAAAGAGGAAAACTTTGTATTTTTGTTTGTTTGTTTGTAATGGATATAAACTCAAAAACTACTGGTCCGATTTCAAAAATCTTTCACCAGTTTTGAGCTGCTTTAGTCCTGAGTGACATAGGCAATAGGGGGGGGGGGGGGGGGGTCGAGCGAAGCCGCTGGGAAAAGCTATAAATAAATAAATGCGAAAGTAACTCTGAAGTAAAGGACATAGGCTACTTTTTATTGCGGATTAAAACCCCTTGTTTTAAGGGGTAGAAAGGGGGGATGAAAGGTTGTATGGAATTATTGTCATTTTTAAAGCTAGAATGATGGAACTATAAAATATATAGCAATGACGTCTTAGTTCTCTGCTACACTATAACATATACAGGAATGACGTCTTAGCAAGAGTTGTTCAGCCTGATGAGCATTCTCTGTTGACGTATCAAAATCGAAGATCTGAAACAGCTATTGTGGAACTCCAAAGCCCTGCGACACTATAACAAATATAGGAATGCCGTCTTAGCAAAAGTCTTACAAAAATGAAAGATCTGAAACGTCTCGAATCGTCTCGCGCATCCCGTTGTTTTCCCCTCCCGGGGCTCTTAGAATTCGACATCAGACGTTTCAGATCTTCGACTTTGACGACCCCGTTGTCGCTGGCATAAGCAACAGGATCCGCGTACGAAGTCGTGGGCAGAAGCTAGTGATATAATATAGTTCATCTTTGTTGGGTTTATGGGCCGAGGCTTGGCAATATCTTTTAAACAATCCATCCTGAATTTGCCAACTAACAAACCCAATTACCCAATAGCTCATACATTACACTAATAATGCAGATAACAGTGTTGCACCCTCCCCTGCACCTCCCTTTACCCCGATCCCGGCGCCGTTTGTCTCCGGCGCACCTCGGCGCGTCCGATTTATGGCACAGTTTTGTGAACTCTTAACCGTTACGTGATCTGCTTCCGAATCCAATTTATGCCCTCCATGGGAAAAGTTTCGGCAGCGCCGCCTATTCTTTACGACTCATCGCGATGTCGCAGAGAGAGGATAATGGAATGCGATTCAGCTGGGCTTGTTTTTTTTTTTTAATATTCTGTTGTTGGACAGATGCGGATTAGGTTAGGTAATTTTTGTAACAACCCAATTCCTTTCGTCTTTAAGTACTAGCTATGCCAGCGGCATCACTTGTCATTCATAACATTTTGTCTCCTTTTAAATTGTATGCAAAAATATAGCCCATAACTGTCTCAAAAGTAGAGGAGGCTCTATATCTATCTCTTTACCAAAATTCATCAACATCGGTTTTACGAATAAGGCATGAAAGTATAACAAACAAACTCACTTTGGATTGGGCAAGCTTTGTCACCATTTAGAGAAGAAAATATTGAATCAAAAATTATGTTTAGATGTGTGTTATTAATATCCCATCTTTATGTTTGACGACATAATACTCTTAACGCTATTATTATGCTTTAGGCCAAATACCTCAAAGTTCGTTGCTCTCGGATACAATGCCTTATTCAGCCAACTGTATTAGTAATATAATTTTCACAATAATAATCTAAACCAGGCTCCTAAATCTCAAAATAAAGACTTTGTTGAGAATAAAATCCATATTTAAAGACAAAATAGTCGACTAAATCGAATAACTTTGACGGCTGAGTGATCGACATGTTTGCTGCGGGGTTTGATCCCCACCCGAAACAAATATTTGCATGACCTACAACTAGTTGTTCCGGGTCTGGTTATTAACGTATGTGAGTTTAAATGTTTCAAAACGTGCCCACGATACAGTAAATTCTAATCAGAAAGGGGCAAAGTCTAAAGAAAAAAAAATACATGTGGCATTCGTAGACTGCCGCGTTGAAGCTATTGCATACAAAATAATTACGCAACAAGAATAAATAATAAGTCAGGAATAAATAAAATTAATTTCTTTCGACCATAAAAATAAAAAGGACAATGTCCATTGTCGATAACAATGTGATTACTGGTCATTAAGTACGTACGACGTTGTGATGAGAGCAAATGAAGCAGAACCGAGTTGACCCAAACACACGACCGGAGAGGGTGCTTTGTCCTAACAAAATAGACCCCCAATAATTAGCCAAGCAAATGCCTATTGAACCATTATCCTTTGGTCATTGGTGAAAACATAATGTAGATTGAATTTTTAATTCAGAATGGAGAATTAAATAAACATTCGTTTATAAAACTACGCTAAGTCTGCCTAGCTTCAATATTGTGGGTTGTGTGGCTTTGGTCTCTGTTTCCACCTAAAAAAATTTAAAATAATTGTTTAAATTAGTTTTTGGGACCTCAACTAAAAAATACATATTACGGTCAATCAAAACTTAAAAAAACCGGCCAAGTGCGAGTTGGACTCGCCCATGAAGGGTTCCGTAGTAGCAAGCATAGATTAGGGATATAATAAAATTATATTGAGATAGTAATGAACACAAACAATAAAAATAACTTTGTTTTTCATAGTATTTGTATGAATGGCAAAATTGCGGTTTTTGAAAATGTACTATATCTCAAAAACTACTAACTGTATCTCATCCAAACCAATTTTCGATGGAAGTTTTTGTTGTGGTCTACATTGTATGTATATTTTTTTCAGTTTTATCATTCTCTTATTTTAGAAGTTACAGGGGGGGGGACACATTTTACCACTTTAGAAGTGTCTCTCGCGCAAACTGTTTAGTTTAAAAAAAATGGTATTAGTAACCTCAATATCATTTTTAAATACCTATCCATAGATACCCCCACACGTAAGAGTTTGGTGATTTTTTTTTTTTGAGTTTCAATTCTAAGTATGGGGGGCACCACAAAAATTTGTTTTGTTATTATTTTTGTGTGTTAATCCTAATGCGATTCACATAATATATCTACCTACCAAGTTTCAACAGGATAGCTCTTATACTTTCGACAAAAAGTGGCTGTGACATACGGACGGACAGACAGACATGACGAATTTATAAAGGTTCCGTTTTTGCCATTTGAATACGGAACCCTAAAAATAATAACAATATGAAATCTACAGATTTTCTGTTACTGTAATGTTGCAATAATCTTAATAGGTATGATTTTCTTAGTGAACGTTCCACTGATCGTCAGTATAGTTAAAATGATCTATTTAAATTTTAACTCAACAATTATGTTAGAACGTGAAACATTATTTAAGAATCACATTAGGTGTTCTATATTTTATCACTACGACTATTTTATAAACAATTACGATATTTTAATGGCAGAAAAAAAACTTGTTTTGGAAGTCACAAAAAAATCTACACAAACAACACATTCAAACAACCATTACTCCCTTGGTATCGACCTCTGGTCACCCATCGGACATTTAGTATTATTATTTATTGACTCGCTGACCGGGAATGAACCGGGATTCACTTTTCACTGCGCCCCTCCGACCCTCAAACAAAACGGAAGAAGTAATTATTGAGAATACTGCAAATAGAGGGCATTGAGCAATTTTATTAGACTTTTCGAGTGTTTATGTAAATAGTATCGCAGGAGAAATGGACAATGATTTGGGATTTGGGAAAGACGTAAATTGAAATGTTTGTTTTATTGGTATAAGAACTTGTAGAGGATAAATTAGCTATATCTGCCAGAAAACTCTTCAAAATCTTGTATACTGGATCATGAAGCTTAAAAAATAATAATTTTATGTAAAGTACAAAAATTTCAATTATCGAATGTTGTGTGTTAGTAGTATAGGTATCTTGAAAATTTAATTATAATCGATCAGCTGTCTTACTGTAATTACTGTCTTCTTCTTCAACCATTACCCACCAAATACTGCATGTAGGTCATTTCTGACAGTTTAGTGCCAATAAAATGACTTTGTTGATGATCAAAATTAAATTAAAAGAAGACCTTACAATTTATTCACTCACAATTTTGTAGACAAAATAGACTTTAGCTTCCTATATCCATAAAGACGAAGCACTACAACAAAATCTAAATTCAACACATACACAGGATTGGTAGTTTTGTTATTTCGCGCGGGAGATCTCTTTTGTTGCATGGATACGGGTTAAATGAACGGGAAGTTAGCACAGGGAGGTGCGCTCAATCGGCCGAATGGAACAATCTTTGTTTCCTAAGGCCATGTAACACAACCAGTGTATTACAACCCCTATAGATCTATTAAACACCCCCGATTTTTCTCTTCTAAGTTCAGATTTCAAGACGCAGGGAGGGTCTTGATACCCTGGTGGTAGGATAGCCGAAACGGAAAGGCCTCGTCCACCCTACAAGCCTCGAACGCGAATAAATCAGAATCTAATACGGTGCGACAAGATTGCAAGGAATTTTCCGACTTATTGAACCTTTTGCGATCACCGGAAAAACATTATTTTTTCGGGTGTCGTCCAACAATGGAAGGTTGCTTGAGTCATATTTGGCTAGATACTAAAATAAATATAACCAAGACACTTTTTTTAAATGGAATTGCTCAAAATCATAGCTTAAAAAAGTTTTACTGCTTATATTTTCTTTCTTTCCGGCTTTAGCAATCTATACTAATATAACAATAATCATCATCGGCCGAACCAACGACGTCGGGGACAGCTTCCAATTTAACAAAATGCAGTTGCAAACCAGTATTTTACAGGGAACCACTTCCTATCAAACCTATACAACCTTGAGTATGGAAAAATATGAAATTTTAAAAAGTTATGTGGGTAAAAATCATGAATGGTTTCTTGCAACAATTAAATTGCATAAACTCAGTGACTAATTTACTAAGCACACTAAACACGTCTCACAAGCACAACTAAATATGTACACGTCCAAACTAAAACTAAATAGCCGTACAAGGAAAATTCACAAATTGCCAGTCTGAAGCCCGACCGCAAGATAATCGGCGCATCTTCAAACTATCAGCCGGCTCCGTTGAAACGAAACCGAATAATAATCGATACTTTAACAATAGAACGGGTAACAACGTAAGATGTTCTC
Organism: Agrotis exclamationis; assembly: GCA_950005045.1. Lineage (NCBI taxonomy): Eukaryota > Metazoa > Arthropoda > Insecta > Lepidoptera > Noctuidae > Agrotis > Agrotis exclamationis. The sequence goes on along the minus strand of OX465423.1, from coordinate 7,543,333 downwards.
TGAAACATGAAAAGCTGGAGTCTGGAGTCGGCTCGGGAATTAATTCCATTCTCTATAGCGTGTAATGAGTAGTGCTGCAGGAACCTGTTACTGAAGTACTAAATACCTGTGATATTTACGTGGAGATTCTTGAAAATGGGTGCAGGTTTTAATGGTTTCTGTTTTTCTATACGAGAGAAAGATATAAAAAAAATATTAATCTTTCTCTTTTCAACCGGAAATCACCAAAGGATCATTAGAGAAAAGCCGCTTCCTTGGGTCAAGTCTTGAACTACACCTGCTTTAATCTTCTTCTGGGTCAATTTTTATTTATTTCCTAAACATGAAATGACCCAGTAAACTACCCTTCATTTAGGATTTAAGATTGCAACTACTTAAAATCCACAAAATACTGTCAGCCCGTGTAATTGTCCCAAAGGTTCCTATTTTTTTAATATAATATATTAAAAAAATAGGTGAGCCTGACACAGGAAAAAAAGTTTAATTGAAAAGGCAGTCCTAAAAATTAACTACGAATGGCCAATTGACAATAAAAGAGATCGATACCAAAATAAACCATCCTGTTGAAAAACAAGATTTTCCTAACATCGAGCGAGCAGTAAAACATTAAACCCGCTAAAAACTATGATTAGCGTGCAGTGTAAGTACGGCACGGAGCAATTTAGGTGAAGCTGAGAGCTATGCCCTAATGCATCTCCGCCGGATATGAGATAGTTTGTCAGTGCCCGACTTTGTACCTCACTGTACTTGTATGTAGGCACTAAGTTTACATACGTGTGGGGGAATGTGGTTAAAGAACAATTAGTCGAGATGTGGAATAAATAAACGTAAGCAAAAATCACGTGAATAAACCCCAGATAATTTAAAACCTCTATGATTTGGCTTTGATTCCTAGGACGCGCTGTTTTTTTCAACAACCTTTTTTTTAGCGTAGTAAAATCATCAAATGAGCCAGGGCAGGGCAGGAGGGACTGTCAGACTTGTACTGACTAAAATCCACGGTGTCCTTCAATAGCCCTTTACGTTCCAGGGTCACGGTAGCTCGATAGTCACGCGACTTCATCAGCAACCTGGAGTCTATACTTGTGCGCAGTTGATATTTATAGCGAACCCTATTATAATGTTACAAATATCTTTAGTTGTTTTAAAATTAAATGTTACGTGTGGCCTCAGTATTGATTACGTACGAGTATTTAATAAAAGTGAATGACACAAAATCATTTCTCTCTTTCATCCATCACCAGCTTTCACTAAATCACACAAGTACTAGTCATTCCAATTAACAAAATCATTTAAATCTCTCCACCCCTAACTAATTAACCACTAAAAAACAGCCACAAATCCACTGACCCATACTCATCCTTCTAATTCAGAGATACCATTTCATATCACAAACATGAAACTACCCTCCTTCATAAAAACGCTCTAAGTATCCACTCGAATATATCTGCAAGGCAAAGGCAAGCTACACGAGACGCATCACTGACTTTTCATAGACCGTCGTGTTAAGGCGAAGGTGTAGCGGTAGCCTGTATGATTTAAATTTCTGTTACGTTTTTTTGCAATTTAAACCCATAAATTCAAATTTTCAAAAAATTAAGTGTCTGTGACGTTGACGTATGAAGTTGTATATTGGATTAAACATAGGATTTTGATTTGCAATAATAAATATCAAATCAACAGAACAACCAGTAAGGCAGCGTTGTTTGTTAGTTAAACTATTTCTTAAATCCTATATATCTTTAACCATTTGATATAAACAATTATGGGATTTTAGCAATAGTAAGTTTATCTATTGATCAAATAACTGGCCTAAAGCCTCTAAGTAAGAGGCGAAAAATCTCACGTATGAATGAAACAGGCAAAATATTATTGAGCAATTAAAATTAAAATTTTTAACTTCCGTAACATTTATCATTATTGAATTTGAATAAAAGAGGACATTAAAAAAAACTCGTTTAAATTTGACGGGCTACCTCAGGGCATTCCCCTTAAGCACACGTTCACAGGACGTGTGTAGAGAGCCTTATTTCATGCTTCAAGGCACATCTTATCGCCTGAGGTCGGTGGGCGGTCTAATTATAATTACTAATGCTCGTATGCTCAAAGTCGTTTTTGAGTCGTTTCAGCTTATTAGATGATGCTTTGACTGTAGGTCAGTGTTCGTAATGAAGGTAGTTGGGTGTAAGCAGGGTGCTTTTCTGGTTATGAGAGGTAAAATTTGAGGTATTTTTGTTGTTCCTGAAAAATGAAGAAGAATGCCATATACATACGAATTGCTATGTTCAGCAGCGGATGGATGCGAACTGCCCACGACTGGGAGGGTTGGCGCCCTTAGCTGTGGCTGATGCGTGTACAAGGAAAGATAAAAAAATCAGTGTTTCATACAAAATGGAATATTTTTCCGTTGAAAATGTATGAAACACCTGATGTTTTTATTCCAGGATTGGTTTCATAGTAAAAATTGTTTATAACCAAAAGTACTTTTAGCCCATGAAAGGTTGTTAAACCTTGTGTACATACGAACATGAAAATAAACTTTATCAGTAATCTCAGTGACACAGGACTCCCCATAAAAAAAATGTTCCAAAATTCTAGAAAGACACCACAAAATGCTTGGATACAAGGTACTCGTACATAAAATACGTTCAAAATCTCCAATAATACGAAGTTTAAACCGTACTTAGCTGGCTTTTAAATTAATTGCCAGCGTTCCAAATAATTGAATTAAGTTAATCGAATAGTTGTTTACATTGTGTCACTTGTAGCAATTAAAATTGTTTCGGAAGACAATAAATCATTGGCGGGAAAGTGAAACATCATGGCGGGCGCGTGGTGCACACCTTGCAATAAATTTTCCAATTACTGGGAGAATTTCGTGATGGCAACACCGAGGGAACGCGGGAAATAAAATAAAATTAATTACATGCTACATAGACTGGCTGGCTGTAGATGCTCTCGGATTACATTAGGTGATTAAACATTTTAAATAGTGATGAAGAGATGTTGAGATCAACCGTGAATCACACAGTATTTCTTGTTTAGTTTTTTTTTCTTGTATTTTTTAGGCTTATTGTGTTTATTTGCGGCGTGTTTCTTTTTTTTATTTACTCTTTAAAACATAACGAAAATAATTTTAACGTTTCTACCACAAAATTATGTTTTACTAATTTTTATGTCTTTTAAATATTTTATAAACAATCAATTCTATGTGTCTACACCCTGTGTCTTCAATCATAGGTTTTATTTTTGTAAAAATGTACCAGTACTTTAGTGCCTAACACACGTTTCCCACCTCAATTAGTTATCGGTGAAGGAGTAAGAAAATCGGATTATCTTTTTTACATTAGTATGACGTTACCATAATACGGTTTTTAATAAAGGTTCCAAACACAAATAACACATATTTCTTTACACTTCGCCTAACTATTATCTCTTCTAACTCTTACACCATTCAACTAATCAATACCTCATCATCTAAAAAATCCTTCTAATCCCAACACGAACTTGATTTACACGAAGCCAATTTAGCGATAAATACACAATATTATAGGCCAGATAATTTCACTAGATGGTTGCTTGAAAGGAGCAAATTAAGACACAATTGTTGCGAGTATTTTAGCCGAATTCGGCCCGCTCCGCTCGCTTAGCTCGCTCGGCCCACGAGGCCTCGGCCTGCCTCTGTTTGCTGCCTTATTTCTCGTTATGCCTTATTGTCCTGTCTGATTTATGTCGCAATTATGTCATTTCTTATAGATTATGAGAATTTATTAACAGTGCTCTAATATCAAATGAATGATTCAGTTTAATTTGCAGCGTAATTGCGGTATTTAATTATTGTAAAGATGTGCAAGAAAGATTGAGTGTTATGATACTTAACCATGTCCTTTTAGCTGTGCATAATGAACGACATGATACTTACTTATCACCTACATTGTACCTATTTACAAAAAAAAATTGACGGGAATAAAGGTATTTTGTATAAAAAAACAAGAGGAGTTGAAAACCTCCTAGTTTTGAAAGTCGGTTAAGATTCTCATTATATAAACGACATCAATAATAATATATGCAATTAATTACCACACCGCCGCCACCGCTACAGGGTGTATTATTTCCGTCGATCTCGTCTAGCTGGCTTGTCGCATTGTGTACACATTTCGGCACTTAGCCTGGTGTTAATTTGACGATGACTGTCGCGCCGCCATCCGTCATCGCCGGCAGACACGTCTTTATGACGTCTAATTTTAAGATCATCCTGTGAAGTGAAGGGGTGACTTATTGTGGGAGCATGAGTAGCTGTTTTGTATGGATGTTAAGTGTCATTGATTTTACACTGTTATGTTTTTGAGTTTGGAGCGTAGGGCGATTTTACTCTCGTTTAGAGGGAAGTATTTCCCTCTAACAGCTGTTCATAGGCTCAATTTCTACCAAATATTTTAATCTAAAAGTACACCATATTTTTATAGCATCAATAAGGGCTTTTATACGTAGGTTTACCTGTAACGATACAGAGTCAACAACAGTGAGTCTTATTAAATCCTACAAACTAGCAACCTCCAATTATATAAATCAAGGTGTAAATCGGAAGTTGCCAACTTTACCGTAGCATTCGGCGAAACAATGTATCGGGAGCGGATCCAACAACATTCGATCGCAAACTCAGTTGAAAATTGTAACAAAGCTTCTACCGCGATAATTGGATGTGGCCGTTCTGAATACGCGCTAGACGAGACTTAATTGAGGTTTTAGAGTTGAGCTAATTCGCCCACCTTCGATCAGTCCTGCTCCCCTGGTCCCTCCGTTGAGGGGCTTCGTCTGGCAGCTCGGTTAGCAAGAATAATAACGCGCAGGTTAAGTGAGCCTCTATCAATTGGTATTATGTTGCTTTGTTGTTATTAGGTGTGGAGGCGCGTGGGTAGTATTGAAATACCTTGTTCGAAAGTTTGAGGTAGCATCTGGAAATTGTTACGAAGGGTGTCCACCTACTATAGAGGCTTTTACAACGAAAATTGTCTTTGTACAGATCCCGCAACTTAAAATATTCAATTTTCCCGTTTTTTAACACAAGTGGTAAAGCAGATATTCGCATGAAAAACTCACTCAACAAAGCGAAATAGAAGGCTCACGATGATTAAGAATTCTCTCACGTGCGGCGTAACAAAAAGTAACAACTAAATATATCGGAGATGGCCCGATAGAGGTCGGGTGCGGGTAACAAAAAGTAGGGGCCGGCCCACGGACACACACCCGAACAGATATGATAATCCCCACTATGTAAAATAGTGAAATTTAAGGTCTCTCCATGTGAAGAATTGTACTCGTTCGGTAGGCAAATTATTCTAATGCGGCCCTTTTATTCGAGGCACACACCGCACGGGTCGCAGAGCTCCTCCGACACTCATTTGTATTTCAATAAAATACCACTAGCCCTATCTAAACAAGGCTATGATTCGGATATCGATCGCGCCCACGCTCAGAACAACGAAAAGTATATTACATTATTATTTCAATGTTTTCGGGCCGAGTATTTTCGCAAGCCGGCCATCCATCAATGAATCAATTTGAATACATTGAACATTCATCGAAGTTTACATAAAGTTGGCGGCTATGAATAGGTATACCTTGGCGTAGCAAACAAAAAAGGCGCCCTGGCTGGCTTACAATAACTTGCTCCCCTGTTCCGTCCGCGCATTTGTGGACACGCCAATTCACTTTTTGTAAATAAAAACGACATATCTGCGCGACGGGATCCGGTGGGTACGTGTATATCGTCTCGCTTGTCCGATTTGCATAGCGTCGAAAAGTTCACAATCACATTTACCTCATCAGCCTGCGGGGAACATAATTCTTCGTTCCATCTGCCATCTTCCTGTATCTCCCCGGCGCTGGCTCTTTTTGCAGGGGTCCAGCCGGCGGCGTTGTCCGCGATACATAAATTTTCACGATCGGTCATCCTTTAAAAACAAGTTTAGCTCTTTATCCGTAGCAGAGTAAGTTAAAGAATGGCTCGAGCGTGCGTTACCCTCCGATTCGTTACGTATTCAAATTATTTCGCCATCTTGTTTTTGCGTTCATTTGTGTTGTGAGCCTATAAGTAGGTAGGTAGTATCCTTCTTTTGTACGAGATCGGTATTTATTTTAGTAATTAGTCTTCTAAAAGTCCACAGGCTTAAGGCGCATGCATGAAGTTTCAAGCTTAATACGTTCTGGAGGCGAGAGTATGGCTAATTAATAGAGTGCGTCGCGAGGCTAAGGCGGGAGGCTGCCCCTTGACGAGCCTTCAGACAGGTCGCCCTAGCTCAGGAGTCAGCAGCGACTTAGGGCCCCCGTGTGATTCCCGCCGGGTAATTAAATAATGAGGTATAAATCCGTCCTTTTGTCGAGCCACTAAAGTTTGTAGACGTGTCCACGGTTTGGATGCTTTGCAAATTAACGGACATTAGTAACGGAAGCCTCTGGAAATACGATACAGCACGTGGTCGAGTTTAGAATCTATATTTATTTTCAGTTAAATAAGATTTCATTTGTGATTACTGTTAGATTAAATGTTTATACTTCAGCTTTGGTAGGCGTAACCAAGTTTATAGGAAGTTCACCCATGGAGGCTTATTGTAGCAATTCTGAAATGCTACTGTCACACATTTGCCTCAATGCAGAAGCTATTTTGATTCGATATATTTCGACTCAAAAAAATACATGTGGCACTCGAAGAGTGCCGCGGTGAAGCTATTGCATAACATTTTTTTTTATTTTAAAATAATAAAATCGCCTACCGCGTATATTTAACGAGAGTATAATTTAAGTATTTCAAATGTTTGTGGTGCACTACTGTAATAAAGAATTTCTTTGTTGTAGGAGAATTTTATAAGATGGTTCCATTGTGAAAACTCCTTTTGTAGCTGGCCGTTTAGAATCAGTAAGAAAAAGTAAATTGTTTTTATGACGAATATTTTTATAATTGCCGAAGTCTCCTGAACCTAAACGATGTTAGACGATGCGTGGTGTCAGGTATTTTCGTTAGGTTTTTTCGTTAGACTTTTGGAATTTTTTTGGTTCTGTCGCCGCGCCGCGCTGCGCTCAGAGCCCGCGATAAAAGCTATGCAATAGCTTAAAAGCCGCGATGGGCGACTGCCCTATCTTATTCATTTCCCACGCCGCACATGACAACACAAGGGCCCCATTCTTAGCCGCAGCGCACATGCACGCTCCGCACATTCACCTAAAAACAAAAACCGTTCACTTTTGACGTTTCCCAGTTTCTATGTCTAATCTGAGTTCCGTTATGCAGCGCACGCCATTCAGTGGCCGTTGAGAACTTGAGTAAGAGCGAAGATAAGGCGTGGCGATGCATGCGACACACGTCTACTCTTTACAAATTCAGCTCTGACACGATCCATTCAACGGATAAGTTTGGTACAGTGTGCGCCCGCCTGAATGCAGTGATAACGCTACAATGACAATCGTGAGTTGATTTTGTATGGTTTAGAATTTCAGCGCTTTAAGAATAGGTGTTTTAATGAGTTTTAAGCGTGCTGGGTAATTCTAAATTGGAATTAAGACTATTTTGTGCAGCAATATTGCAGCTTGGGTACACCATACTTTGGTGCTCACAGAGGTTGTTTCAACTTTCTTACCTTTCCATAATAATATGTTGTTGCCTGATTTACTTTTGGTGTACCATACTGAATGTTTTATTACTGTTTGAAATGCAATTGAACATAAATTAGTTTGTTAAAAAAGAAAATCAAGAGAATATTTTATCAAACTCCAATAAAACAAACTTATAATAACATTTATTACTTAACCCAATAAATCCCATCGGGAACCCACCAGACCGTATCATCCATTTGCTATCAGAACTTATCATGACAAAAGTACCAACCTTCCGTATACTTCGGACATGTCACCGACATTGGAGTAAAAAGCGTCGAACCCGCGACCGTGTAGCGGAAAGCCGGAGTCGGGAAACAGTCGAACAAAACGTATGGGGGACTCGCTGGAGCGTGGAGACGTGATTCATGCAGTTATTCAATAAGCCGGTGGGGTAAAGACATGGCGTATTGATGTAACAATTAGTTCAATTTTTGTATAGGATTGAAGGGTATATACATTAAAATATTGAATCAGGACCTTGTAACCTTATCTTGGCTGGCAAATTCCTTCCGCCCATTCTTCTTGCTAGCTAAAACACGTAAGTAATTTTTGCCCTTCAATCATTTAATATTGTTCTGCTTTTCAGTCTAATGAGAAAAAAGAATCAGGCTTCACTTATTTTCCGTACTCATTTCAACATAGGGAAAATTAAAGAGGAAAGAAGTTTCTCGAAATATCGTTTCGCAATCAGGCTTACATAACGCATATTTGCCGTCCCGTAAAAAAATAACAACACAATAATTTATTGTTTTACCAAGGTACTTTAAAACCTACAAGATTGAGTTATAAAACAAGTTATTTTTGGTTAATAACCGAGTAAACGTTTCACAAGGACTCTGAACAGCCGTTCAAAGAAACTTTACAAGTTTCTTAACAACTTTTTAATGTTTTTTTAGTATGAAACCTGTAAGGTTGCACTTACTTAACATCAAAAATTTCTCGGTAATTTGTTGAACAATTTCCTTCTACGTTTGTTTGAGTAAGTTTTTTGTTGCGTAAGGCATACACGTGCGTCCGACACGGGTGCGACCCTCGGTACCCGCGAGACGCACAAATCATGCGACATGTCGAACCTTTGCTCTCCACAGAGCACATAGCACACATACGAAACATATTTCACAAAATATCTGCTCCAACATACTTACAATTCGTGTCCCATATAAAGCTACAACTCACGACCAACTTTTACCTCCAGAGGCGCTGCGCTCAAAATTGTCAAAGCAAAATCGACTGCAGTCCCAATTTTACAACGCAATAAAATATTGAAATAAAAATTCGTTCGCAAACCAGCAATAAAATAAAACGCTAACCGTTTTTACGGCGCCGACAATATAATGAAATAATCGTAACGGGCGTTGACGTCACTTTGAATTGCCCAATAAATCTTCCTCGGGTCATATTGTCCGCAGTCCTCTTGGCAACACTTTAATATCGAGAAATATCATCTCGATAATCGAACGCACTAGCCGCTCGGTATAAATCATTCCCCCGCACTCGCTGTCGTTCATTTTTTAGACTTTCCATTTCCAAATAAAGTCCCTGAGCAACGGGCCAGTGCTTCCTCCTTCCGGGGCGGTTTCATATGATTTGTCGGCTGTCGGCCATTTCCCTTAATATTGTCAATATTTCAAATATTAATTGTTATAAATCAGAAAAGTTTTCTGTTCCGCTTTTTATAGCCTTTTTCGAGATTGGATTTTTATTACGACAAAATTAACCATAGATATAAGGGCTGGACGAGAGAGCCACTTATGAACGCATTGTTTATGAACGATAACGGAATCGATGAGCGAGTCGCACGTCCGAGGGGAAACGTGTTAAATTATGTAGGTGTACTTAGCGCGTCAATCTACGCACTACTTTGAAAAAGTTCCGCCCATAAAACATTAACAAGCACTCAAGAAAATTCCCGGGCGTGCCCCGTTCGTTAAGTAGTGTCAGCCGGTAGTTTTTCCCACCTCGAGTTAGTGAGTGTCCACTCGAGGCCGGAGGGTCGCTGTCATCGCGATTGGCGGCCGATATGTCCCCGGAGTGCGCCCTCGCCGCGCGGACCGCTTCAGCACGAAGATCATCGCAAAGCCCTCAATTAATGACAAACAATGGCGAAGGCCTCGCGCGCCCAATTTTCAGTTGTCGCTCTTGTTTTGCTCGGTGACAGTTGGCATGGGTCGCCCACTCACGCGACGCCATCTTATTCCCAGTGCTGCGACCCTGGAATTAGGGAACTTGCGAAGGTAAGAAGCCCAAGAAATACACATTAATAAAGTAACATAAACTTACTTTACTGAGTCGTGGTTACACGACTCAGTAAAAAACTGTGTTACATAAGCGGTTGTTAAAACTCTCGCTGTTTTCCTTATACGCACATTATAAAGCCTTATTAAAGTACGTACACTAACACAATATTACAATTTCCTGCTGTTACAAAGCGTGCACAATTTAGGTCAACAGTAGTCGAATACCAGCTTCACAAAATACCGGAGAGCTATCAAATCACGAGCACTCACTAAAATTCGTAGAGATAACTGCGTTCTCGCCACAAAACACGTCATGGTAAATACTGAGGCGAAGTGTTGTCCGGTATTTTCATGAGGCTGGGAGTCGCTCGCTCGGCGCCCGCTATCGATCCACGAGCGAGGGGGGCAGAGGGGCGCGGGCGGCACAAATTTGGGAAAACTTTGAAAGTTTCGCGTCTAATTCAGGCGCACGCACACACACCCACAAGCAGCTCCATGTCGCACACAGACACATTTGCGTCGTAATTCTGTTTTGTACCCGTTGTTTTCGAAATGTCACGTGTCTTCGACCTACGTGACTGGACGGATCTTTGTAAAGGGTTCACACGCGCAAATTAGATAAACAGAAATTATGGGAATAATTTGACTGCCATGAAGTGTTATCAGGGCTGAAATATGGCAACTACCGGGCGCGGTCGCGTACGCAGGAAGGTTGACCAAACAAAACAAAAGGCGATTGAATCTGAAAGGTAATCCGATCGCTGGTCACGCGAGACTTCGTAACAATAGATCTAAATCGAATTATATTCGAAACTGAAACTCAGTACTAGTTGGCCCCAAACTCGGCTAAACTCAACGAAAGTAACGAAACTTGGCCGGCCTATTAAGGTAATGTGACCAGAATTGGCACACACGATCACGCGATGATCAAAGCGGCGTGCGGCATCATTAGCCATTGTACTGAGAGTGCTTCGCCAAAGAAAACAATTAAGAAGATGAGACGGGACGGGACAATGCCGCCGGACACGGCCTCTTCCGGCGGGACGATCAAACGGACGGTTTTTCAGTGGTATTTTTTACATTAAAGGATGACTTAATGACAATGTTTGATTAACAGAGACCTCTTTGTAACCAAAAACCATCTTAACATGGTTACCACGACACCTTTCTAATATTATGATTACATTCTTAAACGAAAATAGTTGTTTATAACCAGAAAGAGAGACCAGACAACCAATCCAAGTGGTGAATAAGAAAAAACATAGCTACACACCACGCAAGATATCGTTCACCAAAACAGACTGCCACAACTCTTCCACCATTTTAATCTATGAAATGTTTTTCATAATATCCTGAATTTATTGCTGGTATATAATTTCTGGTCCTTTGTCAGTGGTTGTTGGTAAACAGCCCATTTGCGCAATAAAGGAATTCCATTGAAGCAGCTCGCAAACAAAAAATGGGGAACAAAAAATAAAAACTGGAGAACAATTAGCGTGATTTAACGGCCATTTCATTAAATTATAATTAATGTGATTATTTTTATTTTGAAAGTTGTTGCTTTCTTGTTTTAGGGACTTTTTTTTTGTTGGTGGGTCTTTTAATTTTGGTGTGTTGACAGTTTCGATCGTGGACAGTGTCTTTTTGTTAAAAGATTCTAAAATGTTATCGCGGCGGTAAGACCCCTCTTTGAGGAGTGGCTGGATAGGCGTCACGGCGTCCTGACCTACCGCATGACGCAGGTCCTCACCGGACGCGGAAGTTCCGGGAGGTACCTGTGTCTGATGAGGAAGGAAGAAACGCCTGGGTGCCACCACTGCGAGGATCGCCCTGAGGACACGGTGGAGCATACGGTGCAGGACTGCCCTGCTTGGGTGAGCACCGCCGTGTCCTCACGGTGGCGATAGGCGGAGACCTCTCGCGCCCGGCATTGGTCGAGGCCATGCTACGGGGCGAAACGGAGTGGGAAGCGGTCGCCTCCTTCTGCGAAGCAGTCATGCTCGCGAAGGAGGAGGCGGGCCGCGTGAGGGAGAGGATAGCGTCCTCCCTCCACTCTAGCCGCAGTGGTAGACGCCCACGGCGTTGGACGTCGGCAGACGACCTCCGGCCACCGTAGGCGCGGGCATGCGGGCGGCGAGTAAAGGGCAACTCGCTGTCCGACCATGGACCATGCCCGGGTCAACGGCGCGTTGTGTTCCACGCGCGCCTCGAAGGGCGTCAGCATGATGACAGGGCCCCCCTCTAGAGGGCCAAAGCCTGCCGGGGTCGCGATACTTATCTCATTACTGTGACCCCGGAACATAAAGGGCTATTGAAGAACACCGTGGATTTTAGTCAGTACGAGTCTGACAGTAGGGGGTGGGAGGACTCATTTGATGATTTAACCATGCTAAAAAAAAAGTATGTGACACTCAGGACTGCCGCGGCAAAGCTTTTGCATAGCATTTTTGATCAACTTATGCAATTATAATTATTTATTTATTATATTTATTACTGTACTAATTAGGCTATGGTCAGCCACGTCAATCAAGTGAAACGTCAAGAAACGTTCTCCTCCTCCTCCCTCTCCCTCTCCCTCTCCCTCAATAAAATTGCCCTTTGCTCAATAAAAGCATGCTTTCGTGCTAGTAATGAGCACGTCTGTCCGTACCTTTATGAGCACGTCTGTCCGTACCTTTATGATTGCAGCGCGTGTGCCCGTCGTTGCGGGCACAACACCCCGAACCCGCGGGAAAAAGGACCAAGTCCATACCCGCCAGCCGCGCCCCCTTGCGGGGACGCTGCGACTACTACGACGCTTTATGATTGCCGAAGTCTCCCGAACTGAAACGACGTAAGACGATGCGTGATGTCAGGTAATTTCCTTAGGTTTTTGGGAATTTCTTAATTCGGTCGCCGCGCCGAGCTGCGCTCAGAGCCCGCGATAAAAGCTATGCAATAACTTAAAAAAAATGGTAACTTGTCGGAGGATCAATCTGACTTTTAGAAAGTGTCTGCAAGCTGGAAAAAGTGTCCACAGAACGTTTACCATCGATCCTTTAAATCTTTTTTTTTTCAGTGGTTTGTTTAATAAAAAAAATATTATATAACACGAAAATGCAAAAATCTGTTCTAAAAGCCGCTTACAATATCTTTATTTTCAAAATGTCCAATGTATTTAACAGGTTCGATCAATAAATTCCTTCTCTTCTATTAATTTCTTTAATAAACTCTCTTTCCTAAAGTCAGTAATTTTACTGCCAATTGCACTAATCACAATAATTTCCAGGGTTGCCAGCAACAAATAACATTACAACAAAAACACAATGAATCAAAAACAAAGCTCATAGATCAGTAGTGATTATTACCGTGCAGTTGTCACCCCTGCCTTGGTAATTAACGTTACTGCCATTACTTAATTAAAGCGATCTCTTTTAGCAAAACTCTCCATATTATGATTAACGTTGCTTGTGATTGGTGTATTGAAGATGAGTTATTTATATTGTATTTGTTAATATGCGAAATTGTTATTAGATAGGATCTTATTATTGAACTTTTAGATCATCTTTGCAAAGGACCAAATGACAAACAACTTCATGATAGAGAATCGAGGTCATACAGTCACGAGCAATTAAATGTATATACTCGTACACTATATATCTCACTATATATCGTATCGGCCCCGACTTACGAGTTGTAGGTCGTGGGTTCGAATCCAGCCAGGGGCATAACTTTGTGTAATTTATTTCATCACCACTGCTCTCAAAAAGGTGAAGGAAAACATCGTGAAGAAACCGGCATGTCCTAGAACCAAAAATTCGAAGACATGTGACATCCACCAACCCGCACTGGGCCCGCGTGGTGGATTATGGCCTACTCCCTCTCTCAGAGAGGAGGCCTGTGTCCCAGCAGTGGGAACATTTATAGGCTGATGATGATGACTCGTACACTTATCAGAATTCAAAAGCGATGTTCTTCTACCATGTTGATTAATCTTTTGTGATTTCATAAACCTTCTACTTTGAAAGCCACCATTTCTTAATAGAAAACAGCTCTTATTTCAAAGTAGAAAATATCGCGATTGAATTTTGTTGCCTGTGACTGTACATATCTATTGTTTATTAATATTTTTAGTAGAAGAATTTGCTATCTGACATATCTGATTAAGATTTAAACAAACCTTTCCTACTTTAGCGTGTCAAAAGACCAATTTATAAAAAAAAAAAATTCATTGGCCATTAAAACAAATTAATTTGAAACATATTAATCGTTACACTAGTTACTGTATAGGAAAGATACCACAGAATTTGCTTCCTAATTTCATAGACTAAAATCTACCCCAGGAAACGGTCTAAGTCCACTGAGTAGGTTTCAGATTAGCTTGTACCTAAAACCTAAAACTTGGAACGGATTTATTCATACAGACGAATTCAGTCTGTTGTGCGTGCATATCTACAGAAAATGGTAGAACTAATAAAACAATACAAATAAACAAAAGAGATATTGATGTCCTAGTGAAAAAGGTGTTAAATTCGTAAAATAAAACCTGTAAATCTTAATTTTAATTTAAAAAAATGTATTACTGCCTTCAATCTGTGTTCTACAATTTTTGAATCAGCATTTGCCCCAATCTCGGTCGAAGCTCATTTAATTAAAATGCTGCTATTAGTTCACCCCCCCCCCTATGATTTTCTTAATTTCTGTTAATTCCTGCACCCGTAGATGAAGATTTAGGGACCATAAAGTTCTTGTACTGATTCTGTTTGTGATTTTTTTTTAATCTTTAATATTCTTGAAAAAAAAAATTGTGACTCGGACGGCAGGACCAAACAGCATTCACTCCTGTATGCGAATGCTGTTTGTGTTTGTAAACACAGATGTAATAGTTCACCAAGTCGTCACAAACTGTACAATGATGTGACTAGGTTTTACAACTTCGAGTTTTGTGAAATTCGAAAAATTCAGCCAAAAACAACCCCTTAAATAAAAATACTGTACAATTATCCATTTATCTATTCAACTTTTTATACTGAAACAACATATTTATACTGTATTAAAAAAAAAACACCAGCGTATTATAAAGAAGCTTGTCTGTTAACATGATGGCTACCTTTCAATTTAAACCTCACATTTCAATTTACCTGGCTCCATTTTATCTTTAATGCCTGGTTGGTAATTATACCGCCAGACAGTGGGATTCCAACCCCTTTTTACTTGATATCAGCTAGTGCTTATGAGTACCTATGTTATTAAATTGTTTAATTTACCCTACCTTGGTTTTGATGTGAAGTGGAGATACACCTTGTTTCGTGTTAGGAATAACTATATTGTGAATTTGGGTTGCAAAACTTTATTTGATCATACTCGTAGAATGAATTGTAGGTGAAAACACTTTTTCTGATTCTCTTTTTAACCCAAAGGTTTACAGGCTGATAATGCCTTGCGTTTGTAAAATATTTACCCAATATACTGTTCAAAGTAATTATTTTATTAATTTAAATCTGGCATTATTCTTTAACAAAATTATAAATTGTTTCCAAAAAATTGTTTGTTTCGTTTCTGGTCACCCCTCTAAAAATATCAAGTGGCATAGCCTTTATCAATAAACGTCTCAGAGCCAGCCAAAACAAATAGAATTCCTTTGATTTAGGGCGACTTTAAAGAGGTGCCAACAAATAAGGTTGTTAGCTTCGAATCCGTAGTCGGGTCACGACGCAAGGAATCAAATGCACTTCCATTGCTAAGTACACACGAGGTCAGAGATATTGAGACAGGGATATTACGGTATTGGTCAGTAAATAACGCGATAGTTCCTTCCATGTAAAATAAAATAGCATTTTGTATAGAAAGAAAAAAAAGCGTCGGGGTTCATTGGTCTCGGAGCTTTTCTACTGTTTATTCTGGCTTTCAAGAATAGCAGTAGTTTAGGAGTAGTGCAGTCCCAAAAAAACAATATTTAAGTATAGCGCAACACGTGGTGTTTCAAGTTTTATGGCTTACCATAGATGGGATTGGGTAATATAATCACAAACATAAATTACAATACAATATGACTTAAAACAAATGAAGTCACATGACATGTATTCAATGTCATACAACCATTTTCAATCGTAATAAACATTGATTTAAGTAAGTACTCTATATAATTATGACCACAAACATTAATTAGATTTTTTTTCGTGGTTCTTATTTCGTTGACTATTGAGTTAGTTAATAGGATGGCAACAAATAAACCTGTTAGCTGTGTATCGGCAGTCCGGTCACGGCGACACATGGGATCAAGTGCACTTATACAGCGGGATACACACGTAGTGACTGTCCAAAGATACCAGATCGGTATGTTTGTACATTTGTTATGATCTGAACTGTGAAATCGTTCATTATTTGATAACATTATAATAAGCTGGTTCAAGATTTGGCAAGGTGCTTTATGGAAAGGAAAGCAAAGAAGTATCTTTGAGAAAACTTTTGCTTATGATTTTTTGTTCTGAAAAGTGACTTTTAACAAAATTGGGAATAATTAAGTAAGTAGACTCAAAGAAAACTTTTTAAACAGCATGAGTCCCAAATGACTCACAAACGGCGCAGTAAATTGAATTAAACCACAAATAACAGCACAGATTCAAACCGGAGACATAGGATATATCTCAAGCTCCCATCCCTCGTGCGGCGTCCACCTCACAAGAAAACCTTAGCGAAGTAATAAGAAAAGGTAGAAGTGCCCCATTGAATGATAACTCTGGGCCCTTTGTCTCGCGTCCGTCTTGACGAATCGAATTAAAAGGCTTATTGTGTCTACGTGACAGCGGCTCAGCCCCTCGCCGACGCCAAGACTTTTTGTTTCAACCAAACTAAAATATTACAGGCCATTCACTAAATCCCGCCCCAGCTTGGGGAGATTTGCTACTTGAATTTGTACTCAATTTTTAACAGGGTCTGTTAATTAAGAGAGTTGCTCTTTATTGGCGAGAGCAGTCTTAATGCGTTAATTGTTGAAATGCAATCTCGGAAGGGAGTTTTTAATCATTTCAACGTCATATTTTTAATTTAGAAGTTTTTCTGTTTTGATTTTTGTGACGTTGTTAATTGATGGATTTTAATTTGAGGAGATTTTGATTGATATTGTGTACCCCTTTTTTGCTTTTGATGTTATTATTTTTTTTGTTACAGGCGTCCTTGCGACATCGGATGCCCTCTCCTTCCGATCAAGGTAAAGTTCATATTTTATTTATTAAAGCTTGATTATGCAATTGGAAAATGTTTAATCATTTGCATTTATTACAATTAATATATTCTTTAAGGGATAAGCCATTTACTAGCGTAAATGGCCTATCCCTTAAAGACTATATTAATTTTCTCTTAATTTTAAGTAAAAAAGCGCCTTATGTTTTACGACAGTTTATTAAAAAAACTCACTGGAATTTTCTTATAAAAAAAAACAGCACATTACTCAAAGCCACCATCATTTACCGGAGCCTTGAAGAAAAAACCTGGCACTTCCCTTGTACAACATGTCTTAATTATTCATTACATCCCACGACTCCTTGCAGACGCCGACCAAAAAGCGTACCATAAAAATATATACTAAAACGAACACGCACATTAATGAGGGCCGTGCAATATTTATACACAAGCTACCCTAATTGCTAGGGTGGAGAGTGGAAAAAATGGGCAATTTCACGTAATGTAATATGTATATTTAAGGTGAGGTTCCCAAACGCAGCGCGGCCAGGAATTTTGTCGCGGTCGTACTTATTACACGGAACCACTTTAAACGTCTTTCTGCGTCGGCTTCGCTTGTGATACCAGTGGAGAAGATGCTCTATCTTGTATTTTTTTTTATATTCTGTTATTTAAGGTCGTCGGAATCATCGGAAGGTATACAGGTATTTGAAATAGAAAAATGTTATAAATTATAATATAGGAGAGGCCCATCCCTGCTTCGCACGGGTAGCTTATGTTACTCAAGGTGAATGTAGCTTTCTTATGATAACTTTTTTTTATTTTGACACAGTGGTTTTTGAGTTTATTCATTACTAGCATACAAACACACATACGCAAACACAATCTTCATAATATTAGTGTAGATTATAATTAATTATCATACATTTTTAGTTAATTAAAAATATTGTGGTTAAGTATTGTATTGGATGTCACAATTTTTGTCTAGCAAGTCGGAAAAAATTATAGCTCGAGCGGGCGATGGGATGCGACGCAGAGTCACGGGGCTAAAACTTCACGCCAATAAAGACGTGATTTCTACCGACGACTTTGTTTGCAAAAGGCATACATAAATTAAAAAATAATAATTATAAGTACCTTATCTTTTCCTCTCTCTTTTTCTATACGATTCTTTGGTTCAGGTTGTTTCAGAAATTACATTGTACGCCATTTTTATTTAATTTTAAAGTAGAGCCGCTTTCCCAGTATTACACAATAAGTAGCCGGGATTTTTATTTTTTCAATATGTTTAGGTGCTCAGCTCGCTCCCCTCGCCGCCACAATTTCCTCTTGACGGAAGCCCTCAATCTAATGATATGGCTGTGTTAAAAAACACAAGGAAATTTAATAACGCCAAGAGCCCACAGCCCACGAGAGAAAACAAAGAAAATTTAATTTCGACGATTCCCACATGCTCAATATCGTTGAGAAGTTACGCACTTGAACGTGAAACGTGCAAATTTAAAAAATCCCCCTGATATATTTGTATTTTAAGAATGCACCGGGATAATCTCTTAATATGGTTTTAATTGTAAAGTAAGTAAAATGTAACGAGATTTTATATTTGCTCGACTGTCGTATGAAACCGAGCGCAGGAAAAACCAACAGTTGAGCGTGCGGAAATCTGCATATCACGTTACGGGGACGGTAACCCTACAGTAATTATACGGGACAAAGCTTAAAACATTTCAAAGGTAAGCAAATTAGTTCCGTACTTAATGATCCGACAAAGCGCGTAAATCTTTTTAAAATGCTTGCCCGAAGTGTTTCCTCTTCCTGTGGGGTAAGTAAACAGTACGTTAAAAAACGTATATTTGCATAATGTTGGGGTGCACGTATGCAAATCTGTGGCCCGTACGGGAAAGGCGGTGAAAATTGTATCAAATTGTTCTACCAACACGTAGGCTTTGGCGGCAATTTGTCAAGCGAGCAATAATTATTTGCAGCCCCCGGCCTGAATGGCTGACAATATGGGCTGGCGTAAAGCGTGTCATTTGTGCTAAACATTATGACGTGTCGTTTTTGCTTTATTTATTGCTGGGGAGTTCGGGAAATGTGTTGATTTACGGTTTTTCGGTTAAATTTCTAGAAGCATGATCTTATTGACTTACTTCGAGTCCTTAATAAAGAATAATCATGTATTTTAACACATTTTTATCAGAAATTAGAGACAGATTTATACATTATATTTCCAGGGATAATCTCTAATCAGATAAAACCCGTAAACACGCCGTAAAATCACTAAATTAAATCCCAAAACCCACATATAGAAAATCCAAAAATCCCTTTCCAAATCACAAAATACAGGCAATCGGCAAATTCCCACGGTTTTCAATAAAAACAAACCATTGCAAATGGCTGGGATGGTCTCGAATTAAGCCGCGGGCTCACGGGCCGGCGCAGGCAATGGCCCGTCCCGACTGAAAAATGTTATGCGCCACCTGTGGCTCGGACGTGTAATCGTATGCGTTTATCTCTGCGGGAACGTATGCACTGGTCCTAGGGTCCGTATGTACCAACAAAGATGTAAGAGTTGTGAAGGGTTAAATATTAGTTTGGAGGATGCAGAGATTGGTGTATTCTGAGTTAATAAATATATTTCTAAACTAAAAATTAAGTGTTATGTTTTCTTGCTCGTACGAATAAACAAGAAAGCATTTTCAATTATTGTAAATATTTATGTGATGAATTTTAAAGTAAGTCCCAAGGAGTTTCTAAGATATATACAGCTTTGACGAAAATATTGAGAATACAAAAATAATACAGTATTCTTACTTGCCTAAAAACCATGTACAGAAAACTTTTATTTTAAAAAGGCTGCACAGCTATCCTGTTTTATAAAATTTTATAATATTGATTGTCTCTACGCCAAAAAACAAATCTTGTTTCAGACCACAAACTATACCCTCAAATCTGTGCAAAAGTATCCAGTACATTCCACATCCATGTGTCACGTATTAAGCCATGCATCCATTCAATTCCACACCAATAGCCCGAATTTATGCGACGCCCAACGCTCGGCAATTATCATTCACGCAATGACTGTTCCGTGTCCACTCATCGCTCGGAGCAAGCCCTCGATACAGTCCCGCACCCGGCCAATTAACACGCCCATTGCATCCTGCTCAATTGACCAAACGATTTATTGACTGACCACACTTTTTTACCAAACATTTTTATCATTTAACCATTTTTACAAACCTCTCAAACAATTTTCCCACGGTTATGAGGTTCTAATAGTGAACCACGGTCCTTTATGAAGCCGAGCGGACACAATAACGATAAAGGTGAGCAGAAAATCCGGACAATAAAGCGTCGACAAAAAAGCTGAGTGAGGGCTAGTGCGGGCCAAATAGTTCGTGAAATTTCGAAGGGTCCCGTAGTTGGGGTACGCGCTGGACGGGACACTTTACGACGGTCCTCTCAGTAAACCTGCCCATTATGTTGGGTTAAGGGATCGCGTCCTCCAGTTATAAAGATGCCGAACGCTCGGCTAAGATTTGTAGCCGGTTTGTGGATGTAGAAGGGGTTGTTGGATGCAGCGGAGGGTATTATGATCATGTCGAGTCGAGAGGTCGTATCATATCCAGGAGTCAACACGGCGAACATGATTGAGGACTTTCAAAAGGGGCAGCTCGGAAATATGGAAATACGATGCTGTTTTTCCGAATTGCAATGGTTTAAGTGGATGTTTTGTAATAGTGAAATGAAATGTTTTTTGCTCGGAACACTCGTAACATTTTTTTTTATAAAATGCACAACTGAATGTTCAATAAGTCTTTAATTTATTTTCTGTATCAATAGTTACAGCCTTGTTCGTTGGGTCTTATTTTGCGATTACTTAAAATTAAAACACGGGAACGCATCAACATTAACTCCAAAATCTGTTTTTCAGACTAACCTAATAAATACAGGGCAAACGTCCACCATACTTAACGTTTCCACATGAGCTACCTAACACCTCAACGGCACTCAAAAGACTTCAGTACATCCAGACACACAAAGTTGCTAAATAACCGTTTCATTTAAAATCTTCCCTCCCACCCGAAAATCACCCTTAGAGCTTAAAAGGTAGAGTTGGGAATGTAGTGTGAATGTCCATGGCAACTGTAGGTAATAAATTGGTTTGTAGGTGAGACATCTAAGGCTAATTGTACACGGCAATCGTGAGCGTCCAGTACAAACAGAGGCAAGGTAAAGGCGTTTACAGGTGTTTGCTAACAGCCCTCACGTAAACAGGTCGGTGTTGAGTTCCTTTTGCGGCGCTCTGCTGCCAGCCTGATACTTTGAGACGAGTTACTATTGTTTGTACGTCTTATTGGGTACGGGCGCCTGTGTGTTGTGCTGTTTGAGTCAGTTCTGTATTTGAAAATAAGTTAGAATGGCAAATATGTATGTGATTTGGTCTATCGTATTTTGTTAGGAGTTTAAACACGTTTCGATGTCTCTATACCTTATAATCTTCGCATTTAGAGTATGTTTTAAATGAAAAATATCCAAAAATAAAGCAACCCTCTAAAAGACAACGAAAGGTAACCAATAAACATCGGACAACAAAAAGTAGTTCCTTTAACAAAAGTTCGCAACAACGACTTGCGAACTTCTATACGAAAATTGACCACAAAAGGTGAAACTGGTTGTTCAGTTCACCCAAAAACCGGGTGTGGTTACCAAGCGACTAGGTTGTGGTCACCCCGCCCCACCTCGACACGTCTCGGTCAATCCTTTTGACGCTAACCTGTCGTGTGAACTGACCCTTTGAGCTCTCACCTACGACCGCAAACGTTTTGTGTATTCAGCTTTATGGAGAATTAATTTGGTAAGATTGGGTGAACTGTGTAGATGTAGGTGTATATTATGTCCGTGTCTGTAGATGTTAGGTTTGCTATAGATTTCGCTTCCACGTTTGTTTCATGTTCTTCTCTGAAAACGTATTCGTGTTGGAGTCAGTATTTTATTTGAATGTATGTGGGTGTAATTTAGATTCATCTCATTTCAGAGCAAGCATTAGGAAACTTGCATATTGATAGGTCAATATGCAAGCTTTTTTTATTTCCCTGTGATTATTCTGTGTGTTATTGTGTGTTGCCAGTGATGACATATGGGTCTGAAACGTGGTGGCTGACTGTTGGCCTTTTAAAGTGACTAAGAGTCACTCAACGAGCGATGGAAAGAGCTATGCTCGGAGTTTCTTTGAGGGATAAAATCCGGAAGATGGATATCCGGCGAAGAACCAGAGTCACCGACATAGCTCATAAAATTTGCAAGTTGAAGTGGCAATGGGCAGGCCACATAGCTCGTAGAACTGACAACCGTTGGGGAAGAAAAGTTCTCGAGTGGCGACCACGGACCGGAAGACGCAGCGTAGGCAGGCCTCCCACTAGGTGGACCGACGACATTCTGAGGGTCGCGGGCAACCGATGGATGCAAGTGGCGAATTGTCGTTCGGCGTGGCGGTCTAAGGGGGAGGCCTATGTTCAGCAGTGGACGTCTTCCGGCTGATGATGATGATGAATTATTCTGTAACTTAAGTTAAGGAATACTCTTAAAAAATTATTTGCTGGTCGGAGATGCGTAAGCCATTTTAAACTAACAGTAGTCATAGATTCTATTTCAAACACACAAATTCATGTCTTAACAGCTTCTGTCCGCAAAGCCATCAAATTATCCTCGTTCAGTATAAAGCATAAAGTATAACATAAAGCCTAAGTACCTAAGCAAGCGGCTTTGAAAGTTCGCTCGTAGAACCGCGGATCTTAGGCGAAAAATATGCAGCGCGCTGGTCCTACTCCCCTGCATATTACATGAGACCAAGTTTTGTCGATTCCTTCGATATTTCACTGGAAAATCCTTTGCTTTGCTGTATGAAATTGAATAAGTTATGTCAGTTTTGTCTTTTTTGGTGAATTGGTGAATGCGGGACAGGAACTAAGAAACTTTGTTGTTAAGAACAAAGTAACAATGAAGAAAATAATGAATTTACAAACAGATATAATAGAAGCATGCTTAAACGTTCCTATTCCAAATGTTCTCCAAAAGGATAACCGACAATTGAAATCAAAGAAAATCTTAATCCAATTAAAGTTACTACAAAATTAAAACACAAAGCTGACATCAAATAATATTCGCTACATTTCCAGAAAGCGCCCCAACCTCAGAACAGATACGACGAAACCTAATATTCAATACCGCTATCGACTAGTTAATAGCAGCATTGTACTAGGACAATAGTTCCCACATCCAAGGAGATTGCATTGCGACTTAATTTCATTGCCTAATACACTCTCGTATTTGCTATCCATCCATGTTTGCGCGCCGCTCATTCTACCCTACAGACGTGGCTATATTTTCCTTTTGTCTAGACGAAATCTTAACGAATATTTAAGTAGTATAAATTAAACAAGGATGTGTGTGAGCACGTTCTTATGGATGACATGCTTGAAGAATTATTGTTCCGAGTTGTGAATTATTCTTTGAAATAATACATGTATAGTTCGAACATGGATATAAAAATAACAATTGCCAATTTTGTTGACTCAATAACAGTGATAGCAACAGAACAGCCACATAACATACCAAATCTCATATAGTAACAACAAATGTAAGTTGGGAACGAGGGTGGTATCTCCAAATTGCTCATGTAAGACAAAATTAACCCTCGCCCACATTAACACAGATAAGTGTGCGAGCTCATTTGCGAGCCTTCCGGCTGGCGCTCGTTACATCTTGATATTCTTTACCCCTTCACCGATACCCGCACCACACGAGCAATAAATGGCGCGGAAGGAGTCGCTATCGCGCCGCCCGATATCTTCCATCCGAATTAATTTCACAACGCTCCTTCTCAGAAACGAACTAAGTTCGCGCACTTGTTATTTCGACGTGCAGCCGAGCGCGCGACTTCTAATCGCGAAGAGTCGCTAGATAAAATGGCGACCCGTAATTACCATAACGCGCCTTTCGAAGATATGTGGAGAATCTTAATGGTACGGTGGCTCCGTAAATAATGGGCTCTTATGGGAAAGTTGGTAAAGAGCACTGTTTCGTGTGTAATTTTAAGGGTTTCCTGGCTCACGTGCTTTTTGAATAATGTGCTAAATACGGCGAGGCGGGTAATGACGCTCGCGTTTGTTTTCATATAAACTTAGACAATAGATTCAAGTTTATGTTTGCTCCAATGGCGTCCTTGTACGTTTGAATAATTTTAATTTTAGCGTGACAATACTACACTTGTACAAATTGGTACGTTTAATGGTGCCGTTTATCTTGTAGTGCTTGTTACGAACTTTCGATGAAGTAAATGGAATCGAACTTACTAACCTTGTAACTTGTATTGATAAAGTAATTTCAGAACTTATTGACTATAGTAATATCTTACCTTTGTTTGGGGAGCCGCGTAGATAAATAGCAACAGCAGTTAATTATTGAGCTAAATGCATCTAAAAGCGGGCGCACAAAAGCGTTTGCGGCGCGATCGCGCTATCAGCCGCAGGATGCAGAATGTCGCGCGCCAGTCGCGATTACACGTGAGTTATGAGCTATTTCTGAATTGTGGTCGCCCGCGGCGCGTCGTGCGGTGCGCGGCGTTTCGTAGCTTCTTTCGTTCTAAGTAATTAGCCCTTTATTTTAAACACCGTAATAATTGTCTCCTGCAGCGGTATGTTATCTTGAGTAACTTTAGTAGAACCGTAAGGAATTGTTTTTCCCCTTAGAGAAAACAGTCCGGTTTTCTCTTTGATTTCGAAGGCAAGTTTTTATGTAAATAATTAAGTTTTTTATATTTGGGTTTTAATCCTCAAATGCAATTAATATCTGTTTGTACCATTTGATCCAACGCATTATCCACTTTTCCCAAAAACAAAATTAACTAAAAGTATTCCAATAAACGAAAAATAATACTGTAAATAAGTCTTACTCAGTTCATACTTCGACTCCCCGATTATTAGCCATAAAATAATAAAAGAAAAATAAATATGCTAGTGCACCGCATTAGACATAACAGCAGTAGTGGCAACATTTGCTCACCGCCCTGCATTGTTCCATATGCATATTTGCGAACTCAGCTAATACGTTTGAAAATGCTCGCAGCGTACACAAAACGGTGTACAACTCCGAACAAGGAACGTGTTCGCTCAAATTACAAGCATTGTAAATTAGGACCAAAAACAGTTTCATTTTCCACACGGCGCTGCAGCTAATATTGTCTCATCCCTAAAATATGCAGCCTTACCTGCGGGAATTGCCTGGATATAGTGTAATTGTTGAATATACCACGTCGTTTAATCCCAGCTACATCTTCTGGAATGTTCGAGAATGCAGCCAAGATTTGCAGGCAGTCTGCGGCGAGGTCTTGGCCCCGGGCCTAGCGCACTTAATACATGGCTTAACTTCACTTGGGATTTCTCAATGTGTCTCACTACAAACCCGCTTAAGCGACACAGCTAAGCGCGCCTGTAAACAAACATTAAAAACTCGTTTACTTTCGAACCCTTTTGAAAAGAGTTAAAGTTGTAACGCCCCGAAACCTTCGAGCCTCCTGAAACTCAAGCTACTGCAAACAGCCGTGAGGCGTCGTAGATGAAATTGCAAAAATGTAAAAGAGCTAATGTTTGCTCACCTTAAACCCCTTCCCGACCCCACGTGCCGGCGTGACGAGCCGGATAAAAGGCTTTAATACACCCTCATCCCTTATTACGAAACTTGAAAAAGACAACAATATAGATCCAATGTGTCGCGGGCGCGGGCAATCATACGCGCATCAAAGGTGACGCGCCTGCGAGCTAGCCAAGTGTGGAGACGCCTTTATATAACGACGTTTTGTATTAGCATTCTGTATGGAAATGTCGAGTCAAAGGGCTACACGCGTTATGAGATCTCAAACAATACGGATTGTGACAATCCTGTTTCCTTCGCACGACAGGAAATGGTATTCGAATGTTTAATGAGAAGCCTCGGTTCATGTATCGTAAATGCGGATTTCTAGAACGACTGCTTTTGCATTTTGTTACTCTGTTTGTGAATCCGTTTACTGCTTTGTGACAGCGGAAATTTTCATGTCGTATTTTTATTCTCATGTGACTGAAACGCTGCATGCATAGAAGTGCAATTTAAATTTCCTTCAGTCATTGTATTGTCCCATTGAAAAATTGGTCCTAATAGTGTTTCAATAGACGAACATACCAAAACCTACTCTTGGTATTTTCATTCTATCTGCCTCCATACTCGTGGCCCGAACACATCAAGCAGTCATTACGGCCCTCGTGAAAAATCTCGGCGTGGCTGCTTTGCAAGTCAAAACTCCTTGGGGTACACTTGGCTCCTCCCGTGTCGGTGGGTACCCGCTGCCGAGCGCGTGTGGACATTTTTCATATTGAGCTCCAAGATACAGGTGACGTGTTAAATGGCTCGATGTTTAAGATTCAAACAAGGGTAGATGAGTATGTTTATGTGGAGTAAGTGCTATTGAAATGTACGAAAGTAAAAGTAAGTCATCATATAGATCCATGAAAGGTTTTCACTATAATTTTCATCTTACTAGTCGATTAATCTAGAAAAACTTTGTTGTAATAATAGCTCCATCATTTTCCTTTAAAGGTTACACGACTACACGTGGATCCAAAGTTCTCACGTAGGCGCATTAGCTGATAATAAAATATTAAAACATTGAACATAATCTTATTAACGGTTCTGCACGTGCCTGTGAAATTAAGTAGATATTTAAACTAGGTGAAAGTTGAGACTTAAGCCTCCTGCAGACACACGCGATTAATCGCGCTGCGACAACGAGCCAAGCTAATTTCCACTCTAAAAATACTGCGAATGGACCGCGACATGTCGCCCCGCGCGATTAATCGCGTGTGTTTGCAGGAGGCTTTATTAAGTTGCTGAACTTAAACTTAAAAGTTATTAAAATAAGAGTAGTAAACAGTCTTATTTTAATAACTTTTCACGAACATTACCCATTCGTTTTGTGATTTTTAATCCGCGAGCGTTAGTTATTGTGTCCACAAAAAAATGCCTTTCAAAACCAATTATTTTGTATTTTAGTGACATCTAAATATTATTTTATTAATTTCGAAAGAACTTCTCGAAAGACAGACTAAGGTAAGAATATTGTCCACTAATTAATATTTCACAGAAAAGTCATAAACACCACCCACCCAAAGGGCAAAAAAACGCAAATAAAAATTAATTTATACAATATTTTCCACTTTTTGGGCTCAATAATGATCTCTGGGCATGACACGTCACAGGGCTACGCTTGATTTACGTTCGCAAATGTCGGCACATCTAGAGCAGGTGTGCTTGTTCAACTTAGAAAATTAGCACACCGTACACTTTTAAATTGCCTACGTAATTCTCAAATTTTAATGCGGACTTTATTTTTTTGGGGAAATTTTAAATAAAATTTGTGAAGGAACTCCACTTTTATTAAAACATTGCTTACTCATATGCTGTAAATTCTTATAAAATGTCTCTAGTGTATGTTTATTTACAACAAGCATAATATCTTAGACAATCAAAACACACAAATTGTCTAAATAGGTAGTTTTCTCAGCGTATCCAATATCCCCCTAACAAAATAAATCGATGCAGCATCCATTGAAGTTGACACAAGACAAAATCCATTCCACACATGTTCGACGACACATCGTTAAGGCGACGTGTACACCATTACATGAAATTATTCCGTCGTCCGCAGCCTCCGCAAATTGACATTCAATCAGTGTGCACCCACATTGTTTCCCTATCAATCCTTATTGGGAGTTGGCACACGCACCGATATGCCGCCATCAAAACGCAATTTGTTTATGAAAATTTATTGTATTCGCCATTACCGTGGATTCTTTTCCCTTAGCGACCCCGCGGAACGAAATCACCTTATTCAATTCCCTTTTTGCATACATCACATACGGCGCCTCAGAGGGGAACATAGCGGGTTTTGTCTGTACACGGGAATCGCGTTTGGGACGCGTGTTCGCTTCTTATTAGTCTGGATTGGATAAAGGTTTTTCTTATATCGCTTGGGGAAAGAATTTACGGTAACCTACGTGTTGTAAGATGTTTTAGTAGGTCTTAAAGTACTGGCGAAGGAGTATTTAGTAATGCTGCATAATTTTCTAAACCTGAAGCAACATTTAAAAGCTCTATTCGATATTGAAATTTTTATTTGATACTGGAACTCGAAGAACAGTGGGGAGCAATTGTGAAAGAAAACAACAGGAAATGTCAGATGTCTTTCTGTCAAACAAGCAGAGAGCAATAATTCAAACCATAATGATCGGTACGGTTAAACCTGCATTTCTTATCCACCCAAATGCGGTGACGAATCACCAGAAAATTTCCAATTCCGAATTCCGGGTGAAATCATTTATCAGCGTGGAATTAGCGCGTCACACACGCTCGTCGATGGTAAGTGGAGCGCGCGATATGACGCGCCTTCCCTTCTGTTTCGAGGATTTGCAAAAGAATTGTCGCATATATCACAGTTAATAGGGTGCGGAGAGAGCACTACTTATGCCTAATGCGACAAGGAAACATGCTTCCCGCCCGCACGCTCGAATACATTCCCAGAAACTGGATTTTCAATGGCAATAAATATGTGAGTGAGCCAAGCTCCTGCTTTTGAGAAAATATGAAAATTATGCTATTCCATAATTCATTTGTCGTTTGTTGCATCGATTTCGTATTAGGGATGTTTTTGTGATCGTGGATAATTTTTTTGTTAACGTTACTGGGGTCTAAGGTATAAGTGGGTGTAGTTTGCACCTGTAGCGATACAAAAATGCGACATTAACCCCTTTTGGCGTGACATAACAGTAAAGCGTGACGTGGTCGTAAACAAAGCAGGATAAGACTCCGTAAAAAGGAACGATGCGGTAAATATGGACAGGCGATGTCTTCACGACGGTAAAATGCGGTGAAAACTGTAAAGATACTCCCAACACTGCTTAGGAGGGTGTGCAGCTAATTTTTTATGGTTATTTTGTGTATCACTTGACTAGCTAAAACATTAACATTGTTATATCGTAAATCTTGCTTCGTGAAAGAAAATTTTTGAGTCATCAATGATTCATAATACCGAATATCTAATGCTTTTCTAATTGTAAAATTAGCTTAAGAACCACACATCACTTATGGCTCCCAGGCCAGCAAGGTCATAAAATCTAGTTCGCTCCAATATTATCCGTAAAAAAATATCATACCAATCCCTACTTAAAAAATTCGACCTTTTGACTTTACGCTCCAGACGCACTCTTCTTGAGATGATGACACTTTTTAATATATGTCGTAACAAATTTGACTGTTCTACTCTGGTAAATAGTTTGTGCTACCTGGTCCCTCGTACAGTGCACGGGCGTGAGTCCCGCTCTAAGCGATTATTCGCTGCTCCATTCTGTCGTTCTAATTCGGGAGCTCGCTCACCGCTGCATCGTTTAGTTGATACTTATAATAATCACTTTTCTTCAGTAGATATAATTTTCCTTAGCAAGGTATCATATAAAAAGGAAATCTATAATATCTTAAAAGACCAACATTAGTCATTGAGGTTGTGCATGTTGGCTCTTGGGTCGCTTAACCCTTACAAGGTTCTCAAAGAACTAATTAAATAAAAACTAATTTCTTCTTTTAAATGTCACTAAATATTCATTTCATGAAAGTACATTATTATACACAAATAAATATAGTTGGGCGACCTATGGCACTAACAGTACATTTTATTAATAGTACAGTATCGGCCACAGATTTCTTGAATTTGTGTCTTTTCCTTATTTTTCAATATTGTAAAAATCATGTAATTATAATTTACATTAGGTTAAGTTAAATTGGTATTGTCTTCACTAACAGCTAGCTATTTTGTAAAATAATTTGTGGATATCGTCGTTAGTAGTGTATATGCTACTCTTGTTAACAAAGTATTGTGATTACATTATTATACGCTACTGTTTGTTATCCCTAATGAAATAAAATAAAATAAAATAAATAAAATATTATCCGTTTATATAACAAAAAATGCTAATGCCCAACCACATGAATGAAAATCAGACCATAAAAATGTATCACAATTATTTTGATATATCGCCAAAGTTTATCGCCCTTTGAAGATGTTCCTTAAGTCTATAAATTAAGGCCGAGACGTACCGCAGCCATAAAACCTAATATACGTAATCTTTATTTCTTACACGGGGTTAAATCAACGGATTATGCTAAATACTTGGTATTATTACGTATGCGACGTTCGCATACGTAACTAGAGTTTATCAAACGCCCCTAAAAAGCTGTTATATTTTCAACACATGATTATGTAAAAGAATTCCGAGATTCGAGATTTCTACGTATGGGGAGGATGCGTCGTTAAGACGTGAGGTCTCGAGATTTGCATCTTTACCACTCTTTTGTGGGGTGTGTTTTCTCACGATAATGCTAAATGTTACTTCATAGCTACATATCTGTGTGGATTTTACTGAGTGTTTGTAAGTCTTAAAGATGTCATCTGAATATATGTATGTTGAGATAGAAAACAACGTTCCTTGCTTTGAGCGTTTACATTTTTAATTAGCTTTATTTGTATTTTTTTGCAGCGAGGTTTAAACCATATAAAGCCTGGCTAATATTAACAGACACATTCACTAACAAAACAGCTGTCCATTCCCCCAATTAGAGCCATTCTAAATAAAAATCCGACCGAAGTTTCAAACGACGTTTCGCCGAATGTAGCAGCAAGTTAGCAAATAATTGATGAACTACACTATTTCAGACGGCTACAAATGGTACAATTTAAGGCTTTTTCCAGCTGTCAGGGTATAAAAGACCGATTTTGTTTTAGTTGACGCTTGAAACAGTTACCATATTAGGGTTGACTTACTAATTTTGTACCACGTTCGTCAAAATGAGACAGCTGTTTTGTTAGCGCATTGCTTTTGTTTTATGAATCGCTGTCAACAGAATGGTATCATTCAGAATTTCTGTTACTGCATATTATTTGCCATGCTACTTAGATGCAAGTCAATTAGAACATGACAATAATGAAATAACTGCCAACGTTTCATGAAAGAAATACACTAATAATCCCCCTTCAAAACTGAAATAAAGAGTCAAATCCACCGTCTACCCAAACGACTGCCTCATCAAGTTAATAACACAAAACAAATTACCAACAGAATCTCTTGCAGCACGAGAACAATTAATCAAAACATTGGGCGACTGAAAAAAATGAATAATCCTTCTGGAACGGAGTTAAGCCATTATTATTATTTAAATCTTCAAAATTACTCGACAAAACTGCGCTATATAGATATAAGACTGCAATAACCCATTTGGGAGGATAAGAAAAAGGGATGGTAGTCATTAGCATATAATGACAGTAATTAAAATACACAAATAGAGCTATAAAGGAGGCCGAGCGATGAAGGGTTGTCTTCATGATCGCCCGCGTGAATTTATACATGGCAAATATTTTGGTAGCGGCTTCGAAGCAAGAATTAAGAACAGCCTTGTTTAATTTATTAATTAATGGAGCCAGTGTTGCGGAGACGATGATGGCAACACTGCTGAGCGGAACTGATTAGGTAGTCTATAAAGCGAATGGAAGATAAATATTTAGGTAGGCGCATAGACAAACTGATTCGCCAATGGTTGCGTGTGCGCAAATGGAAGGCCGGCCTTTTTGAGGATATGAAGCAAATCACAAAACTTAAAAAAATGTAACGATAATTTAATTCAGTCATTTGTATTCTTGCAAAATGAATACAGCGTTTAAAAATATGAATAGGTACACCCGTCTAATCCACGTCAAAAAGCTACTTAATTAATATTGCTAATCCACTGACCCTCAAAAGCTGAAGGTAACTCAAGCCACGTACAAATTGTGACAGGCCCGGTGATGGGCAAGCCTTTCACTCGAGTTATTTCAATTCATTCCTCGTCTCTCGCTCCACCGCCTCCGCAGACAATGGCGGCTAATTACGAGATGTAAGGCTTTATTAACGCAATCGCGTGGTTATTAACATAAAAAAATAATATTTACTGAGCCCAGCGCCGGAGAAAGTGCTTAATTTACGAATATTGCGGCATTACTCCGTCTCAACCCTTCCGTCTTACAAATAATTGCAGCGATGTTACGCCAAGAGAGATGGGATAAGCGTCAAGATTAAACCTCATCACAATTACTCTGAATAAGATTTAGAATTCAAATGACTGGCATTACACATTCCTAGAAACTTTTCCGAATCTTCCGGATGCAGCAGTCGTTTTAATATTCCACACACATATTCTAAATTTGATTTACCAGTCTTAAATAGTCCCTTCGCAGATTACCTATTGATATTTTAATGAAAAGTCGGTCCCTTCGTCGATTCTAAAACGTCAATATTAGCATATAAATAGCGAGTAAAATATGACATCAGCATTTTAATTTTTTTATATTACGAAACGATTTACAAATTAGCGGGTAAGAAAATCGTCGAGGAAGCCTTAAGAGGGTCGACCTGCTCGCAGATGTTCTATTTAAATGTAAATTTTCCACCGACACGCCGACGACACGGATGAAAAAAATAATTTAGAATCAAAATATTTGACAGCACATCACAATCATTTGTAATATTAATAAGTGGAGCTTATTTTAAAGCGTCCCCTGTAAATTGGAGTAGCTTTTTTGCACAGAATGAAGAAATAAATATATTTTTACAGAAAACTCCAAACTTTGCAGGAAGGAAAAATTAGCTAATTTTGACAGCGGTATTTAATCAACGCTCACAACAAACACTACGGGAGGGTGACAATTGCACGCACCGGATGGAAAAAACGAAAGGTATTCTTTTCAAGAAAGGGCAACAATGAGAGAAAGAATTACGGGAAGGACCTCGGCGGAAGTGGAAGTGACAGATCGCCGTCATGGCCGACAATGGTGGAAAGTCACACCTCTTGTTTATGGGACGCCGAGCACGCTTCTGAATTAGCTATCATTTACTTAACCCTAGAAGCCCAATCATATTTTGCTATCTAAAAAGCCCAATCATAGGTCATAATTACCTACATAAATAAATACACGTATAGGATAGTTTATGATGTTAAATTGATTATTTTTCGTCATTATTTATTTGTATTGATTATTCATGAAATTAAAAAACGCATAAATTTATTAATATCTATTTATTATATCTTTGAAAATACAAAAATAGGTAAACACACAAAAATTTGGAACAAAATGAGATATTTCCGGTTTTTATCTTAAAAACTAAAGATGTAAAGAAAAATCAAAATAAAATCTCTAATTAATAAATATTTCAAAACAATCAACCAGTTTCATAAAGCAGTTATCTCATTATAAACAGTTTTCATACATTTCAAAAAGTTACACAAAGCCTAAACATAGGTCAAATTGACCTACAACAGTACGATAACTTCAATATGGAGGTACTTACCAAGGCAACTCGGCTGTCTCCTGTTAGCTCGTGGGTTGTACTAAGTTGGTTCGATCAATCACGGCAATCGAAAGAAGTGTGCGAAAGATAAAGCAATTATTCGTTTTCGTATGGGTAAAAATGACCTAGATTGGGCTTCTAGGGTTAAGCACTTTATATAATTAAGTAGAGCGGCCATTACTGTCACGAGGGTCGCCATATTCTTTTCATTGCCGTCTCTAATTGCACCTATTAGTTGGGCGGCCGTTAGTTAGTGGACATGTGTGAACGTCGGTTTATTAAGACGAAGGTTAGGGAAAAAGCACGTACAAATACGCCTTTGAAAATTGTATGATTCTTTAAAGACTTCTGCGTGTGTTTTATTCTCGTATCTTTCACCTGACTCAGCATATCATCCTTTCTGTCTTACCTTTTTGAAAATTGCGATGCCAGTGAAGGATGCAGATACGTAATAGGTACTCCTGTAACGATTTTTTAGATCCAAAACTGTTAATTATGAATTCAAAACCTCGTGTTCTCCGAACTGGTTAATTACCTTTATAGAGGGAAAGAAAATCAAAACAAACAAGCGGTCGTTATTATTTCCACTTCTTAGAAACAGTCCTCGTTACACGTCAATGAACAAAATGCTTATCTGTCCAGGTTTTAATATTATAATACAAATTCCAAATATTCTCACCAAAAATATGCTTCAAAGCCGTCATTTTAAATCTACGAGTACATTAATCCCCTTTGCATCTCAAATTAACGAATCGATCATAATTGATTAAGT
This sequence comes from Agrotis exclamationis, assembly GCA_950005045.1. Lineage (NCBI taxonomy): Eukaryota > Metazoa > Arthropoda > Insecta > Lepidoptera > Noctuidae > Agrotis > Agrotis exclamationis. The sequence continues at coordinate 7,509,047 of OX465423.1, read as the reverse complement.
ACAGCGGCGCGCTAAGGAATCCCACAAAGGAGTCCATTCCTACTACTGAGCAAAACAAAAACAACACTCCCTCCCTTTTTTGACCGACCGAAAGCGAAATCTGGCTTTGTTCATTTACTCGGTAAACCGATAATTTCATTAAACAACAAAGTGGGACTTGTCGGGAGTTTTGTAAACACGGCAAGAAGCCAATGTCCCCTAAGATGGGAAATTCATTTGGAGAAAAAATATCTTGTCTTAGCACAACGCGGTGAATTAGGAATCCACGGACCCCTGCTTGTTTGCACCATAAAAAGTGGTGAAATTTAATTAAAATCAGTGCACTGATTTCAGTCTTGAAAACATCCAATCAGGTTTAATTAAACAAGACGAAAAAAGACGGAACTGTTGTGAAAAATCTCGAAAATGTACCTAATCAAAATTATTTCACTATTCGATGAAAATCGAGCTCCTTAACCCTTACTCCGCCGAACAATCCAGTTAATATCGTAAGCGTAACCTAAAACGGGTGCATTCCGCACGTTAAAAATATCGCGGAGTAATTTGGAGCATTCGGGCGGGCTACTCGCATTAAAGTTAGGTAGCGGGCAAATTAAGCCGAACCCCCGATATATTGCGTTTGTTCTTTTGATGCCGCCGGTGAAGGGTTAAAGCCAAGAATGCTTTGCTTTTTATAGTAAACTCAATAAACGGGGGTCTGAAGTTTTAATACGCACTTTATGAGTTCGACATGTTTGAGGTCTCTACTTATATTCACTCTATAGATATTGGAATTTAAAACACAGCTCGGAGGACTGGTACTAATAGATGGGAAATATTTTAACTTCTCGGTCAGAAAATTAGTATAAAGTCTTCTTAAATTGATGCTAATTCACGTTGTTAAATTAATATATCTGATTCGGTATTGAAGGAGTTTTAATATTATTATAAATATGAAAATAAACATGTCATATGGCGTTGGCCTGAAAAATTGCCCAATTTTTATTTTAATATACAAGTTATCCACACACGGGTATCCACAAATACTCGTTATACAAAGCCAATGAATTATACCTCAGTCAGGTAATTAGACCGAAAATACCATTAAATTAATAAATAAAAAACAGGAGCGGACCCCATCGGCTCTCGGAACGACGCGTGGGCCCCTCAGTCGAATAAATTTATGTAAAAATTTTCATTAATATTTTTGAGGCCGACCGTCCGTTCGCCCTTGGGAGTGAAAATCGAGTTCGCGGTCGCGATGGAAAAATGCAAACCGAAAATTATGGGGTCCCTCGCCTTGTATTTGCTTATGAATACCGGTACCTGTACGACCCCACGTCGTGAAATATAAATATACGACACGATACGGGAAAATAAAATTAAACCAACAACGGAATCATGTGAGAGGCGATTGTTTAAAATGTATGATGTCGGACAAACTGTAAGTGACCTTTTTCAGGATAGTTTTTCTCCCGCCCTCGACCTTTAAATCTGTAAGTACACTATGAAAAACGCCCCTCGCAGGATCTTTCGAGATTATGAAAGATTTGTGAGTGGTGGAGTGGTGCCCGCGGCCGGTCGCACTGAGCTTAAGAGATTTAAATCGCTCGCTGGCCCGGAATGCCAGATACAAACAGATTTCTTACTGCCCCGAGTTTGTAGAAAATGATATCTTGGAACGAGTGTACTCAAAAGTTTGGGGTAGATAAACGCATATCTGTATGTTTTATTGCTCCTTTGGACTGTGATATCTTGTCCGTAGAAAGGATTTAATTTTTATTTTACGATATTTTCAAAATGTGGGCATTGTCTGATGTAAATTCTTTAAATTCAGCATCTTTAATTTCATTTTAAAATTAATTATAAATGTCATGTGCTTGAAAGTTTTCATAAGTTCTTATTTAATGAGCTTGACCACAGAATACTTAGCTTGACTCAAAAATAATTCTGCTTAATTCCAAGAAACTCTATACCTATTTCCTTCCTACTATATATTTTCCAAAAAGATTTCCTTACCTTGAGTTAATATCCCACTTCCCCGCCACAATGCAAGCGAAATCTGTAAGCGATATCTCAGCGAAACCTGTAAATCTTTCGGGCATTTTTATATTCGGCGAATTCTCCGGGAGAGGGCTAAGCAGGTCGCTCGCACCAGCGCCTAGAGATTATATCTTGACGTTTGATGGATGAATGGTTATTGGAACTCAACATTTTTATCATTTTGATACAGTTGGCCCAAGGTGCGGTAGTTCTCGAGATACGTTCGCTGCAGGGGACATAGTTTACTGATACATTTTTCAAAGTGAACAAGTTTTGTGTGCTTTGGTTTATCGGTTGGTGTTTAAAGTGTTTTTGAGATTGAATGCAATAACGATCGTGATGGTAGCTTGTTTAGTGACAGAACTACATAAGGACTACGTTTGGCAAAAAGCCAAAAAGGCTTTTTGCTGGAAGTTGAACTGCATAAGCTAGAGATTTAATTTAGTGGCAAATCATTCAATACCTCACGACATTAGTATTAAGGAAAAGCACAGTAACAAAGGTTAAAATTCATGATTTTTTATAACATTTTCCAAAAAAGCAAATCCTAGCCAATCAGATAAAACTAGTCACAAACTCACAATCATAACTCGTATTGAAATCAATGTCGATAAATCAAAATGATGTATGTGTTCGCGTTCCAATGCTTGGCGGGTGTGAAATATGTAAAATTGGCAATGTTCTTAGCGTGCAGTGGAGCGGCTGACACCGCGGCCCGCTCGTTTGCACTCTTTACTACACCCCTATCTCACACTTCATATCACGTACCGTGTGCAAAATAAAGTGTTTGGTTTATGGTGGAAAGGGTGTTTTGGGAAATTGTGAAAGAATTTATTGAGTGTGTCATTGAAAATCAAATATAGATGTGACGCTGAAATTATTTTGTAAGTGGTGGTTTTTCCCTGGTGACTCTTCATTTAATGATTGCGACTACAATCAATATTTAAAATAGTTAAACTTTCATTTCTCATATTATTTGAATTTTTGCTAGCCTATTTCTTCTACTTCTAAGGGAAGAGTCTCTTATTTACAACACAGTTCAAGCTAACGTACATCTTGCTACCCAAATAAAAGCATAGGTTTCTGTTACGAATTTTAAAAACGAAACAAATTCTATTGAGTTACCTCCAACGGCCAACCCTAAAACAGATCACACTTTTGTCTTTTTGCTAACCCTACACCATTTTTCCAGCCACTTTGGCGCGCATCATAAGCGATATGTAGAGAAAAACGCGAGCCCCCGTTAGCAGAAACATATCAATTCAATTTGAGCCCGAGGTACCCGTGAAATAGGGCTGTCCCACTGAATCATTGCACCTACCCGCGATAAACATCGCCTTTCTGTTTTATTACATATGACAGTGGATTTTATTTTGAAGACAAGCTTTTGGGACTTTGGTGGCGGTTTCAAGTGTTGGAAATGATTGTGGAATGTAGATCAACATTTCTTTTGCACGTCTGTATGAATCAGTAAGTACTGTGATTTTTTTACCAATCTACACTTTTCTTTCGTATTTAAACTTGTGTACTAAGCGCGCTGAAATAGGGTATTGAGTTTGAACCACGAAGTTAACGTTTTTCCGTAACGACATCAATCTGAAGCGACCTGAAAAATTATTAAAGTTTCTTCGTTGAAACATTCCTTATCCGGTGTAATGCTAAGGCGACCAATTGGTCGGTTTTCAATTATCAAAACAATTGTAAAAAAAATGGCCACAGTTTGAGATTTATGCTACGTGTTGACTCTTGCATGAAAAGACCAAACTATTTCTAACAACAGACAACCCTTACCTATAAAAAAAACGGCCAGGTGCGAGTTGGACTCGCCCATGAAGGGTTCCGTAGTAGCAAGCATAGATTAGGGATATAATTATATTGAGATTAGTAAGTAATATACACAAACAACAAAAATAACTTTGTTTTTCATAGTGTTTGTATGAATGGCAAAGTTATATTTGCGGTTTTTTAAAATGTACTATATCTCAAAAACTGCTAACTGTATATCATCCAAACCAATTTTCGTTGGAAGTTTTTGTTGAGGTCTACATTATATATTTTTTTTAGTTTTATCATTCTCTTATTTTAGAAGTTACGGGGGGGGGACCAACTTTTTACCACTTTGGAAGTGTCTCTCGCGCAAACTGTTCAGTTTAGAAAAAAAATGATATTAGTAACCTCAATATCATTTTTGAAGACCTATCCATAGATACCCCACACGTATGTGTTTGTTGAAAAAAAATTTTTTGAGTTTCAATTCCAAGTATGGGGGGCACCCCCAAAATTTGTTTTGTTTTTATTTTTGTGCGAAAATCCTAATGCAGTTCACATAATACATCTACTTACCAAGTTTCAACAGGATAGCTCATATACTTTGGACAAAAAGTGGCTGTGACATACACGGACAGACAGACAGACAGACAGACAGACAGACATGACGAATCTATAAGGGTTCCGTTTTTGCCATTTGGCTACGGAACCCTAAAAACCGAAAAAATATTAAGCAGCTCTTAAAATTCATACATTCTTACACAAAACACCGCTAGCGACATTGTTAGTTAAGCTTGTTGTACAATTAACCCGCCCCCACTAATAAGACCGAAAGACCTGCTTCAGTAAAAATTCAGCGCGTCATCCGCTGAGTGGATATAAAAATTAAAAATGCACACGAGCCCGCAATGCCTCAAGGAAAATATGTTAAACCAGGCGAATGCTTCGTGAAAATTTAAAAGCACTGTCCTTTTTTTTCTTTTAACAAACCCTGTTTAAGATTTTTTGCTCTTTTAAATTTTAATTTACAATGTTTACAGTTTGTGGTGTAAATATTTGAATTTAACTTTTTGTTTACGCGTTTAAACTGTAAATTAACAATTGAATTAAGTTTAACTTCTGTGTAAAAACACACTGTATTTGCCGTACTAATTTCCGCGCAACATACTCGTATTGCAGAATTTTCGCACGAAGAGTACGAATTTCCATCATGAAACTTAATTTCTCTAAAATAAAACCACACATGTTACACGAACGAATGCAACACATGTACCGATAGATAGCTACCGATTTAATATCCCAGTCATAATTGAAGCGAACGTTCTTCCGAACCCATTACTGGGAGCTCGTAGACTAGTGGAGGCTTGGCGAGGTAATGAACTCACATTATAAATGCAACGAAGCATCGCCTACGATGCACCGGGAACACTCCGACGCGAAGAATTAATTCATTTGCATGTAAAACTTCACCTACGGCATGCTACTTAAGATTAGGTATGAGATGCTGGAGCGCGGTCTATGTAGGGCTCGCTTGGTTGATTGATATGAAGTTTGACTTAGTTTGCTGTGAAATTAGTTTGTTTTTTTTTGTTCTTATTCGAGCACGAGAGCGTCCAGAGAGCACTAGTAATCAATATGAGGAGGGCTTTGCTCAGCAGTGCCCTACTTCCCCATTAATGGCAAGTAAAAACATTTAAGAATGTTCAATACGAGTAAAGATAACATCACACCTGTAAATCCCCAAAAACTCGTGTACCTAACAGTGTATCCACATATCGCCGTCCCAAAAAGCCAGACCCCGTAGCTGCTATTGAGATGAAAAAAACCCAGTAACACTTTTCCCGACCTGGAAATCAAATCCGGTACTTAACACTTGTTAGAAAATCAAAGAGATCGCCAAAACACCCATTTTTTTAACCGGTGTAAACTAAAAGACAATACGCCTTTTCGTAAGAAAATTATCTGTAACCACTTCCACTCCATGCAAATCAAACTATGACCTCCACTACAATTTTTAAACAAACAAACAGACATCTTTCCCGTATACTTTCAGACCGCTGCAACTAAGTCCGCTTAGTTCGTTGACTTTTACCACTAAAACCTCAGCTAGACACCTGCATTACTCGGCTCCGCTTAATGGGATCCCGGGCCCCTCAAGAACCTCCTCCTAATTCCACGTACTCCAGTTAAGGACTTTTTACAGACACTCGCGACTCTCTTGAGGACAATCGGATGCAAATGGTGACGGGAGTTCGCCTAAATGAGATTCGGTGATTGAAAGCACTGGGGTCACGATTTTTACAATTTGTGGGAATTTGTTTGAAGGGTTGTTGAGAGTACAGGAAAAGGGAAAAAGAACATAATCAACTAAGTTTTCAAGGTCCTGTTTCCAAATTGTTCCTGCAGCCTTTTATTTTGATAACTAGTTTTACGTATTTTCCTTATTTACGTTCTTTGTCCTGTTTTTCCCTTGCAAAATGAACTGAACTAAACCAACTTCTTAATGACTTCAGTGAAGACCCATTCGTAAAGAAAAACATGTCTTATTTGAATATCCTTTTGTTCGTTGTTTACTTTATTTTTACTGGAAATAAAATTTGATACACACTGCAAACGACTTGCAAAATAAGAAAATAAATTAAAGAGGGAGAAGAGTCCCCGGCCAATGAGTAGCGTGAAGAAAAAGGTCGGAGTGCGCGTGATCGCTCCCTTGGGCCCGCACTTATCATTGACATTAACTTTTTTGTTGTCCATAACATTTGCATAACTCTTAAACTCTCTATCGGTACAGCACGCCTCGAAGCCTCCGGGCGACTTCAGGGAGCGATGGCGGCCTACACTTTGTAAGACCATTTTCAGACTTTACTGAACTCTCTTACTGTCTTCTGGGCACCGTAAAAGGAGGGAAGTCATTTGTAAATTACCTTTAATGGCAAAGAATGCTTATCTTTCACATAAGAATAATTTTATTGGGTTTGCTGTGTTTATTTTTTGGTGTTCATTTGGGAATAGAGGATCATTTAACTTATTAGCAGATACTACACGGAAAAAATAATAAGCTCTTTATCATGCAAGAAACATTAACACACTATATAGTTTGTGGACAAGTAACAGTGACAAACTGTGCTGAACTTATAACAACATGTAGGTTTTTCTACCCACACAACCTTAGTACATAAAATTGTAGGAATTAATTTAATAAAATGGGAATATTTAGACAGCTGCCACATCCAGACAGCCCTTGAGCAAACGAAGCTAATCGGAACCCCACTACGACTCATACGTAATCAGGGCATCGTTTAGGAAACCGTTCTGACCTTTTGATGAACTTGCGAGAGAATTACCCTTCGGATGTAGGTACCCTTAGGAACTTACATATTTCATGCAACATGTCTATTTTTAGGATAAGAAAGAAATAGCGCCAGACCGTGATTCGTGGAAGGAATGGATATCTTTAAGACATTTGTATGTTTATTTTTCCTGGAGCAAACTGGTATAACTTAAAAAAAATACTGAAATTAATTACACCATGTGAAACTATTTGAAACTTGATTCTAAAGAATCAAAAATCATCAACATTTCAGTCATTTAAAAAAAAAAAAATATTGTTAAAATCCCACCTAATCTACTCAGTGACATTCTTTAAAGCTCCATTTAAAGCATATCACAATGTAAACACAACATAATTGGCTTTCAAAATGGCTCCGTGATCCATCTTGAGATTATAATTTAAAAACATGAGCGGGTGTAATGGCACAGGACAAGGTAGAGGTGCGGGTTCTCGGCCGGTCGATGGCTTAATAAGTAGGTATCGCTAGAAGCAGCTGTTATGATACCGGCCGAGTGTCGCCGCACTCACCCTTAAAGAGATTTTTTTTGGAGAAGAAAAGTGAGGAAGCGGATTTTGCAAATATTTTTGGATCTTTGGTTGAATTTTTCCTATAGATGCTATCAATCAAATCCAAATCTTATCATCATCAAGCACAAGCTGAATGCTGAAAATGCTGCTGGTCGATCGACATCACCATGTTCCTGCTTATGACAATAGTATCGCCCCTACCCAACGAGTAACCATAGCTCCGAAACTTAAAGGGCTATTGAAGGACACCGTGGATTTTTAAACGATTTCTAAAAAAGGAGGTTACTCAATTCGAGCGTATTTTTTTAACACTCCATTACACGCACCCCTGTTTGGGACGCGACTGCTCGCGCGCTCTACATATGTAGAACAATTTTGTGTTGAGATTTTCAAGGGACAGTGTTCTTTTTTGTGAATAATATAAATATCATTTGAAAGTATACCTCAATAAGAAACTAAAACAGACAATACATAACTGTTAACATTTATAAAGAACTTAATATCAGGCTTCTTGTGAATTTGGAGAATAAATATTATTTTTTTACCATTTGATTTTCTCAGGCTTCTTATTTTACTTGCTCATATCCTCCACACTGTCTGCATCATTTTTACAACAGCCAGGACATAAAAGAACCTGATTTTGAGGATAAATCCACTTGTCACGGGTGTTACATTGTTTTCTGGTGTACTTATTGCGTGCTCTACCACAAAGCCAACATGTCACAATGAGACTAGTATTGGGGGGTTATGCTTGGCATAGTTGTAATTCAGATGTCTTATTAATGCTCAAAAGCATTTTCCCATTAATTTTCAGTGATTTTGTAATACATCCAATAGCTATTTTGCTTTGTATGCATAGTGTGACAGGCGAAATCCAAGTCCATATAACGCGGTCTATTCGCTTTTGACTAAGCACCCGAATGATCATTCCTTGCCCTTTTCTGTAGTCCTTGTTTATTGTATGTACTATGAAACCTTTTGTATCAGTTATATTCATTACATTAAAAAATATTAGAGGCTATCGCTTCAGTTTCTGGAGAAGTCGCAAATATTAGACAGAACGTCTGTGAAATATGGTTATTTTGGTTGTAAATAATATCAAAGTAAAATAAAACCACATAAACAATGGTTTTATACATAAAATAAACACTTACATAAAATACACATGAAGGGTAAACTTCACAAAAACCTTTGAAAAAACTGTCGCGCGAGTGCTCGCGCGCTCTACTATTGTAGAATTTTAGTTTTGGCGTGGAATTACTAACAAACGCGGTCGCGCATGTCGCTGCAGAGATGCTAATAGTGATCAATAGTTAGTAATAGAGGAATACTATGAGTGGGGGCTCTAGATACACATAATTTACGTTAAAATTCCACGAAATGCATGTGTGTTCTACAATAGTAGAACGCGCGACTAACGGAGTGTTAAGCTATTCCATAGCTTTTATCGCGGGCTCTGGCGATTTTTTTCTTTTAAAATAAAAAAAATGTTGTGCAATAGCTTCACCGCGGCAGTCTCCGAGTGCCACATGTTTTTTTTTTTCTTTATGTTTGTTCGCGCAGAACTTCGTCGTTTATGAATCGATTTTGATGATTCTTTTTTGTTGGAAAGAAGATATTTCAGAGGTGGTCCCATTATAAGGAAATCAAGGTTTGATGATGGAAGATCAGAGAAATCGAGGGGAACTTTCAAAAACCGTAGGGGCGACTAGTGCGTTTGTAAGTTTTTTCATTAAGAATTTTAAAGCACTACAATTTAATAAAGGTCTGGAGTTGATCTGATGATGGAGCCGAGAGACAGTCGAGGAAACTCCTCAATGATTCACAGCACCTATCTTGTGTTTGAGCTTGATTAATTTGTATTGATAAGAACTTTACACCTGGATGGGTTGTAACTGTCATTAGGGGTCTGATGATGAAGACGAAGAACTGTTCAGGGAACTCCTCAACGGTTGACCAGAATTTGGGTTGAATATTTAAACTAAAAAGAGTAAAATAAAACTCTTTTTCAAAAAAAATGTAGAGAAGTTATGTGGTAGGTTGTTTTACCCGTTTTCGTGGTCGTTTTTGAAGACGATTTCATTTTTTTTTTAAAGTTTTTAGTCAGTACAAGTCTGACAGTCCCTCCCGTCCTGCCCTGAGTTAGAGGACTCATAGGATGATATTACCACGTTAAAAAAAAGCTTTTCGTCATCACCATGATGTTCCTGGTTATGACAATAGTATAGCCCCTATTACATAGGATTTTAACAAAACTAGTATAAAATGTGAGTTTAATATTGTGCACGTCTCTACATAACCCTTCGCCGACTACAGGTTTGATGTTATAAATGTTATGTGCAAGCGCACATTGGCGACTTTTAGTTCGGGAAGTAGAATGGGACAACTGAGTCTACCCTTCATGTACCACTATTTTGACCGTATTTTATATAGTGTGAGCTATATTTGTAACAAGATTTGAGTAGTTTTATTAAACTTTCATGATTCAGAATAGTTCCAAACGTCATTGAACTTTGAACAGGCGTTATATTCGTTCCTCAGAAATAAACTAGGTAGGTAAATACGCTTTAAATGAATATCATATTTAAGTAGAGTTTATTGCTTTTAACCTTAGAAAGTAATTAATCTCGGATTTTATACTCGAAACTTAAGCATTTTGAATGAATTATTATGACTACGTGTTTCATAAAAATACGTTCTAAACCGTCTATGACCTTTAGTCTGTGCTACAGTAGCAATTTTTCTTTTTTCTTTTAATTCAGCATAACATAACACATTTCAGCCATTTACTTTTTTTTCATTTTATTTATTTTTACTAGCTGTTATTTCTAACTAGCTTTTGTAAACGGGTTCGCCTAGGTGTTTTTTTTTACCAATAAATCATGGAAACGTAACATCGAGATAAAAGGTGTCTTTTGAGTTTTTCCAAACTATAACCTATGTGTGAGCCTAAATTCTATCTAAACTGTTGCATATTTTTATTTTTTCTCTCTCTCCTGATGCAAATGATTTAACTTCATCGTTAAATGTATCACTATCAACAAAGACTGTCTCCATACTAACCCAACCTGAAGGTACTCTTAAGGCGATCGCCTTTTCTCTCGCCCCAACGTTCGGGAAAAAAAAGTAGGGGAGATTCCTATCTTGTCGCTTCTAATTTACTTATTCCTCTTTTAAAGACTTATTTACCTTCAAAATCCCATTGTGTCCCAAGCAGGCCTTAATAACGAGCGGCCCTACGTGTCAAACGAGGATTTTCTTAAAAAAGCAATAACAATTTACATAAACACCCGGTTCTATTTAACAGTTAATAAAGAAAGTGATGTTGCAATTGACGAGCCTGAGCCGTTTAGACGCCTTTTAGATGGAAATGTTTATTGTATATTTTTATTTTACAATGCCCTTTTTTGTAACAATGAAGAGGGCAAGAGTATTAATCTGAATGTATTTACATTGATAAATAATAGCGCAGTTTTCTCTACTACATAATTTAAAATTACATTTGACCAAATATGTAAGCTTAACAGTAAAGCGCGCTACACACGGCTAAGATACTATAATATTTTATCTTAAGATACCATATCGCTCGCCATGCAATTCAATGGACCATCACACACGACGAAGATAACATATATTTCATATTTTCGTATCTTAAGATAGAGAGAGATATGAGAATTTATCGTAAGATAACATCTTAAGATATAAAATATATCTTATCTTAATATCTTATAAGATACAAAATGCGTCGTCGTCTGTGGCCTAATATATATTAATATAACATCTTAAGATAAAATATTATAGTATCGTATCTTCGTCGTCTGTGATGGTCTAATATATATTAAGATAAAATATTATTCTATCTTAGCCGTGTGTGACGCCCTTTAAGTTCTTATCTTAAAACCATATCAATCCATATTTTAAAATTAACATTGTAATGAGCAAGTGAAACAAAGCAAGCGCCACCAGATAGGGGCTCCACTTAGTATTCACAGTGTTTACTTGTATCTCCGCTAATATCTGAAAGCAATCAAATGAAATCCGTGCCTCACGAGCGTTACGCGTAAGTGTTGTACACAATGACCCAAATTCACTCAAGTTGGGGAATTGTTTCATTAAAACCGACCCAAAAGTTTGACGCCGACCGCGGCTGGGCGCGCTACCCATCCGCGATCGATCCCTGGTTCATCGCACTCCACTCACTAATACAAAACGTGTACCAGATATTAAACAAAATCAGGGGATAGCCCCCTAATCAAAAGAGAAATATCCCCATCAAGCGCAGTAAGTTGTGCCCCAACTTAATGACGCGAACTGTCCGCCGCACATCAACCCCTTGCCATTAAAAACTTCAGCCTTCAACTCACTAATAGTAATCTGAAACAAAGTTCAACCGGTTCAAGGTCGCAATTTAAAGTTTTTCCAAAACTTCTTTTCCCGTTCACTTTTTTATAAGTATATAAATCTTTTTGCCGGCGAAGTTCCACCGAAGTTTTTGGCCCAGATTGTCATCGATTTTTGTTTGAAGAGTTTGTTTTTTCATTGTTCTTCTTTACTTGTTTGACGGTTAATTCATAAAAACTTTCCCGCCCGCAATCGATAACCGTACAGCCGGAATGTAAACAAAACCACGCTATCTCGCGACGAACTACTGCCACATGGTCTGATAAACGTGTGACTAGCAAGATGTCTCCCATACTTTACTTTTATAAGTAAAATAACAACATTAAATCTAACTAAAAGCTGTAGAGGATTAAATTTGATGCCATAACTCACAATTTATTAGCCATCAAATGTAAAACAATAAACCGCATCATCGCTGAATGTCGGCAGATTTCCCTCGCGCGCGTTATTTTCAGTTGCTTCATAAATATTGCGTTTTCGCGCCGGCTGTAAATATTTTCCCCATCATAAAGGCTATGCATAGAGTCGCCGGAGGGCTCTCATCACCTCGGCCCTGAATATTTTCATATGTATTGCACGAGACCCTCTGTCTCAACTTATGTAAATGCTGCCCTAACACTTTCTTCGTTTTTCTCGCGTTTGACTCACAATACAGGGCAATTTGACGGAGGATCCTGACATTATCCGCACAAGGGCTCACCTCGCGACACACACGCCTTCACAAATGGATATTGTGATTTAAAGTTTATTTCGGAGCTCCTGAGTAGGTGGGTAGTGCATTACGTGATTTTGAATGAATTGAATTTGGATGAGGGAGAAGCAAAGAAAGAAACAATAATAAAGATTTTTTCTAATTGGAGTCGCGTAGACAAAGAACAGCATAATGAATAGCCGTCCCCGCTGTCCGTCTCGGCTGATTTATTTCATGACTTCGGATATGCAAATAGCATTAACATTCAAAGACGTAGGTATCGCCGCCCCTACAAGGAATCCGCGCCGACCGCAGAATGATGCCAATCCAGGGTGAATCTTAATATTTTATGTTGTGTTATTTCCCTTTTCTTTTTCCTTCCTGATATTATTTATTTCCTCGCCGACAATGAGATTCCCACTTTGGCGCATAATAAAAAAGAATTATTGTTCATCTTTTTATAACGTGCCGTTTTGTTGAGATTTATATTATCGTGATTGAAGAAGTGCCAGTTTAACTGAGTCGGTTTCACTCTGTTAGGGAAGCTCATTCATTTATTGGAATGGTTTTAGAAATTTTCACAAAAGAATACCCAACGTATCTGACGGAAAATCGTCTAACTTTAAAATAAAATAAATTAAATCTAACAAAATGAGTACACTGGTTTATCAAAACCTTCATGAAAACAGGTCCCACACAAATCACTCCCACATTCGAAACCCAAAACGACCCCAAATACATAAAAATAATAATCTATCAAGGTTTTACAGCACACATCCTTCACAGGAGTGATTAACAAGTCCCGGGAGGTTGTACAAAAGAGTGGGAAAAATCATCGGGTCCCAGGGAGTGATCGGCTCGATGATTGATCGTGTGGCTAATTGGTTGATGGATGGGAGGGCATGGCTCCAGTGTGTGGGGTCCATGGCGCATGCTGGTGCTAGTTGGATCATGTTTTTGAGGTCTTGACGGTCAGGTTAGAGGTTTCAGTGACTTGTCAGTAATGAGGCAATTGTCTTACTTACGTAAAAAGAAGTCAGTAAATCATTTGACAGACTTAGAACGCATGCCGATTGTAGAAATGGCAATATATAAAGGTAGTTGGCTGAAGTGCGTATGCGGCGTCTTTCTAGGGACATAGAAAACAGTCATACACAGTGCATTTGAAGATTTTAAGATTTGGTCAGCAAACGAGTTAACGTGGCTGAATTTCGTAAGTTTCTTCATTGATATTTAAAAAAAAAACAAAAGAAGATTAGGTTCGTATTCATAAGTAAGAAATTTGACAATAATAACTTTTTAACAAAAAAATCAAACCGACGAAAGATTGAACTGAAAAGCTAAAAATAAATTTTGAGGCGGCGCCAAACAAACATACAAATATGTACCTAAATTAATTATTTGAAGCGAAGCATAATTTTATTGTAGCTAGGTTGCTTTTCGTTGATTGTTTCTTTGGCGCCGCCTCAAAATTTATTTTTAGCTTTTCAGTTCAATCTTTCGTCGGTTTGATTTTTTTGTTAAAAAGTTATTATTTTTAGCTTTTTAGTTGTATACCATGATTAGAGTGTTTAACACATGGAAAAACCCGTCTTCCCTTTTGTCATTGTCAACGTAACCGTCACAGTAATTAGTATTAACTGTTGAGGACCTGTAACTTGCAACTAAAAACTCCACTCTCAGACTGTCAACGACTGTCAAATCCCAACTATGTTTAAAGTTCTTATCATGATGAATGAAATGAGCCCAAATACGATATAGTTGCTGTTAACTGTTGAGGATCTCTTGCTACTGCCTTCTGTCCTCATCATCAGACCCTCGATGACAATTATACTCCAGCTAGGTCTAAAATTTTCATCAAGACTAATGAAATGAGCCCAAACACGATATAGGTGCTGTTAACTGTTGAGGACCTCTTGCCCCTGCTTTCCGTCACCATCCTCAGACCCTCGATGACAATGATACCTCAGCTGGGTCTAAAGTTCTCATCAAGCTGAGTGAAATGAGTCCAAACACGTTATAGCTGTTGTTAACTGTTGAGGAACTCTTGGGACTGACTTCACAACATAACAGGGATCTGGAGTTGATCTGATGATGGTGACACCATCATGTTATCTTCTCCACATCTCTGCTATATAGTAATGTCCTCAGAACTACATATGTTAACTTTATTTCAAACGAATCGGTTCACAACTGAAAATTCTGTAGGAAAGTTGACAATCAATTCCTTTTTTTCTACCCTTAGAGGCCGATTTTAGTTTTGAAATTAAAATGGGACCAACTTTGAGATATACTCTTTCCAACAAAAAAAGAATTTTTGAAATCGGACCACGCTGGGAAAAGTTATGCGTGGTCATACATAAAAAAAAAAAAATTAAAAAAAAAATATACATGTCGAATTGAGTACCTCCTCCTTTTTTTTTCGTCGGTTAAAAAGACCGTTTTCGAAACCGCTTTTACTAAAGCCAAATCCTTTGTATGTTACACATGGCTTATCACCAAAATACCTGACATTTTATGCCCACAACATACACAAATAATCAAATAAACCATCCCACATACTTGAAACGGTAAATTAAACATCAAGACTGTCTCCTTCCATCCATCACTCTAATATGATATTTGGAAATAGTAATTAAATTCCACATTAACGGTACAAAGCATATACGGAGCGGAACCTAATTTTCATAGCTGATTAGAGTTCCCCACACGGGATCGTACGGATCGCGCGATTACGTCCTGTTCTTATTCAGACGAAACGGTAAGCGAATTAACGTTTCGCTGTATCGTTTACGTTGATGTGAGTGACATGTGGAAGGGCTTTTTGGATGTAATTAAAAAGCTACGTGGGTATACTGGTGTACTCTGTTACTGAAGTAGGCGTGTATTTATAAACAAAGCAAAATATGTTCCTCTTTTTCGTGTTTGGCTATTTTGGTTGTAATTTTTTTTATTGTGATTGATATGAATAATAATCATATAAGTTGGCTATATTATTAACCTTATACTATTAACTTATTAAGAATTAATAAACTGAGACAAGCTACCTATAAGTTGACTATTTTATGTATATTTAACTTTTAAGCAAAATAATTTCATAACTATTTATAAAAAACGTTGCCCCACACGTAAAGTCTTGTATCACGAGACACAAACATTTAAATTCACATGCAGAAACAGCACGACCTCGATATACTACACAATTATTTTTCCGTATGTCAATCGTACCAGTACCAAGCAGCTTAGCAGCCAATCTCTCAGACACTGCGCTAACCGAGTACCACATCTTCCCAGCTTCTTTTTATCTCCCTGCCCTGGATGGGAGGACTCATTTGATGATTTTACCAAGCTAAAAAAAAAAACCACATTGTTTCTCCTGTACCTTCGTCTATATAGAGATACAGAGTGCCTAAACCCTTCTCTATTCATACACAGATTGAATCGTCGTCATACAAAGTGTACCTACTTCAAGACACTTTCAATATATTTCCGCAGAGCCCACAGTGATGCTACCCCTATCAACTGTCTGATGCACGCCACGTCACCGCTGACGTCATATCTGACGTCTTGCCGATGAAAAACAAACACCGAATCGTTCCCCGCACATTTTAGATAATTACCCTGTCAAAATGTTTAGGATTATTCGGATTAACTGGTTAGAAAGTGCTGCGGCTGTTTAAAAGGAATTGTTGTTTTAGTCTTATTGGTTATTTCAAATATCATGGAAAAATAAAAAAAAAAACATAATATTTATATTTTCTTAAAAACTATGTTGAAACAGCATTTTGTTTAGTTTCTATTCGAAGTGTTAACTTGCTGTCAATGACTTTGTTAAATACAATTAAAAAAAAAACTCTCTTACTATTTACTTGATGTCTAACAGTAAACAAAACTAAAATGCATTTCAGCTAGTCTCTCATAGCAATACTCCTCAAGAAAATTCACATAAATTTTTCACACAAAAACTTGCATACAAAATTCAAAAACCCTTCAAACGATCAACACTAAATACCTCTAATAAATACCAGGTAACAACACTAGCATTTTAACCCGTCAATCAAGGTACATACAAAACCGTTCATACCTCCAGTGTGGAACATTTCATCGAACGTACTCCATACTTACAGGGTAAAGAGTCGGTGCATATAAAAGCTGTCTAGAAAGTTTTCTGTCGCTCCCCGCGATCGATACCGCTCGCTCCGGGAATTACAGCGGGTAATGACGGTAACAACAGCTAGTTCACTCGTTTAATTTGGGTTATTATGTCATTTAGTGCAACACTAGTTGTTAGTCTTTTGACTTGAAAAGACGTTTGAAATTCGAATTTATTTGATTGGTTTCGAATTTTTGTTCTTTTTTTTTTCGATTTTAATAGTTGTGTACTAATTTGCCATGTGTAATTGTCTCAGATTTTCGTCATTTGAATTATACTGAGAATTGTATACAAATAAAAATTTATAATTTTTTGAGATTGATACATCTGGGACAACTTTATACTCTCTTGATATTTTACATATCCAAACAAATACTGATTCACGTTGAACTACATAGTATCGTAGTGACGGAGGCCTTAGACTGACCATAATCATGATCATGACTTCTAACGTTTATGTGACGTAAACGCGTTTGATGGAAAAAATTAGTTCCTCCTTCGTACACTAGAGGCGCTTTTTTAATTTTCCATACAATAAACGCTGTAAATACTTCAAGTACGCTGTAAGTAAAATACCGAATCTTGTGATAAATCACCAGTAACCTGAGCACGAGTTTTCAGTATTTGAGACGTAAAGTAAACTGGAACTTTGACAACTTCATATTGACAACTTTCAAGGAAAAAATTAGTTCCTTCTTCGCACACCAGAGGCGCTGTTCCATTTTTTCATACAAGAAACGCTGTAAATACTGGAAAGACGCTGTAAAGTAAAAGACTGAAAACTCGGGCTATGGGTACAGTTCTTTGAAAGATGAAAGCTGCCGTCACACTCACGTAGCCAACATCTCATACTCATTAGAAGTGACGTTTAATAAACTAGAGTTGCTTAATAAATAAATACACCACCCTCATTTCTTCCCTACATTTACCTCGGATCGGTTAATTTCATTAATTTCGGAACAGAACACGCACTAAGAAACCTGTCCCTGTATGGGCAACCTCCAATAGGGATTTGGTCCCAATTATGTATTAGCAAAACTTGGTATAGCGACGCATGCGATCCCGCTAGGGATTATGAGACGGTTGTGCTTATAGTGGATGTGATGGGAAAGAAAAATCTACCTTATTATCTTAGGAAGATGTATCATGAGATATCACAATGACGCCCCTTAGGGGGTCAAAACCTGCCGGGGTCGTGAGACTAACGAGCTACCGGGACCCCGGAACGTAAAGGGCTATTGAAGGACACCGTGAATTATAGTCATTACAAGTCTAACAGCCCCTCCTACCCTGAGTGGGAGGACTCATTTGATGATTTTACCACGAAAAAAAAAAGATCATTGAATTCACTAGTTAGTGACGTCACAGTTTGTTTAGCTAGTTTTCAAGCTGTCCCAGTGGTTTCACCCTCGCATTCCAGCTCCTATTGCTCGTAGCGTAATGTTATCTAGCCATAGCCTTCCTCGACCAATAAACTATCCAGCACAAAAGGATTTTTGAAATTCGAACTAGCAGTTCCTAAGATTAGCGGGACCAACCAAACAAACTCATCAGCTTATAATTTTAAGTATAGATTTGAACGACTCAGTTGGCGCAGAGACTAAGCAATTGACTGCTGTGCAGCCTGTTGTGGGTTCGACTACCGCTCGAAACTAATATTTGTATGACCTACAAATAGTTGTTCCGGGTCTGGGTGGTTGTGTATGTGAGTTTCAATGTTTGTAAACGCACCCTGATGCAGTGGAAATTTTTAGTGTAGGTCAGTTTAAAAAAAAATGTGTGAGAGAAGCTTGCCATTGCCAAGAGTTTATAAAGACTACTAAATATTTGTACGATACACTAACATTTTATTTATACCATCACATCTCTTACTGATGCTAGTTTACACACATGTTTTAGGCTGCTTTTCCACCAGAGATGCGCTATGTAGCTGTGCTGCGAGGATGTAAAAGCTGAGCTACGAAACTGTGTGACCGTTTCCACTGATGCTACGCTATGTAGCTGTGCTGTGAAGATGGGTAGCTGCGCTACGAAGATGCGCTGTCACAAGGCAGCTGCGCTATGAAGATGCGCCGCCACAAGGTAGCTGCGCTATGAAGATGCGTAGCTGCGCTACGAAGATGTGCTGTCACAAGGTAGCTGCGCTATGAAGATGCGTAGCTGCGCTACGAAGATGTGCTGTCACAAGAATCCGTTTCCACCAGTGCTGTGCTATGTAAACCAGTGAATATGATTGGTGGATATCAAACGCATCCGCAGCAACGTAGCATAGCGCATCTCTGGTGGAAAAGCAGCCTTATTCTGTACCTTGTCAGTTTTAGGTATAACTAGTAGCACCTCCCAGCTTCGCACGGGTATATTAAGAACCGCTCGTCCGATTTTGTGCAAACTTCACATAAAGCATCTACTAAATAGTTCGAACAAAGCCAAAACATTTGGTTTGGATAGGTGAGGCCGTTCTTGAGTTATAACATTACAACGAAAAGTGGCATTGATTTTTATATATTAGAAAAAGATGTATTCAGACTTCTTCGTGTTACATTATTGGCAATCTGAACTGAGTCTATTAGACTTTTTTTTTCAATAATGTTTTATTTTAATTAATTGCTGTATGAACCTTTCTATCATCAACTCACACAAGCTACACTAATATATTTTTGCAAGGCGACGACGCATACAGCTGTCCAAGACATAAATACATACTTACTATTACTAGTTACCGACTATTGAAACTAACCACAATCTAACAATTAGGGCCGGGGCACACGCGTCACGTACCGGGATTAGCGTCGCGGTGCACGCACGCACTCGCCAGCGGTAATTTATAGCCCGTGTGTCCACACCTTTACCCCGCTCTGGTGTTGACACGCTCGATTTATGGACCCGTGTGAACTGCACCTAAATATCCACTGGTTAGGTACTTGGGAAATTAATTTGTTGTGGGTTTTCTTCATAAAATTTACAAATGAAAAACTGCTTTAAAAATCAAGACTTCAATTCGGACATGAGAGTACAAAATCGATGGGTTTTCGGGCATTTTCCTTGTCTCGCCATAATCCAAGTAAAAAACAATTTACTAAACAGATGTTGAGCTAATAAGTTTGCTCGAGCCTCACTTCATTAACCGAACTTTAATTTATTTCTCCTCTCTACCAGCCAGTCTACCAGTAAGTACGACATTTCTCATTTTCAATAAACTTCAAACTCTAACGTAGCTTTGATTATGCTTGTTCACCTCAATAACCGACCAGGTTCTTTTCACTACAACTAAACTGTTTTCAGTGCGCTTCTGTTTTCGCTCCGCAATTAAACTGCTGTTAAACTTCTTGCAGCGATGTTTGCAGAGCACCTGAACGGTCGGCAAAAGTTGTGCCGCACCCTGCTCCTTGTTTGCCTGCTAATTATCCCGGTTTCGGAGCGCAGTCAGCGCCCAAAATGCTGACCCGCTCTAAATGGTCAAACGGGGCTAAAAGCCTTTCACAGCTCCATTCAAATAAGGCTTCGACCCACCCTGTAACCATAGTGACCGCCTACTCCACGCTATTATTTCATTGTATCAACATTCATATCGACATCACGTGTAACGACGGCTCGATTAAACGAGGGGCGGCCCGAAGCCAGATTTGTCAAGTCTCCTTTCAAATTAGACGCCACGGTCCGGTTCGCACTTCACGCGACGTTTAAAATCAAAAGCGCAAAAGGGTTACGTAATCCGGACCTTTTTCAACGCGACTTGTATTTGTGTGCATGTCTCGTCTTTTGTCACGTATTCTTAATTAATGCCCGCCAGCTGGCGAACAACCCTACTCGTCACATTTTCATATCGATTCCGAGAGGGTCTCGTTTTAAACACCGCACTACGGTATTGTGCCGATAAATCTCGATCGGTTTTAATTTTTTTAATCGGAATACGACATCGAAAACGAATCTACAAACGTCCCCCTGTTTGCGAATCGGAAGTAAAGCCTAATAAACCGGCGCTTAACCTCTCGCGACAAAGCCGATACAAAGTGAGTGACATCCCGTCTCTAAAGAGATCTCGCGAAAAAATCCGGCGGCGACGTGTCAAAGACACCGCGACGCGACGAGCGAGGGGCTCTTTGTTGCCTATCGAAATATTTTTAAAGCTTAACTCCTTAGTGAATTGAGAGATTAAGTCTTTTTTGAAGAGGCAACCGGTCCCCGGGGTCGGGCGTGATCATTCCTTCAGATCTCATTTCCGTGGATGCTCTATTTGATTGTTATTTTTGTTACTTTTTCCCATTTTGTCCGGGCGCCAGCGGGATTTGAAGTGACAGTCGACGATTTGCACTCGAGCGCGATAAGTGTTTTTCCAACGTTTTTTATTTCATAAACGGCTTTGTTAGCGTTGCTTGCTTGTTTTTTGACGTTTTTATTTTTGTATTTAATATAAGGGTCACCAATTGACAACATCGTATCCGTACAAAGAAGATAAAAGTTCATCAAGTTTATTTTCTCAGAGGCCTCTCAATATTACTAACGCTACAAATAATTACATATATAGAAGGCTGCTTATACGAGTAAGAACATAATTTTGATTAACTTTAAGATTGCTCCCATCTTTAATTATGGTTAGCTATGATAGTTGAGTTACGCCTATATCAGTCAATGTTCAAAGCGTCCACGGACATATTTACTTTCCACTCCAGCGGGCAGCGAGCATAAAGCCACAAGAAAATATGCAAATGACTGTAAGGCAGTAGGTAAGCGCTCGTAAGCCGTGTAATTATTCACATCGGATTTGCAAATCTCGCCCGAAGCGTTCCGTTTCCGCACTCGCGCATTAAACTGACCCTTAGAGCGCATTTAAATCAAAACACATGTGTTCGCAGCGGACCGGCTTAGCGGACGCTGATTTTCAGATGAGGGCTTCCCCTTTTTGCGGGTCCCTGCGTCGATTCCTTGGCGGGTGATGATCGATACCCCCCGCCGCCCCCGCCGCCGGCCGCGACCCACCCTCCCTCGCTCTTAATTAGGACTCGGAATCTGCGGCGGACACACACACGCGCGACGTCGTACAGGGTATAATGTTAATCAACTTTCATTATGCACTAAGGAATTATATGGGTACGCCTGAGGAGTGATTATCCGAGTTAGGCCGCGTCCCCGACCAAGAAATCATACTTTATTATGATCATTCCGTATTCGGCGGCTTTACGGCGGCACCTCGCGGGGCGACATCGCATTAGAATTTACGGCGCATATATCAAAGTGTTGTTACACCATTGTCTGCTAAGTAAACACACTGTAATTAGCTTTTGCTTCTAGTTTGCGGCTATTATTGTGTCCAACTTTTTAGGGCAATACCAAAAGCACGTAAAGTCGTCCCAGCTGGACGTAAAAACCAAAACTACAATGTTTATTTTACCTCAAAACACCCCTAAAACCCAAGATATTTGTTGAATAATATAACTATTAAGATCGTCTATTCATATGCGGAACCCATGTTTATAGCGCGTGAGATTAGTCTGAATGTAGTGGACCCGCAATATCCGCGCACTAAGCGCTTACATCTTGATTAATATTACTGCTTACATCGCAATACCGTCTCTATACAAAGGACTTTGAATGTATTAGACTGTGTAATAAATCTGTGAGATACGTCAAATTAAAATCAAAGATGCTTGCATTTGAAAATGTGGAAAATGCTTATCTTCATACTAGAAATGCATGCATATTGGTACATATTTCTTATACTCTGTAGCGAAATAATTTTTATATATATTTTTAAATCTCCGTGAAATATCTACTACAACATGACTTGGTATTAAATTTACGAAATATGTCGACCATATTTTTAAAAATGGTACGGAGATATTGGTGGTAGAATTTTCCAAAAAATCATGCATCAGTCATCTCAACAATCTTGACATTTGATACTATACTCGCCGTACCTACTAACAGCAACATATGTAATTGTTCTGCATACCAAATTACACAGTAAAGGCCTCGGCTGAATAGGCCCTTAATCGCACTATACGGTTAAGCAGGCTTGCCCCAAGAAAGGCTTAGCCGTATTGAGATCGCCCTTTAAGCTTCAGTTATGAGGATAAACCTCCAATAAATCTTTCACTTAGAGGGCCGTTTCATTAACGCGTGTAATAAAATTTAATTGATCAAAGCGTATAGTTTGTTAGGTATAATTTATGGGGCCACTTGAGGTGCCTTTGTGTTTGGTGCTTATGACCGATTGTTGTCTCGAAAGTTATGGTGCTTGTTTGATTTGATATATGTATTGTTACGAACGACCAAAAAGGCTTTAAATTAACTGTACCAAGTATAGTATACAGGGTGAAAGCAATCAATAATCCTGGCCAGGAATCGAACCCGCTCATTTTGGAAAAAATCACACCCTGCATTAATACACCATTCGATAGTGTAGCTAATAAGGATCAAATCTGGGAAGTAAAGGAACAATTCCTCCGATTTGTAAGAGAACCATAAAAACAATCCAATTGACCGAATTTTCAAGATTTACTGAAATGGGCAATTGTTGTAAAAATAAATAAAAGAGATTATTTATTTCCTTTTACATTTTTTTCCTTACAAATGGAATAAGAACAAAATAAATCTAGTAATTAAATTAATCCCTATACAATCTTAAATCCATCACTCAAAACGTGGAAACTCGTTACCATTTGATAAATGAAATTTCTTACTTCATTTTCTTTACGGGCAATTTATTTATTCTGTTAAGACTATATGACAACTCGCCATTTTATTGCGACCTCTGAATTTCTACTCGCTTTATGAAGGAGTTGAAGGTGTGATGGGTCTTGGTAAAATGGTCGATATGCACACACGTGTGTTCTCATGCCCTTGTACTAATTTAATAGATGAGGTGTTCCCATTAATTACAAAGAACGTCGGTGGCAGTCCGCCGCGGGTTACGAACAAATTAATAAGATTATTAACTCCTTCCGACAAGTCATTCTTTCTTGCTCGTGTAATTTAGCTTTAGCTAATATTCTTAGCATTTTCATACAACTAATAACAAGGCGATATAAGCTCTTACTTCATATTTACGTGAATTTAGTCGTATGCGACTGTTCTTTCTCGTAACTTACTTTCGTAGCGGCGTAGCAAGTGCTACGCAACTGCTACGTTCCTGCTACGTCTGTATTTTTCACCAACTGTTAAAGCTAAAACATGTACAATATCAGATGTATTCTATATATTAATTTAATAAATTATGAATATGAAATGACATAATACCACGCCTAATTATCTGAAGTGGTGGTTGGCAGAAATGTATTAAACACCTTAATTTCAACAGACCAAATTAAAAGGCGGAATTCCAGGGATTAAGAAATTGCATTAAGATTAATCCATCCTTATATAAAAAAATCGTCGTGTAACGCAACAAGCTGTCCCGCACAAGGGCAGCCACATGTGATTGATTGTTAATGAAGAGGCGTGGGGCGATAGTTATTAATGACGCGCGGCTCCGCCCGGCCAAAACACTTCTTTATTTACCCACTAACACCTATTAGCCGACCGCGTCCGATACACTGGCGGCACAATATATCATCCCGACAGAAACGTATCAATCAATTTGGGAAATTATAACGTGTGTTACCCTTTTGTTTTTGTACCAATTAAATTAGGGTTATTATATTTACAATTTGAATTAAAATAAATATAGTGATTAAGTTATTTTTATTTAAAAACAAAAGTTATTTTTATTTAAAAACAAAAACCAACCCTAAAATTTCTATTCAAAATTAATTTCAGTATAATTAATCCAGTGAAAATCACAGTTGGAACGATTATATTTCTAAGTCCCCCAAAATCACGAGAAGGGTTTTGTTTTATTTCAATTAAGTCGCAATCACAAAGAGTTGGAACCACGACAGTCACTCTATCGTCGACGATTTAAACAGATGTCGTGTTAAGGAGGTCCTCCAGAATATTCGTTAGGAATTTAAATTGCAAATTTGTGCGGTGGCAGGTGCAGCTCCTCGATTGAACATCGCCCTCCCTCTCTAATCCAAACAAAAACTATCCCTGTCCCACTCCCACGCATCCCCAAAATCAAGGAATAATGAACGTCAACAAATAAAACCCAAGCGTCACTAATTACTCGGGCTGCTCAAACGAAGAAAGGTAATTTTTGC
Source organism: Agrotis exclamationis (assembly GCA_950005045.1). NCBI lineage: Eukaryota > Metazoa > Arthropoda > Insecta > Lepidoptera > Noctuidae > Agrotis > Agrotis exclamationis. Next base: position 7,484,016 of record OX465423.1, on the reverse strand, counting down.
ACTCTATTCCGAAGAGGAAATCTCAAAGCTAATGGCGTTAATTTAAAAAGAGGCCGATGACTGTGATTTTTCTTTCGACGCTCAAACTTTTCGACTCGTGATTTATTGACGCTACAAAACTGGCTTTCATCTCGACCATCCGCCTTGCTCCATCCGACCATCCTGGCCTATTCTATGACGTTTAAATAAGGTCGTAAATAAAATGTCAGTCACACACACTAGAGGTCTCGCTCCTAAACTAAATAGAGGGTGAGGCGATTCATTATGAATGAGTGGTCTCAGGTACTGCGGCCTAAATTAAAGTTTAGCTCATCGGCGATGTGTACAATGTAGCTACTTGGGCAGGCTGATCACGAGCTGCGGCGGCTTAATGAATGAAGAAATTCCGGAGAGCCCCTCACACGAGCCCCTCGGCTCTTACCTCCCTCGCATAGATTGTAAACTCCCAGAAAGAAAACACTGACTTAACTGAACTGTCAACTGTTTCCGAACGAGATTTTCATTACAATTTCTAGATACAGGCTTTTGAGGTTGAATTGAAGTGTATAATTGGAAAATATATTCAAAGCAATCTAGTGGCTCAGTGATTTCTGTAGTAGCCCCACCGCAACCTCCGTTACTGAGTAATTAGCTTTCCAATTTTAAAGAGCGACTCCACGCTCAGTGCCTCCCATCAATCCGCTCCCCTGCCCGCCATCGAATCGATAATAATTAATTATTTTTGACATAATCACAGCCAAAATCCATTCTCTTTTTGCTAATTCACGTCCCTATAATAAAACGGGACGACGCTTTTAAGGCTCGCCCGAGTGAAATTGATAAAAAATAAATAAGACTGTGCGCGCAACTTTTCGCAAAGTCAAACAAAATTGGGCGTTAGCTTACGACGCTGGGTGCCGAATGATTAATTATAATCGTTCACTTATCTTTCTAGTTATATCGAGACCGTAAAAATGAATCGGTACAGACGTAGTGACTCAATGAATATTATCGTAGTGGCCGATCGTATCAGAGCGACGGCTCTGAAACCCATATTCAAGCAGGTGACGAGGGATCGTCGTGAGATACGTACAATCGGCGGGACACTGTGTCAATATTGGACGCGACACATAATAGACACAAACATTCGGATGTGGGCGAGGTGTCGAGCACAACCGCTAATAGACGGAGGACCTTCGACTTGACGCTGCAGCTTCACTCACTTGTTTGAAGTTCAATGGACTACAACCCAAACAATGCAAGATTGTTTCCCAATTGTTTTCAATATCAAAACATTGATCATTTGGGAAAACAGACTGACAAATTTAATGAGTAAGGGGAAAGCAAGGGTTCATGTTTTGTTACAATCTAGCTTTAACAATGAATTTTAAATGAAAGCATGTTCAACTGGAACAACAACGTACTGGTAATATCCAATCTATACAATATTAATACTTACCCTGGAATATTGAGATCAAGCCGCGAGTTCTGAATGCCGGCACAAGTTGCTGGTACTTAAAAAATACATAGTGAAAACATTAGCTCCGCCCGGGGCGGGGCTGGTCCGTGATTAAACCCAGCGAGGCATGCATAACGAGCCCGGTATGTTTGAACGCTTACAAATACTTTCCAAGTTGGTCCGGACAGCGGTTGAGGCGGGTACCGCTACACCTGTGCTTGTTTATCGCCGCTAAGACCGCCGCCACCACCCCGCAAGAGATGTATTGTTTGTTTAGGCCAATCAACAACCCACCGTGACCCACTTATAATACATTAACAATATTCAATAATAATCACAAATTCATATTGAATTGAACTTCCGAAAATCATATTTAAAACGTTCCGAAACTCTATTTTCCTTTGCAGCGAACAGGATTCTCAAATCTCAACTGAAATTAAATAATATTTTGAAGGGATTAGTATCATGATTGGGCGGACACATGCTAATGCAAGAAGTTTTTAATTAAAACCGTCCGCCGTTAAGAGGCTGCGTAATGGCTGATCCTCAGGAGGGATCCGATATTGGGTGTGTACCGGCAAAGCCAAAATACAAACATATTTAGGTCCGTTACGTAGCGCAGTGTGCGCCGACTAATCACTGGCCGGAGTATGGACGTAGTGTACACAATAACCCCTTACCGTTTTATATAAAGATTTTTATTTGTTTCAGATGCCAACGACTACACCGACGACGACTCAAACAGGGTAAGTAAGAACGTAATTGTAGCTGCGACGTTTAAAACTGAAAAAAAAAACAACATTAAAGTGGGAGAGCTCCCCACAAGCGCAATCCAAACTTTAGCGACGACTTTATGGCCGCTGTGACCGCCAAAAGTCGCCGAGGAAAAGTGCAAGCTTGTTTACTCATATATCAGCGGGTCGGGTCGACGTTTCTTTCCGATAAGGCCGGCTCCCTCGCTGCCAATAAAGTGATTAAGTCACAAATCGTGGCGAGGCGCCTCTTTACCGGCCCTCTGATATACCGACACCGAGCTTGCGGAATTGCTTTTTAATTTATATATTTTTGTAGGTTATTTGCTGTTTACGTTTCGAGTGGAATCGATTGTTTTTGGACTTTAGTGTTGTGAGTAAAATCCACCATAAAAAAGCTCATAAAAACATGTTCGCAAATAAATAAAACTGGACTCGCAGTCTTAATATCAAATTGAATCCTAAATCCTTTTATGAAATTTAACACTGACGCACCGGAAGACACAACACACTCTATTTCCGAGTAAATAAAATCTCTAAAATGCATAATATTGATATCCTTGGGGAAGATATTCAAACAGATCCTGATCCTTTAGTATACATGAGGGTTTATTTCTAGAATATCTTTTCCTAGGTGTTCCATTCTGACAATAGAAAATGGTAATACCTTAGTTAGTGTCGTCACTAAAGTTAAAAAATTGACTTTAGAAAAGACAACAACGCCAATCATTGTTTCCCATCTAAGACTCAGGATTTTATTTCAGCTACTATTACCGGTAGTTCGGTCCCCATCGAACAGCTCTATTACAAATAAATTGCCCTTCGGAAACGGTGCGCGTGTTATAAATTTCATACGTGCTGAGAAATGACATACGGTATTATTTATTACGAACAGTTTTTTCGGGGAAAATACAAAGAAGACATTGTGACGTAATTGAGCTACGTATTATTGGGGCACGCTACAATTCAACGGCAATTTTCTACGACAAAAGAAAAAAATATTGTCTTTTCAACGTTTTTATTATGGACGGAAAAGCTAAAAGTGTTTTCTTTTTTCGGACATTGAAACTTTTTTGTTTACGGTCAGTGTGTTCTTATTTTAAAAATTAAAATTGGAAACTTCAAAACTGGCTAGGGTTGTGACATCTGTTTTAGAGGGCAACAAAAATACACGCACAATAAAAATTGATGACTCTTCAACACAATTTTATTACAGGGTCATTCCATCGTTTCGGGTGTTACAATTGAACTCATTTAACTATGTTTTATTAGTAGTAGTATTCTTAAGTAGACAATAATAACTATCGAATCACCAACATATTAGGTTATATTTTCTTTTCCTAAAATTACAATTTTAAAATATTTGAGCAATAAAGAGAAATTTGCGAATAAGTAGCCGTTTCGGGCGTTACACGAAATTGCCTCTACCTTATGACTATCTGCCTTAACATGCATATTTCAGCGAATTTTCCAAGTAAACTCCAGTTTAATTTATAACAAGTTAAACTAGATCCAGTAGTCCACCTTAACACGGGAAGAAAAGTTAGTAATCAATTTTCCATAAATTTTAAAAAATAAAATTAGCTGTTTCGGGTGTTACCACTACTTCGTTTCGGGTGTTACGAGTACGAAATTGAAATACATATATCCGAAATTATGAGCTATATTAATGAAATTTCACGCTTTCTTTTAAAATTATATAGTTATAAATCAACTATTATAGAATTTAGAAAGAATATAATAGAAAAAACTATAAATAAAAAGCGAAAAGTTACTCGCTCACTCATTCATCACGAAATCTCAAAAATTACAAGTGTTAGTATGACTAGTTTCAAATTTTGTCGTGGGGGTTTTTTTTAGGTCGTAAGTGCTCACCAAGAATGGATTTTGTGAAATTTGATCCCTAAGGGGTTGATTTTGGGGTTGACAGTTAGCATGAAACTTCGTGATTACAAGTGCTAGGAGTCTCAATTTTTTCATGGGTATTCTTTGAACGACGTAGGTCTGCCAACTAACCAACATAAGATTTTGCTAAATTTGACACCGGAGGGTTGTTTTTTTGGGTTGATAGTTTGTATGAAACTTCGTTACTACAAGTGCTAGGAGTCTTAAATTTTTGTTGGGTTGGTTCAAGTATCCCATAAGGCCGGGAGCAGAAATTTCCGAGGGAAAAAGTCGAAATTCGTGCAGACAATCCGCAGGTGGATGGAGTGCTCGTATTTAACAATGAAAAGATTTATTTTTCAAAGACATGCACTTCTACTTGGAATTCGTAATATGTACGATCACTTTTAGTCTTAAGGTAGGTAGGCAAAACGCTTATTATATACTATTAACGCACGTCATAGACATCTTTTTCATCAGGTTTGGATATGTTTGCTTTATCTCCAATTAATTATAAAACACGACTAGAACCTCGCCATCAGCTTTTTTTACAGTTTATTCTGGAAGAGATTTCTTTACTTTTCTGACATACATCATGTTAACACACCCATGCATAAAGTATTTTATGCTGCGGCGACAAATAAGTACGTAAAAGCAGTAAAAGCTTGTCTTACTTATAATGTAACACCCAAAACGTTTCGGGTGTTACACATTTTCAAACGTTGAAAATACAATTAAAACACATGATTTCGCAATTATTATTAGATATTCAACTAGATTAACCACATGACTTTACTTTGGCAAAATATGTTAGTTTAAATATAATTAGGCGAAAAATTAAACAAACTATTAGTTCTTTTTCGTTTCGGGTGTTACACTGATACCACAGTTTGGAAAACCCTTCTCAAAATAGTAAATACAAACTATTTAATATTCTTAACGCTATTCAAATAATTACAATAAGTAAAGCTCACTTATAACGGAAACCAAGTGATGGTTGACGGCTTCTTACTTTTATTTTAGCATTGCCAATATTGACATAGAAATTACCTTGGTGCCCTGGTCTTTCTAACATTACTTTCATGTGGGTATAATATGAAAAATATTATGAACTATGTCAAAAAAAATCTAGACATGAAGGATAGGAATGTTTTCTATGAAATTAAGTTATAATTGACTTATTACGACGAGGTTTTTTTTTGAGGCCTTGGTAGCGTTTGTCATGGAATGACCCTACAACCAATCGTTGAATCAATAAACAAATAATTATAATATTCCCGTATCGTATCATTATCGTGTCAGGAAGCCGATAGCGGAGCTTCCCCTGTGTTTACACGTTTTCAACACGGCATTAGCTGGTGGCGCCATTAGCTCTACAAATGACACTAAAATGAAATCTATTCATTTCCTTTGAGCCGAGTCAATCGTGGGTGATATTGTAGGATTTCACGCGATCCGGACATTACCGCTGTATCCTCGGTGACGATCCCCGTTCGTTTTGTAACGTGAACCCTTAAATTCACTGCTTTATTTTGTCAACATCAGTTTAGTTTTCGTGCTATTATAAATGAATCAGTTAGTCTTTATTGTGACGGTAAAAAACAGAAAATTTTCTGTAATAAACTACCTAACAAATCTTTGAAAAGTTTAATAAAAATCTAAAATAATAATTTGTAGCTTTGATTTTTAAAGATTCAATGAACTTTCTTTTTAAAATCTATAAAGGCTTAACTGAGTACTTTCTGTACCGATCTGTACCCTGAGCACGAGTTTTCAGTATTTGAGACGTAAAGTAAACTGGAACTTTGACAACTTCAAATTGACAATTTTCAAGGAAAAAAATAGTTCCTACTTCGCACACCAGAGGCGCTGTTCCATTTTTTCATACAAGAGACGCTGTAAATACTGGAAAAACGCTGTAAAGTAAAAGAGTGAAAACTCGTGCTCAGGGTACTGTTTAATCCAAATTATTCTACGTTAACAATAAATATGTAGAGTGAACGACTCTACCCCACGTTGACATTGAGCCTGGCTAGTGATTTGCGAGCTCTTTAACATCGACCCACTCCACATCTTTATTAATCCGATGTTACTTTGTAATACTCCTAATAATCCTTTCATACCTTGAATATTTTATGGAAAATGTGAAAATTAAGTTAGTTTATTTTTGAACAAATTCAATACGATCATAAAAATATTTATTTATGAAACCTTCGTAAATGACAATAGGTATCATATTAAATGGTTACATGGTATAAAACGTTAATGTTTTATTAAAAGAAAAACAAATGTCACATTTTACATTTAAGTATCTTTAACACTTTATTTGCTGAGCAATTTATACTGCTATTTTTAAAAAGAAACTGCTATAAAATAATCTCAATTTTTCTAAATCACTGAAGAAAATTAATCAGATTTTCGATAAATAAAAGTACGCATGAATGAATGAACTGTAACCCTTTTATATCAGCTGTGGCTTAAATTGTTTTCAACTTTCATTTAACCTGCGTGCTTAGTGCTTAGATAGTGATCTAGCGGTTGCTAAGTACTTAGGCTTCAATTGTGTACAAGGGCTTTCAGAATTAAACATCGCACGATTAAATCAAGTAAATAGAATTAGCGACGTTGAGTACCTATTTCAAAATATTCGAAAGAAAGATTTAATGTTATGGCTCACATTAACCCTAGATCCAAATAATTGGCAGTCATGGGGAGAGAGCCTTTGCCCAGCAGTGGAATATCACAGACTGACAGTAACAGTAATATCGTACCCTTATTGCAAAAACCGATTATCTGCATCAAAATTCGAGCGATAATGGGTTTTACCTGTAGCTTCGTCGTGACTTGAGGATTCGATTTCTCTAAATAACTAAAAATTGGTTTAAAATGAAAAATTAAAAGATAATCGGTTTTTGCAATAATAATTCATTATTTTTTCAATAAATATTTTGTATTGGGTTGGCTGGAATTTTCTGTTCTGTATTAAGTAGTACATTATGAGTTTAAACGATTTTGTGCACAACAGTAAGTAAATGTAGTAAAAATAAAATAAAAAATTCTAAAACATCAATCACTCGTCATAATTTAATTCGGTGTCTTTTTTTTCTACAAACCCGCCAATATTGCTTAAACAACCGTATAGGTAACCCTTCCCACGGCTCAGTGGAATCAGTTTAATCAATGTCGTTATGGTGCGTCGATGTCGCGATACGGGCGGTCGCCGGTCCGAACTGTATCGCACTCGCAGGGTTAATTTGTAACGATGTTTATCGAAAACAACCGAACGCATTTGTTTCACACAAACACTGAACGAAGCGTTTAATTTTGACATCTGTCAATTTGTTGGTACATGTGACGTATGATTCGAATTTTGAACATCGAATTTTTTGACATAGATAGTTTTGATTGGTGCCAGTGTAGGCAACGCAAAAAAAATATTGGCACGCATTTTTTTTTCATTTGCTTCGTTGTATATTTGTCACTCAAAACTACAAGTTTGCTTGATTCGTCATAGTCATTTTATTTTGAAATACACTACAGTCTACTTGTACACAAAAGGGCAAAGGGATTTGGCGAAATCAATAAAACATTAAAATTAATCCAAAACAAAAGTTGAAACAAAAGAGTATTGGCAAGAAACACGACAGTCATCCTTACAATAAATAACACGAATGACATTAATAGGACATCTTTATATTATTATACGTGACCTTGGCAAGACAAGATTGATAACTTGGCTCCTCGTTAACGTGCCATTGTAGACGCCCATCGATTATCAATTTAAGGATTACAATGCCCGGGAGACAAATTGCGGGTACCGAGTCTACCAACCTACCAGCCGAAATGGACGATGACTGGACAACTACTTCTTCATAAATTATAGCTTAAAGTTTGCATTACATTAATTATAATTTATTACTTTGAATATATAGAGGTTCTGTCTGTTGGTGTATTAATGAAAGTTCTGGGAAAGTTACGAGTAATATTTTATAGATCTTAATTAGAAGAGATAATACTACTACTAGTCGGCATTATTAGGATTTTAAATTGATCAACACATAAACGCCTGCACTTAAAAAATAATAATGATGTAGGTATAAAAAGCAAATACTTCAGTAACGATGATAGCAGTAAAACCTCAAGTTAATAATTCACTTTAACAAGAAAATGAGATAAATGGAATCAAACGACTTTCAAATTGTCAACGAAATGACACGTCTACGTGCGTAATTTTCTCCTTACTTACGGAATAAACCACTCAAAATCCACCCCAACGTAGGGTATTATCAAAAAATTGGCTTCATTATCAAACTATTCGCCCACGATAACAATCTTGATCAAATAAAAAATTAACATGCCGCGGGGGCAACCGCGTGTTACGACGACAAATTGATACAATCGCTCAACGGTACGCGGTTGGAAAATCATACGTTACATCACTAGTCATGTTTCATACTCGATACCTGAATTAATTCATTTCAAAGACACATCAAGTTTTATGTCGCACTTACGTTTCCATTAGTCCACAAAACCCCCAAGTTTAAAAATAAAAATCTTTACTCAGATTGAGTCGTTTCAATAAAATTATACAAGCGTATGAAAATAAAAGTGAAGCGGCTGAATGTGCTTGCATACCAAAATATTATTTTCTTTTTAGTGCGGTTGGTGTAATTGTATTTTATGCCTTAAGACTTGGTACTTTTAAGCCACCGCTTGGATTTGTATTTCTCCGGGCAATCGGAATAACTTGGTAACCGCAATCGGCGCATCGGTTGCTGCTACGTGTCACCGCCGTGCTTCGAATTAAAATGTTCTCTTTTTGAATTTCCTACGAATTATAAAATCAATTAGGCGAAGCGATGTCGACATCGGTTGTATGAATTTTTTCAATCGTTTTCATGACATTATTAAAGCAGTCTGCTGCCTTGACAACACAATTTGATGTAACTTTCTTAATGGCAACACGACAGAGGGAGCACAAAAATAGACATACATTTATGACTAAGAGATTCAAATAATTAGGGAAATCATAATAATGTAACAGGTTTCTAAACTGCCTACATGATTAACTGAAATGTTTAAATGTATTCTGAAAGTTTCTCCTTGTAATATAAATTAATGATACTAAATATTTCCAACGAAATTTAGAACAATCAATAATGGATTCAATTAACTTTGTTTCAACAAAATTATTCATCGTCGAGATTTTATAAAATTCGACGTCACGCTCGAGCAGTCAAAAACAATACTTATTCAAATGAAACAAAAAGCAATTAACGGTGGAGATATCCCTCCATCCTCGGAGGATACAAGAGAGAAGAGATTATTGAAAAAATAATTAATAAATATTTATGGCGGGCCACCTGAGGAGCGACACTGGGCGAGATTCCATTTTTATCCAGTGCTCGAGTACGCATCTGCGGCGTTACAGGGAAAAGCGGTTTATTACAAATGCAAAATTTTCCATTCATATTCAAAATTTTATATCCCGATGTGGCCGGGAGAAAGCTAATTTATTCCGGGGGAGCGGCTAAGGAGACGTCCCAGCACCTCGCATCTTGTGGGGGATTAAGAAAGGGTTGAACGCTGCGAAATTGACAGGTGCCTGTCAAAAATTACAATTAATAATTGAGACAATTGCGATTGCGGCTACCTTTATGGCCCAGTTGTGGCGTATTTAACTGCATTTGTGTTTTAACAACCCTTATTTTGGATTCAAATTGATAAATTAACTACGTAAAGAAAAAAACGTAATAAACGTATAATAAATTTTGCAAGATAAAAAATAACTTTATGAAACTTGTGAAATATTAGAAAAATAAACACCAACTTAACGACAGGCAGAAACGCGTATCAAAAACCGTAACTCAAATCAAACCTACATAAATCAGTATGTTGTAAGCCACATCACTAGCACTAGTGTCCCCCACCGTCCACGTAATAGACAATAAACATCGGGGCGCGCATCGATCACTCGTTTTACAGCCACAGCGGTTAATGGCGGTAATCCACCACTAAGAGCGGTTTACTACATTGTTATTGCCGACTAAAGCCACTCGCTAGCTATTATACTCTGAAAACAATTAAAGACTTAAAACTGTAATGTGCATGACAGTGAGTTCAAATTAAAATAATCAATTGTAATTGCCACTCACCTCACTCAACTCACCCTTGGGTGAGCATGACATAGCCATCTTCGTCCTCTCCTTCAACCTTTTACCATCCAATGCTGAGTGTGGGTCTCTTCCTAATCGTTCCACTTCTCGCGATTTTTGTTTCATGACTATCCAATTTCTTCCGGTCACTTTAACGAGATCGATCGAGATCTGTCCACCTACTTGGTTGTCTTCAAACATTCCTCTTTCCCGTCCGTGATCTCCACTCCAACAATTTCCTGCCCCATCTTCCATGCAGTGTGCGGCATAAATCTTCATAGTTAACGTCAAATGCTATAGCAAGAATCTCTTAAACAGCCTTGTCCAACTAGATATCCAATCAGAGTGAATTAAAATTGAGAATGAATGCGGGGACTCCGAATATATTTTCGAAATATGACACATTGAGTACAAAATAGTGGCTCAATTTACCTTCCTGTCTCATTTATCAGATATGGGATATATCCGCAATACGCAGTCAATAATCATATTTCACGTCACTATTTGTCGGGCAGTGCATTGCATTTTGTGCACCGCACCACTCACTGTGATGAATGATGCCACTCTGTCAGGAGGTCAATGTTTATCAAATGAATGTCCGATGGGCTATTAGCGGTGATTGGTGGTTCGCGATTTTCGTGAATAACGTATTGATGGGTCATCAGTTTATAAATTTTTTAGGCTTGTTTTACTCATTATAGTAGTCTCATTATAGTTTTGCTCTCATTTTAGAATATGATAAATTTTAACTGAATAGGTACTGTCGGGGTACTTCGCGAGGTGTCGGTGTTTTTGAGGTGAAACACAGTTTATGGGAACCACTGTTTATTACTTCACACTCGAATGTTCTTAACGACTAAAATGTTATAAAATGTTGGATGAAATGTTTGAATACACCCGGCTAACGCGATAGACGAAAGTGCACTGAATATAATATAACTTCAATTATTCTAAGTAATATTTAATTAGGTCAACGCGCTGCGCCGATATTGCAATCTAAGGTGTTCGGTAAAAACACCGAACATATTCCGGGGCACGAAAGATGGAGATGCTGAGATGAAACAATGTTATGTTAGTACCTTAATGAAATGATCATGGTTTAATGTTTACAAGGTGAACACAAGATAAATTTAATTGTTAGTTGATATAAAGTTAAAATGATGCTTTATCAAAAACTCTATCTTACTGTCTCTAAAAGATTTCTAGATACTCTAGATACGTCATGTTTTCACTGTATTAACACTAACGACGTTCAACCCCGTTTTGTCGCGCACTCACACTATTCACATTCACATCACTAACACTTCTGGTAGGTTGAAGCTCCATGTCCGCCGTGATGTGAGCGCGGCGCGCTCGCCGCCGCAGCCACCTGTACAGCAGCGCTCCCGCCGCCAGCGCCAGCGCGCCGACCAGGATGTAGCTTACGGCATACTGATGGATGTCATGGATGGATAATACATCTCCTATTTCCACTTGGCTGTTTCTCATGTTCTCAATGCGTTTGTGAAGATTTTCTAATGCTATCTTCATTTCGCCTGAGTCTGTTTCGTCTTTATAGATTTGTAAAGGCATCGTGCTGTTAATTATAAAGTTAAGTTGATCCACTTCAGGTATAAAAATGTTTGGACTCATGTCAATTGTATTTTTCTCTTGTCTCTGAATGTGTAGGGTAAAATCTGGACCCTTCAGCAGGCAACCTGGTTCCAAGTAAATTAGACCCGCTTTGCTGAGTTGTATTTTGATTATTTGTTCGCCGCAGATTATTTTGACGGCATAAATATCGCAGCAATGGTACAAGAAAAGAGATGGGTTTTTTAGCGGTGTAAATTTGTTTTCACATCTCGACCTTCGTACCTTGCACTTGCCTGTGTCTCGCTCGCGGTCACAGAAATTGTTCTCGTTGTTTAGGTGGTATATCGGCTTTTTCCAATCGCACAGGAATATGTCATCTTCTTGTTTGCAAAGGGAGAGTTCTTCCGACGAGATTGTTAAGTATGCGTCTCTTTTTAGATCTGTAGCGACGTATTCAGACGAAGGAATGAACTCTATCATGGTGTTATTCATCTGATGTGGTATCGGATGGATTTTGTACACTTTGTATCGATCTCTACTGATAAGTGGGAATGTTATTTGGAAGAGGAAGTATTTTTCAGTTACCCTTGCTTTAATGCTTATCAGTGAATATAACTTTCGGATGTCGTGTGGTTCGATGGGTAAAGTTAGATCTTCAGATAAATGTCCAGAGATAATGTTAAGTTCTTTCTGGAGTTGTTCTGGTGTAAGCAGATGAATGTTAACCTGTCCATGGTGGACGTTGGTAAGGATATCTAGTAAGATGTCTTGAGTTCTTTTCAAATTATTTAACAAATTACTGGCTGTTAACGCTGTCATGGTAAATTCTTGTAGTAAGGACATGTTGTTAATTTCTTGTTGTAATTTATTTGAGAAATTGTCTAACGTAATTAGGTGTTTATTGATAATTTTATGTTGTTTAGCCATAATTTCTTCTGTCCTTTTCAATAAGTTGTACTCGGACTCGACAATCGACGTCTGGTTCTTCCATAAACTCGCTAAATGTTTTTCGTTTTGTTGGATCATGTTGATGTCTCGACTGTACTTTTCCGCGAATTGTTCGTCCAATACGCCGAATAATGAATTTGCAATGTTTCCAACTACATTAATAAGTCCCCGTCGCCGTCTGGAGTGTCCACTTACGTGTTGCGTCATCAGAAGTTCATTATAATATTTCAGTTCATTACACTCATGGATCAGCTGAGGGACTATCATGTTACACTGTTCGCTGCCTGTTGTTTTGCATGTTTTATCCAGATACGTTGTAACTTTTTCAAATGCCTGCATGCCTTCCCAATACGGCGACATGTTATAAAATACAACTAGGGCCCAGCTATCTTTTACAAGGCTGATTTTTGATATCGGGTCAAAGTAAAGACATTGATTGTTATTTAGTGTAGTTATATTGTAACTGCAGTTTGCAACGCTGCACAATGACATAAAAAAGGTCAGTGCCATGACGATATGTGATAATGTACCCGGTGTCACCTTTCTAATTCGTTTGTTATTATTCCGGGTTCTAGCGCTCTGTTTAGCTGACTTATCTGTTTCTGTTTTACTGTTATGTTTATCCTTAGTCTCTGTTTCTACTGGTAATAAAGAAAGTTTTACTACTGGTCGCTTTATGATGCCATTTTTTGTTTTCAGTGACACAACCCTGACATAGCCATCATTACCGGGATGTAGATCTATTACTCGGCCCATAATCCATCGTCCAGCAGGAATGTTATCTTCATGGACTACCACAATGTTGCCTAATTTTAAGTTTTCCTGAGGTTTAGACCACTTTTCTCTTGCTGTTAACTGGCTCAAATACTCATTCTTCCATTTTTGCCAAATCTGTTTAAAAATGTTAGTTGTTAAGTGCCACCTGGTTCTCGCATCCTCCTTTGTCTCGATCACTGTTAAGTCTGATCTTCCTGTTAAAAAATGTGCAGGTGATAAATAGTCTAAGTCTTCAATGTTTTCTGTAAGTGAACATAACGGTCTCGAGTTCAGACACGCTTCCAATTGTGTCAGCACAGTGGTGAACTCTTCAAACGTCAATCGTTGCTCACCTACCACTCTTTTCAGGTGGAACTTCAGACTGCGGACAGCTCTTTCCCACAGCCCACCAGCGCTTGGCCAAGAAGGAGCATTGAAATGCCATTGTATGTTCATTTCCGCAATTTCTGCTAGGCAATTATCCCCGAAAACCTGTTGTAATTGGTTGTACTCCTCTTGTAGTAGCCTGTTACCTCCGATGAAATTTGTGCCTTGGTCACTATATAAATGATGTGGTGCTCCTCTCCGGGCTGACATTCTCCTTAGTGCAGCCAAAAATGCGGAACTGGTAAGGTCAGACACCAATTCCAGATGAACGGCTTTCGTGACCATGCATATGAATACGGCTACGTAGCCTTTCAGTGTTCTCACCCCCCTTCCCTTGTTTGCCTTGATGTTTACAAAACCTGTGTAGTCCACCCCAGTATGGTGGAACGGCGGAGCGGGGTTTGTTCTAGCTGCGGGAAGGTCACCCATCAATTGATACTGCTTCCTTGCTTCCTGTTTCCGGCAAGTCACACAATTTCTTAATTGTTTCTTAGTCGTACTGTATCCACTTGTGATCCAGTATTGTTGTCTGAGAGTAGCCAATGTTAGTCGAGGACCCCCATGGAATGTTAACTGATGAGCTTCTTCTATTAGCAGCTCGGCCAGTCTACTTTTGTTAGGAATTATCATAGGATGTTTTCTTCCCTCGTTTATAATTGCATTTCTTAAACGTCCTCCCACTCGGAGAAAACCATTTTTGTCGACGAAAGGTTTTAAACTTAACAACTTGCTGTTTGATGCAACGTGACCGTTTTTGTTTAGCATTTCAATTTCTAATGTAAATGCTGTACTTTGCACTCGTTTTATAATAACTGATTTGGCTTTTCGTAATTCTAATAATGTTATGTACTTCGGTAAATGTTCACGTTGCGACTTTGGCGTCAATGCCCTCAGTACCCATGACAAGACACGTGCTATTTTTATAAAAGAGTTATGTTGTAGCAATAAATTATCTATTATGCTGTTACTGTTTATGTCTTGCACTATGTTAACTAATTTATTTGTTTTTCTTTCTTCCTCTGTTTGGTAGGTCGGTTGATTTTGATCTTTCGCTACGTCGTACGATGCTAGCCATGCCGGTCCGTTCCACCACAATGGATGCTGTAATAGTTGTGGAGCGGTTAAACCTCGACTAGCGCAGTCGGCAGGGTTGTCCCCCGATTTTACGTATCGCCAGCATTTTGTCGGCATTATCTGTTTGATAGCGTTGACTCTATTAGCTACAAAAGGTTTCCAACGTGCTGAGTCACCCTGTAGCCAACCTATGACCACCATTGAGTCACACCAGCCATAGATTTCTAGCGGACAACTAATGCCTTGTTTTATTTTGTCAATGAGCTTAGATAGTAGATAAGCCCCACAAAGTTCTAATCGTAGCAACGTAACACTCTTTTTGCTGGGTACAAGTTTTGATTTCGCTGCGACTATCACTGTTTTTTGTTGTTGTTTTGTTCGTGCATAAACCACACATGCGTATGCTTCGATGGACGCGTCGCAATAGCCATGTAGTTCGATGACGTCATTCTCGTTGCATAATATCCACCGTGGAACTTTACAATTGTTTATTTGATCAATTTCCGTTATCAGTTTAGTCCATTCATTATTTATGTCATCTGAAACTTCGTCATCCCACTGTAGGTCCTGTTTCCATAACTTTTGAAAAAGAAGTTTTAGTTTCGTGGACAAGGGCGTTAGCCAACCTAGGGGGTCATATAATTTTGATATTTCGGATAATAATCCCCTTTTGGTTGGTTTCGAGGTTGATTGAGAGAAGTTGCAACGGAATGTAAATTGGTCGTCTTTTGGGTTCCAGCACAAACCCAATGTTTTCAACATGTCATCGTTTTTGAAGCTATAAACGAGGTCTTGACTTGTTGATATGTTTTCCAATAATGCTTGATTGTTGGATGACCACTTTCGTAGATTGAAGCCGCCTAGTTTCAAAAGCTGTATTAAATCATTCATCGATTTTTTACCCTGTTCTATATTGTAGCACCCGTGTAATAGATCATCCATGTAAAAGCTGTTTTCCAGGACTTTGGCTGCTTTTGGAAATTTGCTTCGCTCATCCGCCGCTAACTGTTTTAAGGTCATTATTGCCAAGAACGGTGCGGCCTTTGTACCGTATGTTACCGTGGTCAATTGATACACTTTTATAGGTTGTTTTGATGACTCACGCCAAACGATTTTTTGTAGATGTTGGTCAACAGGATTAACTAAAATTTGACGATACATCTTTTCGATGTCTGCAGTGAAGGCAAAGGGATATTGTCTCCATTGAATTAGTAACGCCTGTAGATCTTTTTGTAGATTTGGGCCTTTTAGCATGACGTCATTCAAGCTATGTTTAGTGGACGTTTTGGCGGATGCGTTGAAAACTACGCGAAGCTTTGTTGTTGACGAATCTTCTCTTAGCACGCTATGGTGAGGTAAGAAGCATTCTAATGTTATCTCATCTGTTCTCTGTTCTGGTTTCATATGGTTCAACTCAGCATATTCATTCATGAATTCCTTGTATTTTTCGGCTACAGCTGGTTGTTTCTCTAACCGACGTTCCAAATTCTTTAGTTGGGCTATAGCCATAGGTTTAGAATCCCCCAATTGCTGTTTGCTTTCTTCTTTCAATGGAATTTTGACTTCGTAGCGACCCTCGCTGTTTCTTGTTGTTGTTTTGGTGTAGAAGTCCATACATTCCTGATCTTCAGACGACAGGTTTGAAGGCTCGGAAATCTCCTCAACTTCCCAAAATTTTTGTATCTCCTCAATGTTATTCAGCACCACATTACAGTGATATGTTTTTACATTACCACATAGTAGCCATCCCAGCTGTGTTTGCTGAGCCATCGGCTGTTGGGCTCGTTCTCCTTTTATAATTCCACCTAGCATGATGTTAGCATAAATATCGGCCCCGAAAAGCAAGTCAACTGGTCGACTTTTGTAAAATTCCGGGTCCGCTAAATTAATGTTTTGTATGTAAGTCCAATTTGGCTTAGCGAATGTTTGGTTTGGTAGACTTTTGATAAGATCATTCATTATGAGGACCTCAGCTTCGAATTCAAAATTGTTGTAAGTAGAGGCGCACTCCAAGCTCATCATCCCCTTACATCTGTTTTCTTGTTGTCCTACTCCAAAGATAACACCTTTGCATCTTTGTCTTCGGATCCCTAACATCTGAGCCGCTCCCTCTGTTATTAAGGAAATCTGGGATCCTTGGTCGATCAAGGCGCGCATGGTTTGATAAGTTCCATCAACACCTTTGACCTTCACCAGAGCTGTTGCTAACAATATCTCTCCTTTTTCATCTTGAGAAGTATTCACGATGCCCGTCATTGGTTCATTGTTTTTTCCATTTAGTTTCGTGTTGTCAGCGTTCGCCAATTTCACAAATGCGTCATGGAGAATTGTGTTATGTTTATCTTGGCATTTTCGACATGTTAAAGTTGAATTGCATTGATTTCCATTGTGACTAAATAGGCAATTTGTGCAAAGTTTTAATTTGTTCGCAGTTTTCAACTTTTGTTCATCACTCAATTTTAAATATGTTTTGCAATTGTAAATGCCGTGTTGGTTATTACAAAGTGGACATTTTTTGTTGGAAACATGCATGGATTTCGCAACAGTTTTATTTCCGTTGCTTGCGATGTTGAAATTATTTTTCCTATTGTTAGGTGTTTGATGTTGATAATTGCTGTTTTGATGAGCAGTTTTCGGAGGCACACTGTCTTTTCGTCGAACCGTTTCCAGGGATGTAAATTTTGTTTCAAGAAATTCCAGGAACTCGGCGAGTACAGGAAGTTCTTTGGAATTCTTTAGCGACTCGATATAGTCGGTGTATGTTTCCGTGTCTAGTTTTTGACCTAAAACGTGTACGATCATCGGGTCCCACGATGTTATGTCAACTCCTAAGTTTTTGATGGAGTTAAGACATTCTAGTGTGGTGTCATGCATCCGCTTAATCTGTTGTAAAGATTGCTGTTGTATGTTTGGCAGGCCTAGCAAAATGTTCATATGAGACGAAAATATTAGTTTTTTGTTATCATACCGATGTGTGAGGATATTCCAGCATGTCAAATAATTATCAGTACTTATCGACAGATGTTGGATTAGTTTTTCGGCTTCTCCTCGAACCTTACCCTTCAGATACTGCATCTTTTGACCGCTGGATAACGAGGGATTGTTGTGAATTACTTCCATAAACAGGTCTCTAAAGGATACCCATTGGTTGTAGTTCCCGTTAAAGTTCGGTATCTCCAGTTGAGGTGTTGATTTTTCTCTGTGTGCGACTGACCACATTTTTGTATTTATGGCCCTTTTCAGATTGTTGAATTTTTTCTCATACTTATCGTACATGTTGTTGTATTGATCATTATCTCCCTCTAGTTCGATCTCGATCTCCCAATGTAGCTGGTCGATAGCTGACCACCTAGCCTGTAGTGACCTCAATACGTCCTCGAATTCCCACTTATCTGAGATAGAGTCCACGTCGATGTTTGCTGTTGTACGTACAAAAGCTTTAAAATTTGCATACTGTTTCTTCAATAAATCGTCTAGCTTACTGTTCGGCTCCCTATTCACCTGAGATGGTCGGTCGCTCAGCTGCCTTGAGGCACTGGGTCCCGCGTCTTCAAATGTTTCCTCCTCTGCGCGCAAATTTGGTGTCGCCGGAGATCTTTCTCGAGCTGTTGCTTGCTCACCTGTTGAAAGGCTTCCTGTCTTCACGAAAAGAAGCTGATACTGTTGATTAATCAGCGCCTTAGTTGACTCATACGCCGTACTTGTTTTCTCAAACTCTCGGTCGGTAAAATAAGGATCCGTCTTACCTACCTCCCTGTTAATTCGCTCATGATTCGTTTGGTAATCTTTCCAATATTGCTCCAAAGTAGTAAGCCTACGCTTAAAATAATCAATTGTTTTCCGGTCAGCACTATCTTTCTTCAAGTTAATGCCAAGTTTAATGATGCTATCGTAGATCATTGATTGCGTTTCAATGAGGTCCGACATTGTTGTAGGATGTTGAATACAGCCCTTACTGACTAAAAATAAGGAAATTTATTACTTGTATTCTCCGCTGTTGGTACTCAGCCTATGCTGCTGCTCCGCTGTTATCTCCGACCGCCTCACAACGTACACACACTGTTATTTGTTACGATAGTTCAGATCCCGTACACCGAAATTCCGAATTTTCGAAATTACGCGACGCGAGAGATCCGGCTGAAGGACCAAAAAAAATTATGTCGGGGTACTTCGCGAGGTGTCGGTGTTTTTGAGGTGAAACACAGTTTATGGGAACCACTGTTTATTACTTCACACTCGAATGTTCTTAACGACTAAAATGTTATAAAATGTTGGATGAAATGTTTGAATACACCCGGCTAACGCGATAGACGAAAGTGCACTGAATATAATATAACTTCAATTATTCTAAGTAATATTTAATTAGGTCAACGCGCTGCGCCGATATTGCAATCTAAGGTGTTCGGTAAAAACACCGAACAGGTACTCATGAATGAAAGTCACTGTCCACATGTTATTTTACTAGAATAAAAGTTTAAATAAGGGTGAATAAGTAGCTAACTCAAATTCTAAAAATATTTGGTATTTAGGTATGCAAATAAAGAAGAAAATGTTTTAAGAAAACTCATATCGTGTTTTGTTTTATTCCCACTTTGAAGCTAGTTCTATTTTCAAAACTCTAAAATGTGATAATTAAGGCGTACCAACCTAACACAAAAAGACCACAGACAAAACAATCAATCAGAGATCGATAGGCAAAGGCACACGTCTGTTCTGACCGATAGCGCGTTATTGATGGCGGCCATTTTTCACTCGACTCGCCTCGGGCGGCACTCCGTCTCTATTACAGCTACCACTGATACGTTTTGTACGCACATTGAGTTATTTGTTCAACATGAGTATTCGGTTCAACTCATTCGTTTACCTATGTCATTGTTTGTAGTGGTGATAAGTGGGGCTTTTGGTTTGGTGTGGTGATTTATTTTAAGTGAATGTTACGTACATGCACGCTGTTTATTAAAGCTTTTCATTGAAATACAGAGCTATCAAAGTTTTATTATCAGCTGTAATTAGTTAAGTAGCATTAGCTAAATATACGATTATGTAGAAGTATGCCTATTAGGACACACAATTCACCAGTTGTGATTAAGTCCCATGTAATGAGGAGCCAGATACCTCCCTACTTACAATAACCTAATTAATAGAAAGTTTCATAAATATCGGAATAGTAATAATTTTAATCACGTCAAGCAAGATTAAGGAAAAGTCTCCAGTAATTTCTTAATCCCTACCTCCTATGAACGAAATTTCAATTGTGCGATTTCATGGAGGAATTTTCATTGCGTCTACGTCATAAATATTTTGTCCGATAAACCGTTCGTTCGACAGCCGCGAGGCGTAAGAAAATGTTAATTAACGAATCCATTGTTTTCCCGCCCGGCGGCTCCAAGATGGTGCCGCTTCCGTTTCCGGCGAGCCTCCTTCTTTATGTGCGTTTCCCGCTTATTTTTACGTCAGTCGGGTAGAGCGGCGGCATTGTGGCGCGGGTGCGGTGCGCGCCCGACTATAATGATTTTAATTTCCTCTAATCAAGAGCCTTCGGCACAGCTTAAGAATTCTAATCATGCACAGCGCGACCGTCGCCGCACCGCGCCGTGCCGCAACCACAGCGGGTGACAGAAACATCAGCACTTATTCTGATTGCGTCGAGTGTGGCGCTGAATAATTAATACGCCTTTATTTTGCGTTATGCTCCCGTACCAAAACAAAAGAACCGCCGCGCATTAATTTATGAAATTGTTCATACATATTTGAAATGAGTAATTTTTGACAGCAGCGAACGCAAAACATCAAATACATCTTTTGATAATTTAGTTGAATGTTTTATTTTTGAATAGCGATTTCTCTTAACTATTTTCTGCTTTTTAAAACATAGCCGAGAGTAAAGTTTAATTATATTGGGGTAGCTCAAAGCCCACCCTTTCGTTCAATTCGCACTAACGACCACATTTGAGTCATGTAAATCACGACGACGCCACTTGCAATTAATTTTTTGACTATTAAAACGTCTCTGTCGTGATTGCCTTGCAGGGAACGTGAGCTCAAAAACATAAAACGTAATTGAGAAATTCAGTTTCAACTCACGTTATTTGAAGGATTATTTTTCGAAATTACGCTTGTGTAGCTTAGTAAAGTTAACTTTTTTATTTGTAAACTGTAATTACCTTTCAATAATTATAGTGTAAAAAAACGTCAAACAGTAGGTAGATATATCTATTAAGGAGAATCGTCATTTAATGTGCATCAGTAGAAGGAGACAAAAGATAGACGTCGAAAAATACTGCAGCATTTTACCACACATCTCACAGACTCCGTACTATACAAATATACTATACAATCTCACACACTACATTCAACCTCATTTCTTGTTAAGCACAGTCAAACCTCATCGTTTTGTATCCGCGGCCGCTGTTTGGCGGTGCGGTCCACAAGGAACACCGCACAATTAAGGGAACCCTTTCAGGGTGCGTACTTAGCATTCTAATCACCGCGAGCAGACGCCTTGCGCCACAATACAACGCTTAACGCCGCGAAATTAAGTGCGAAAATAACAGGATCCCGACGCGAACCCAACTGAATTATGTCGCGAACAAGATTCTAATTTTAATTTTACGCGAACAACGACTAATTTCTTCATAATAAAACGTACAACGTATACCACCCTCGACTCTCGAAATACTACAGCAATAAAATGCGAAAAACGATTACAGATCAATGAAGCGTGCCTTCCCTCTCGGAGCGCAAATAAAGCCAAGTACACACTTCAAATATGCTTTTCTTAATCGTTCTCATAAAACAAAGATCAGCCGCGCGCGATCTCCCCCGTGCGGCAAAAATAAGTAAAAAAATCTCCCGTTGCTCATATCGCGTCTATCAGTGCGGATTTTTACCACAAATTGTTTCCTGTAGGGAACCCTCTTGAATCGATGTTTGTATTGGAACTGCAGCTTCGGAACTTATTATTGGGATCGCTTTAGAAAAACAAATAAAATTACCGCTCATTCCGCGCACTCTCGCAATCCAATCGTGTCAATGTATTGCAATTTTTGAGACGAAGTTTGTTCTACGCAAATGTTCATTGTTGTTTCTTTTGAATTGCAAATTTACTTATTCTGTACAATTATAAAAAACTCGCAGATGTATCTCATCAAAATATTATTCAAAAGTTATGAACATCATTAACCTTCCAAGAAGCAGTAGGTATATAAACCCTACAAATTCTTTATATTCTTTACCTACAAAATCAGAAATAGAGCTAATACCTCGTAATTTATATTTCTCCTTAAATTCTGGCAGCATTTCTTGAGGAAAAACCATTGCCCACGGTATCAGGAATCCTCAAAGTTGAATTGGCTTAAAACCTCCCGGCGGATGTGTCATTATAATTTGCAAGGGAGAGATGAGTGATCCGTCGCCCGGAGCGCTCACAAATAATACCCTAAGCTATTTTAATCTTAACTTAGTTAAAAATCTTGCGTCCGACATTAGCATTAATCACTTTTGACAGACACCGTAATGGATAGTGTAATTAATGTGTTTAAAGTTTATAATTGGCTTATGAAGGTAATCCGGGTGATGGTTTTTGTAATGTAACGTGTGACTAAATAACGATTTTAAATAAAATCGCATGCAAATAAAAGTATTTAGTAAAAAAGTTTGTAGTGGCACTAAATCATTTTACTGGAATATCAAATTGCTTCACTGGCGTTTTTATGATATTATTAAATTTTAAGTTAATTAACTTTATTCTCATCTATTAATCAAAATCAAAGCTCATTGTAAAATTAATTTACTAAATATCTGAAAACAAAGAAAATGCCTTCATCAAGAACGAAATCTAAAGCTTAATTGAACGTCGACATTGAGAGATTTCAATTCAATTACTAAACCATATTTAACGAAATCCAATCCCCCTTTCCCTCGAGAAATAATATTATTTATTCACAAAAAATAATACAAAACGCGGTTACGGCGAACGCTCTGTTGGTTCAGTGGAGATCATTCGATGTAAAAGTTGGAAGCAGAGGACGGAGCAGGAAGAAAACTTGGATAAGCGAAACCCTCTAAAAATGATTGATGCCGCGGAGCGGGGGAACCATGCCACCGCAACGTTTTAAAACGAATAAACGTCGAACCGTTCGAAATTTGAAAATGAACATCATTAGCGCTATTGGCGCTGCAAATTCCCGCCGATTCATTTACTCTATGGAATTCGCATTTTTTCTTTGCACTTTTTTATTGACGTCAATCATGCCAGCACGATTAGGCTGAACCGTTTAAACTTGCTCGTAGTCCGTACTGCAGTCGATATTGCAGAACTGCACAACAAAAGCTTTCGAGCTCGCATTGCGATCGCGTATAGCCAATTTCCTAACGTATTGAAAATGTCGTACGATTGTTTGAGGACATGTTATAACAAGGAGCGTTTAGCCTGGGAGCTAACAAGCGCTGACGTCGTTTGTTTCTGCTGGCTCTTTGTTCGGAATATAACAATTAGGGAGACAAAGCGGCCGGTGGCGGTCGACGTGTTATCGCGGACGATTCGCGCCGCACACAATGGCGCGCTCAACAATGCACGCTCAATATCTTTATGCTCCTTCGTGCTGAAGGCCGATGCACTGGCTGGAATCAACCTTCTTGGTGTACATTAACAGACTGGAGAATACATAGAGCAAGTAATTAGCAGATAGGTCAGTTGTTAAGACCGCCAACTTTGACAAAACGAAGTCTGCAAGATTCTCAGAACAATATTTTTGCAAATTTAATTCGTAATTGCTGAATATTATTACGAAATGACAACTTGACAGTCTTTCATTAAACGTTTTTTGTATTTTAGTTAAAATAAAAACTTCTCTTTATACCTAAAACAAATCTCAACTAAAATCGACAGCAAAGCTTCCTTCAAACGCACACACGTCAAAAATACGCACGCCAAAATCTTACAACCTCTTTACCTACATATCAAATTTTGCTGTCTGGGAACTCTAGTCTATGGTCACCGAGACACCTCAGAATCCCGTGACGGGCCCTTTGTGGCGCTTCCTTCTTCGCTCACGACACCTGCCTCGGTGCTGAATGCACATTTGACGCCCCTACACGTCTGATAGACGCGTTGTGGCTAGCACGACGTCTTGTGGAAAATGAGGGCTTTTGTTCTGAATGTTATTAATTATAACTTGTCTATGGTTAATGCTTTTTGATAAGTAACATGCGTGCAACTGGGTTAAATGGTGGTTTTCTAATTGACATGTAGTTTTATTTAACGATCTACGCAAACAATTAATAATTTATTTGTAACCAATCAACGACCCAACTTTTCTATCCGAGTCTTTAAAATGTCAATGAGCCCAATAAGAAGCAGCCTTCAAAAACAAAGGAACAGGATTTGAATTGTTATTAAATATTAATTTCGGGTGTTAATGTATTAAATTATGTGAGGGCGTAACTAAATTGCTTATTAACCAGTGCCTGTTAAAAATTACGTAGTTAAAAACTACGAAAAGGCGGATCACTGCAGTTCACAGAAACAGCAAAAAGCCTCTTTTGCTTTTAGTAAGTTGCTGTTTTTAAAATATTAAACATACAACAAAGCATGACATTTCAATCATAATTTGATTACATTCCCCGTAGCACATTCACTCATACATACCTAATAAACTATTAAACGAAAACTCAAATACGAACAGTTAATTCAGGCATCTGTATTCAGTAAATCACGTCGCCGTGACGTAGTGACGTGTTACAAGCGTTACGTCGACGTTACGTAGCCATGACGTCGACACGTGCGTTCACGAGGAGCGTTTAATCGCATAAAGAGCTAATTGTCTGTGCGGATTCCACAGGTAAACACTACACGCCAACCATTTACACACTACGTAGTGGATGTTCGAGGGTGTAGAGGCGGTATCATAGTAAATTACAGTTTACTTTTCAAACAGCTACAAATTAATTGGCCCACAAATTCGAAGATTGTTATGACTTTACAATCGTCAATAAAGTCATGAAAATCGCGAAACATTTACTGAAAAATAGGATTTGAATATGGCACAGGTTATGGCACCTCAATTTATCTGAGAAAGAAATATTAATCTGTCTGATTTCTAGGTTTTTTAATGCTAAATAATATTCCCTTAAGTTGATCTAAAAGAGTAAAAATACTTATCACTTCTCTATCCTGTCTAAAATTTGATTCACAATACGCACTAAAATCAAATCGAATCGCAACATGCACAAAAGTCGGCTTGAAAAAATCAACTCAACACGATTCCGCTACGAACGTAGCACCTTCGTAGCACTTTCGTAGCTCCGTGCTACGCAACAAGCGTCTACGTTAACTGTCGATCATGTAAGCGCGGATTACACTAGTGATTTAATACCCACTGATTCAGTCGGCGCTTTGAACACAATCACACTTAATAGCACACCGCCTTATGACGCGTAATTATTGCTGAAAGGGTAATGAGTTCAATTATTCAGATGAGGGAATTACTTGTCTACGAGAAATGTGGGAATATTTCTTGAACGTAGTTATGAATTTTCTTTAGGAAGGTTGGATTGAATTTGGTATTGTAGTTGTGGCAAAGTTAAATAATACTACCCAAAAGAAAAAAAAACAGACCGAGTGATCTGTGAGTCCTATTATAGCATAACGCTGAGTGAAAGCCTTGTCACAGTCACAACGTGAAGCTACCGACTATATTTTCTGTTTTGTGCGCAATTGCGATGAAATTCAATAACATTTTTTTTGCTTTTTAAAATGCATTCTCCTGCCGTAGGTGGAAGCAGAAGGGACTGTCAGACTCGTACGGATTAAAATATACAGTGTTCCTTCAATAGTCTACGTTCCGGGGTCAGGTTACTTGTTGAGACAGTCAAGCGACCCAATTCTATCCCTTCTAGTCAGTGCGAAACAAATGTATTAAACATTAAAACCTCCTTTGCGTCGCGCAGTCGGGTAAAAAAAGAAATAGGCTTATTTTACAGAACACAACTGTAAAATAAATATACAGAGAATAATCTAAAGCGGATAATACCACCGAATACAATACGATAGTGTTATAAAATTACCATAGAACGAGTAAAAGGCAGTTAAGTCAACACAGTGTTTTACAGCCGTTCGGGGTATTTTTATGCGACAAGGGGAGGTTTAACAGAATGGAAACACAAGAGCTCTCTGTATGGCTCTGTATGAAAATCTGAATTATGTTTTATAGTGGACGTGACGGGAATAAGGGCGGTTTGGATGTAAGTGCCGCTTTGCTGAGACGATTTTTTTGAGAAAAAAGTTCATGTGTTAGAGGTCAGTTAGTGGTCATGTATCAAAATTAAGGCGTTATTAATATCATCTATAGGGAAGACACGTGAAAAGCCGTTCGATGGTTTTAAGGCTTTTATTCAACAGTGGTTGTCTTCCGGCTAATGGTGATGATTATGATGACCTAGGCGACCTATGAACATATTGTTACGATTTTGTAATTGTATGGTGATTAATGATAGTGTAGTAGTATATGGTATGGTAGCGAATGATTAAAGCAAATAAATACATCATTGATTTGCGTAATGTAACATAACAGATTCGACTTTGAGCATTACATTACAATACTACCTCCCTGACTGACGAGCATTCAATACATTTAGTATAGATTTGATACAAGGTGCGCATTGTAATGCTCGGTTCTTCTTCTTCACTGATGAAATGCTCGAATCTGTAACGTTACATTAGGTACACCGCGGTAAATACTCGCGGTGAGGAAGCGCCTTAAGATTATCTGTGGCTTCAAGTGAAATAATCAATTATTAGGTGCCTAATATTAATGCTGAATCAAATACGGCTATTGTAAAAAATGCGTCACCCAAAATCCAGAAATTCGTCATTCCCAACCGTCCCTCAGTGTCGCGTCTCTTCGTCGTCGTTCGGCAATTCTTTATTATTCATGGGGCGATCTTGCTCGCGGAGTGTTTTATATGAGCGACGATCGAGTATCAATTTGTACGGAACGGCCCGTATTAGCATTTCCCGTAAGAGACCTACATTGTTTCATTGGGGGACGAGGTGCTGTGATGACACCGTCTTTTGTTTGTCTGAGATTTTTTTTGAGGAGTATACACGACACGTGGTGAATGGTGAGCATCAAGATGGCGGGACTAGATCCCTAATTCAAAAAATGTCAAAAAGTTGACGTACTTACTTTTCCTCTATAAGTACAAATATCTTGTTAAGGGTACAAATAGTACAAATGAAGTACAAAGATTCTATTGTAACAAAATATTAAATGTTATGAAAAATATCTAGTTTTAATTCCGCTACAAAAATCCAGGCTTCATGCAGGATGCAGTCCCACCCTCCCGCCCTCATGCATATGCACATGAAGCAAAGGTCCCACCCTCCCGCCCACATACATATGCATACGTGCAAGAAAAATGGAAAAAAACATGCCATGCAATCAAACCTATACTCGACACGTGTTTCGCCCCTCCACGGGGCATCCTCAGGAGATGTTGACTCGACAAGCGCTCGGCCTCGAATGAGCCAGATTGACAGCTATCGCCTCTTTATATAGCGTCGTGATGACACAATAACAACGTTCGATACAAACGTCACAAAGACGTCTGTATCGATCTACCTGCAATCATACTTAAAAGAGGTGATGTAATTAAGTTTGTTTGTTCATTCAACAGTGTATAGTTATTATTATTATTATGTTTGGAGATTTCTAACTGCTCCAACACACACAACCGGAAACTTTTATCACAAACATGGAGAATATTATACGTGTTATTGTCGCTCAAGGAATGGCCGGTATCGATTAAATGTTTTGCGAAATGTGATTTATCCGGATGGCCATTCCTGTAAGCGGCAACATGCTCCTTATATCTAACCTCGAAATTACGGCCTGTCTGTCCTACATAGACCCCGTTGCAATCATTGCATACTAATTTATAAATACCGGATTTTTTTGAATTTTCTAATTTATCTTTACCGTTACAAAGATTACGTAAGTTGTGATCTGATCGAAAAGCAACGAAAACATTGTGTTTTTTAAGGATATTCGCGATTTTATCGGAAATGGGGCCTATGTAAGACAGACTACCGACATACTTGTCAATTCGTTCGGGGGTACATGCATAAAGTAGTGAGCGAACCCTGTCATTTTGCTTTTTCTGAATAATATTATCAATAACTTGTTTTGAATACCCGTTCGAAATCGCGATTTGATATAATATTTTAAGTTCTTTGACGTAATTATCTGTGGACAGTGGGACCGACATTAAACGATGGACATAGCTGCGGAAGGCTGCTAGTTTGTGTTGTGATGGGTGACAGGAAGAAGCGGGAATTGTTGTGTCGGTGTGAGTGTGAGTGGAGGGTGGGACTGCATCCTGCATGAAGCCTGGATTTTTGTAGCGGAATTAAAACTAGATATTTTTCATAACATTTAATGTCATGGATTTCCGCAAAGTAACGCCTGATTCTATAATCTAACAAAATATTAAATTGGGGATTAGGTCCCGCCATCTGATGCTTACGGTGAATGTGTAATTAAGAAATCAACGGTGGCGTCGAGAAACAATTGAAAAGTTTACTTTTTTTTGTATGTAGAACAGTTGGCGGGAAATATGACATACTTATTCACACCAGTAATCTTAAATGTTCCCTGTACTGCAAGGTTAAGCTTTATGGCAAGGTTGGCTGATGCGCTGCGTGTTGCAGGTTTGATGCCTACTTGCGTACAAATAGTTGCTCTATGCCTCGCTGTTTGTATCTGAGAGTATAAATGTTTGTAAACACACCGCCACGATACGGGAGAAATCCTAGTGTGGAGCACTAAGACATAGGTAATAGGTCTTGTCGAATGCAAAACTTCATATTATGAAGTTTTATATATAATACAGCTTTGAAAACTTAAAGTTGATAGAAAAATCAATGTTACTCGTACATAATCCAGCCACTTTCTTCCTTTCAAAACAAAAAATAAACCAACTTATAGAACGTATACACCAAAAATCCCTTTTAAACTAAACGCAAATCCCGCAAACCACCCTCAGCTCATTGAGTGCGTCGCAAAGCTAGGTACAGTCAGCAGCACTAACGTCTGACACAATACGTTAAGTACGCCGCGCTTATGAGTGTTCATTAAAGATACGATAAAGACGGCGGAGACTCCGGCTAAATTGGCTGCTCTGACTGTACGCTGGATCCGTAAATGTAGTTATAAGTAAATAGACGAGAGGAGTCTTACGAAAGATGCTCTCATGTGAAATGGAGACAAAATTTCTAAATCAACTACTGGATTTAAGTAACTTTTCAAATACATATTTAGAGTAATTATTTTCGCGGGTGCGTCTTAAAAGGCAGCATAATCCTTGAATGCAAAAGACAACCGAAAGAACAGGGTGAATTTTTTGTCAATAATAATCTGACACTAAGGAGTGTCAGATTCTTCCACTCCACCCGGAGCCAGCGAACATATAAGATGATTTTACCACAAAAAAGAAATGGATCATTGTCTTCCAAATAACGGTGATCGTTTCATTTCTCTGAATGTTAGCATGTGTCTTGTACTCGTGTCTTATAACCGTAATACCTGTACGCACACTGCAGGGATTTACGGACGCTAGTGATACCGCCAGAGTTCTTTAGAGCACAGACAAAACAGTAGCTAAATTTTGAGCCGACCAATGATGTGATAAGAACAATCAACCCATCGCCATCGACAAAATAAGAATAATATAAACAAGAGATGAAAATATTAAACGAATGTTGTGGTACAATTTGAAGATCTAGCTATTTTAGCACCGTGGAACCGAGAGCAGAGATTATAATTAACAGACAGTCTGGGAGTCAAGAAAAAGATTACCGTTCAAAAATCGTACCATAGTTCCATTTAACTCATTAGTATATTAGTTATATCTACCAGCTAGCACCCTCAATCCTGATATCCTTTCCTGCATTACATTTAATTCCCAGACGACAACAAAACTGCGCTAAAATGGCGCACACGCGATATTGTGTCACAAGCCCACTAGTTCACGCGACACTCCGATTTTCGCTTACCCACACTAAATGAACATTCATTTCACTGCGGATGTACATAGTTCTACTAACAAGGGGCTGTTAATTTAAATTTAGTATCTTAGCTCCGAGTAATGAACGTGAAGGTGATTGTTATAATGGGATTGTAGATTTCTACTCGCTAACACTCGACTTATGTATGGATGCTTTAGTAGTGATAGAAAGGAAATAATTAAGTTATGAAACGTCGCGTCGTGTTTGCTGTGTGTGTTTATTGATTAACCAATTAAGTTTTGTTTGGATGGAATTTGCAGATGAAGTATAATCTGGGTGTTTGTGTATGTGAGTTTCTATGTTCATAAACGGAGAAATTACTAGTGTAGGGCAATTTTTTTTTAAATGTATGTACACCGATTACTCCGAGGTTTCTGGTCCGATTAGTGTAATTCTTTTTTCGTTCGATGCAGTATACTTGCAATTTGGTCCCATAAAAATTTCATCCAATTTGGTTCAGTACTTTTTATTTTGTGAGCATTTTTATTGATGGATGATGTAATGATCTTTACTTTTTTGAGTGTTTGTTACGCGATTACTCCGCCAATTGTGGACCGATTTTCAAAATTCTTTTTTTCTTGTACGAGGAATAGTTCACTTTAGGGAACACTGCAAGTTTCATTAAAATCGGTTCAGCAGTTTTTGATAGGGAATTTTATTAGCTTATTGTGTACATGAGCGATGTTAATACCGGTGCTAAGGATTACCAAATTCTAGTGCACATGTAAGAAAATGATGTATTTGACAAGAATTTGGGTTGAATATTTAAACTAAAAAGAGTAAAATAAAAAAACTTAAAAAAAAATTAAAAAGTTTTTTATTTTACTCTTTTTAGTTTTACGTAGTCAACCGGTTCACAAAACGTCTTTGATTTCTAAAAGTACTGCGGTGTCTTCCGTACACAAATCACTCAAAACGGAACCCCTACTTTCATATTTGCTCACGTCTTCCATGCAAATTTATGAGGAGGTGGGAAATTTTTAATTACCACTGTGTCTGAGCATCTGTCTGGAGACCGAGACGCGGTTGTGGAGCTCGGCAGTACTGCAGGTGACAACGCCGGCGCGGGGAGCCAGCGGTTAAGTGTGGCATTTTACGGCTTTTATGCATATTTGATGGCACCGCCATAATCTGTGCGGTGGGGGAGACTACCTGAAGTGTTGGAGCGGATATGAATTGCTGTTAACTTACGACGAGAAGATTTTCTTTCGGAAAAAATTACTGCGAATTGTGTTTGAAAAACGATCTTCATGAAAATTAAAGGTGAACTATTCTAAAAGCAACATTAAACTTAATTTAGGTAGCGCCTCTGTTCTAGAAATAAATCATTGTCTAGATCCAAGCACGTTGTAAATCTAAAGAACTGTAACACTGAGAAACAGATACACGTCAAAACTAATTTATGTAAAACAAAGTAAACCTAAATTAAATTCTGTAACGGACGAAGCATTTAAATAATCCACCGTTTAAAAGGCAAAGCCGACGAATTTGAAAATAATGACAGGTATTAGACGCGTGCTAAGAGGGCCGTATCAATTACGGGCACAAGCAAACAGGGTATTACGTGTTCAATATTAAAATCAAATTTACGGTCCGCCCCCGTCTGGGCACGTTTGTGGGACATACGGGCCGTGGACCTTGAGGTATGGATAGCAGGACAGAGAAAGAAAAAGTGTTAGATAATTATAATATTTAGCTTCAATGGTTCTGATGTATATTTTTTTAGTAATATAATATAATATTCCACAACTATCACACAACGCCATCTAGTCCCAAGCTAAGCAGAGCTTGTGTTATGGGTACTAGACAACTGATAAACATACTTATATATTTCTAAATACATACATATTATAGATAAATTACACCCAGACACAGAACAAATGATCGTGCTCATCACACAAACATTTGTCCTGGGTGGGAATCGAACCCACGCAGTCAGGGTCACTAACCACTAGACCAACAGACCTGCCGAAAAAATAATATAATAATGTAATAGCGAACTTACAACCTGTTTCATTTATACATGGATGGTGTTTCGAAAATTAGTAGCGACACCTATCTTCAGAGTGGAATCTCAGAAAACTGTACCGTATTTAATGTACATCAGGCCCGAAGGCACCTAACATGCCGATTCCTATCGGCTTTACTTTCGAAATATAGCAAATAGGTACAATCAATGATTTTCATTTATCATTTAAACAAATTTATTATTTACGAAGTTACATTGCTTGTGAAAATAACAGTCAATGAAAAACACTAAAACTAACAATCAAAGAAATAATAAACATTCACATCAGAAATTAAAAATCAAAGAAATAAACAAACACCTACAATTTTTTTCCGTGCAATTTCGAGTCACGCAAAACAGACAAGGTTTGTAAGCCGTACGGCAAATCAGGAATCCCGATTCATAGTTCCTCTTGTAGCGATCGTGAGTTTGAGGCTACATAACACCGCCAAATTAAGGACGCCGGGAAGCCGAATGTCTCCGGCTTAAGATAAGGACAGAGATATGAATGCGTTCGCCAGAACGAGATGGAATGATACTGGACGTAATTCGTTTAGATAGTATTATTTGGATGACAGATTCACATTAATTTTGGTTCGCGCTTATTTTTATAGTTTTGTATTTATTGTTTTCACCTGTCCATTTGCATTTGATTTTGGTATTATGTTGAAATCGACAAGTTTTGTGTAGTATTGTTTGGTAAGTGTTCACCGTAAAACAGTGTCATGTTAGTTTCAAGTTTTCAACTAGATGGCGTTGTGCAATTACGTCACGATCCTGAATCGCGGTGTTAAGATCTGTAGGCGATTAGTATAAGGTTTTGTGAACAAATATTTTTTTTGGATCTGGCTGGACTCCTGGAGCCCTTAAATCCTCAAGGCATCCACAGAAAAGTCTGTTAGTCTGGTTGAGCAGACACAACCTAAATAGAGGTTGACCTGCGAGAGAGAGGGACTAGGGCGAGGGCAAACACAAAAAAAAAATTGGAATTGTGAGTGAATATTAATAATGTATAATTTCAATAATTGGTTAACCGACTACAAAATTTTTTTTTGTTTGTTCATTGTTCGCGGGATAACTTCGTCGTTTATGAACCGATTTTGATGATTCTTTTTTTGTTGGAAAGAATATATTTTAATGGTGGTCCCGTGATAAGGAAATTAGGGTTTGATGATGGAAGACCAGAGAAATCGAGTGGAACTTTCAAAAATCGTAGGGGCGAATAGTGTTTGTAAGTTTTTTCATTAAGTATTTCAAATAAAGGTCTGGAGTATAATATCTGATGATGGAGCCGAGAGACAGTTGAGGGCACTCCTCAACGATTCACAGCAGCTTCCTTGTGTTTGAGCTTGATTAATGAGAACTTTTCACCTAGATGGTTTGTAACTGTCATTAGGGGTCTGATGACGAAGACGAAGATCAGTTCAGGGAGCTTCTGAAGGGTTTATAGCAGCTATCTTGTATTTGGACTTAATTCATTTATATTGATGAGAACTTTGCACCCATATGGGTTTTATTATTCGATGCTGTATACCTGCCATTTGTTCCCATAAAAATAATTTAGTTTGATTCAGTAGTTTTTATTTTATGAGCATTTTTAGCTTTATGTAAGTACATGGGCGATGTTATAACCGGTGCTACGGATAGTACAATTCTAGTGCATATGTAAGAAAAATATGTATTTGACAAGAATTTGGGTTGAATGTTTAAACTAAAAAGGCTATACCTAACTCAAAGCTATAGTTACTAGAATTCACGTTTTGGTCCGGCTTCCCTTTTAAAAATATTTACCCTACGCCACTGATGTACATATTTGGCATTGTCGTGAAGATTGCTAGTATAGATGAAATATTTTTCAGGATTTTTCAATATAGGTATATGTTGACAGTGAAGTCACATGCAAATGTAGAACCATCATATTCTAGGACGATGTACTCGTGGATCCTAAACTAACAGTTTGGATACTAATCACGACATAAAGCTTATTTCAATTCAAAATTAATAGCTCAGCCATTATTCAATGCCAGCTTTTATTTTAGAACCATATTCTGAAAATTAGATGCCCTAGGTTTAAAACGTTGTCCTGAAATAAACTCTAGGTATTATGTGTTTGTTTAATTTTAATGAAATCCTCTTTAAATTTTGTAAATATTTTGTATACAGGGTGTTTGGCAGAACGTTGAACATACGAAAATGGTGGATAGGTGGAGTCATCTGCTACTTACTCAGCCCTTATTTATTTTGCCCTGGCCCACACGATATTTAAAAAAAAAAAATTGTTTTCTTTCTTCTTGTGTCACCACTTTCTTAACTTTAAAGTGTATTTTTTATGACCAACCCTTTAAAAATGAGTCTAGCTCATCTCGCCATCTCTACCTTTACGGAAAGTTAAATGTTTTGCGAAATTTAATACTGCAAGGTTGGTAAAAATTAAATGATCGATTAAAATTATGAAATTATGCCTGTTTTACCTATTTTTAATAAAAATTACACTTTAAAGTTAAAGTGGTGAAACAAGAATAAAGAAAAAAATTTTTTTTTAAATATCCAATGAGCTAGGGCCAAATAAATTAGGGCTGAGTAAGTATCAGATGACCCTACCTATCCACCATTTTCGTATGTTCAACGTTCTGCCAAACACCTGTATATAATATTTAGTGGGTTGTTAAGTTATATTGTTAATATTAGAAACAAAAATGTATTCTCAGTGTAACACAAATATTGAATTACTACTAACATTACAAATCGTAGTAATGTTGTCGGTACAAGTCCAAGTGTTTGTGTAACAACACAACATCAATTAAAGTCGCATTTTGACGCGTCGACCACACGTAATGTCGTCGTTTTCATATAACATAGCGATCTGATACAGAACCCGGGATTATTTACCAATTCTACCCTTCCACATCGTATGAAATAGTTATGGGATGTAAACATATGATTTTGTGTTTTGTTAATGGGTAGATTCGAAATTAATTGCTTTTTGATAGTGTAGTGACTGTTTTGTGGGCATACGGAATTTGTCTCTTGAATGACGTAATAGGATATTCATAATTATACATTGACATTGAATTATTCGATGGTATCACCATCAGCCTATAAATGTTCCCACTGCTGGGACACAGGCCTCCTCTCTGTGAGAGGGAGCTTAACTATTTTATACTATTTGACTAACAATTTATGAAAAACTTAATGTAAGTTTTGGAATAGAAATGTACCCAACTGTTTTTCCGATTATTTTTCTTTAAACATTGCCACACACTAGAAATTTCTCCTGTGTCGTGGGTGCGTTTACAAACATAGAAACTCACATATCACATACACAAACCTACTTGTAGGTCAAACAAATATTTGTTGCGTGCGGGGATCGGACCCGCGCTACGCTGCGCAGCAGTCGAACGCTCCACCACCGTGGCATCCGTGCCGTACTATATCGGCTTTATTACAAAACGTGGTTTAACTTAGACCAAGCTTTAAATCAAAAATGAATTTTTGAATTTCGAAGTTTATTTCTACTGTAGTAAAGTTATTAATACAAAAACCGAGTTTAGATCCCGGTCTAAGTTGTCAATGTGCATTTTAGAATTTTATAGCAGTTGGAATAAAGTTCGAAATTCAAAAATTGATTTTTGATTTAAAGCTTGGTCTAAGTTAAACCACGTTTTGTAATAAAGCCGTATTAGTCTATGTTACACTATGGAAATGGTAGCAGTGTCCTCATCCAAACTAAATGGTCACACTTCTACTAACTAAAACGTCTGCCGTGGCGATTGCACAGGATTGCGACTGATGTTTGAGGCCGTCTTCAAACCTTTACCTTAAAGTCACCATCTTTATCTACCGAGCCTTTTCCCAACTATATTTGGTCCAAAGCCTGCCGGCGTCGCGGGACTCATCAGATAACCGTGGGCCCGAAATATAATGGGCTATCGAAGGACACCGCCGTGGATAGTCAGTACAAGTCTGGCAGTCCCTCCCATTCTTCCCAGTGTGGGAGGACTGATTGGATGAATTTAAAACTTAAAAAAAACTAGGTATATTTGGTTCGAGTTTCAGTTAAATCAGATACTGCTGAATATGTGTATACATGGAATCAGGAATGATCTGATCTACACAACCTTGCAACTGGGAAATATCCCTTGATCTTTAGTAAATGCATCATTCCTGTCAGTTGATTCTCGTACATTTTTTCTCTTTATCTTATAAACTTGACTGAAATGCTGCAATGGTTCGTACTTTTACAGTAACAGAAATTCAATATTTATTTTCTGTTTGTTACAGAACGAGTACGAAGTGCAGATAACACACAAGTTATTTAGGCCGTCAACATCAAAAACGTAAGTACTTAGTCTAAAAACAGGTAGGTTAACAATAATTATATCGATCTAGTCCAGGTATACATAGTTTGTACTGATTCTCAAGAGCTTTCACACCAAATAATATATTATTTTCTTATCTGACATTAACTATGGCCCAGACCAATAAGATACATAATCTCTGGAGAAAGAGAAAAAATATGATTTGAACTTTCTCAAAAGTTTTTTTTTTATATTATATAACAAATAGATATCTTATCTACTCACTAGGGCAAATAAAGGTACGAAAAAAAAACTTAACACTGGAAGTGGACAACATGAACATTACCCATAATTTTGGCTAACTCATGGTAGTTAGAGTGACAAATAGATAAACAATAGCAATCGTAAATAAAAAATAAAATTTAATATTAAAAAAATATGAGATAGGTAATCGCAGACCAGGCACGATTACACGAAACCGTAACACAGTAACAATAAAGCCGTAACGTCGCGTGCCCGCGGCAGATACGCCCATAAAGCGCACAATCGTCGCACACCGCACTTATTTACGTGTACTCGTGGACGCCTCCATAAACATGCGCCAGCGGGGAGCGTGATCTGCTCGCAGTAATTATTGCGTGACTTATTGGCGAACGAAGATAACACATACTTCCCACCAGAATAAACAGACCTACCTTTACTCATACTCAGACCCCTCCCCCGTCTTTATTTCTAAGATTATGAAGGGTTGAGGTAGTTCATCTTAGCGTGGTGGTAAGGCTACCGCTCCGAGGGCTGTGGCAGCTTTATCTCGCGCTTGACTGTTGATCGTGACTTTCCGACAGAGATTTCGGTAATTACGCTGATTATGAATGTAGGTGCCGTGTTGTTTTTCGCTGTGGAACGTAAGGTTGAGAGGAGTTATAAGAGAATTCACTGGAAGGGATATTTTGACTGAGTAACAATACTTCTCACACAATACGCGGTGTTTTTCTTCCTTATTATGATTCTCTACGCCCGGCTATGAAAGTGCTACGAATCGGCAACGCATTTATGTTTTACGTTAGTAAATACATGCAGCTTTACTTTCGCACGTTTGTTACCATCCGCTACGCCTTTGCTACGAACATCAGTGAAGGTACTACGAAACGGCTACGAATGCTACGAGGAAATCAACTACACTATTCTGTAGTCTCATTATATTTCCTTTGCTAGATGTATTTGAACTGTGAATAAAATAAAATTGGTTTCATCAAATTCGACCAACCTTAATAACTTTTATCTCTCTGACACACTGATATTGATTGATACTAAGTAGTATTCTTTTATTGATTAAATACTGCCATAACTTTTGAAAGTTCAAAAAATATGGCGAAAATAAAAACTCTTAAAAAACTCACCAACCAAAAACCATAACCTAACCTAACCAAAACAAAAGTTCATTGAACTAAAAGTTTTTACGAAAGCCTTAACTCGCGGGCCCTGACTTTAAAATAAGACACTGCTCTGTAGACTTCTGTCTACCTCGTATTTTCTGCACGTTGTAACCTAATTTGGGTATCTTCATCAAGATTATCGTCGATGATCATTGCTTTCATACGTTTGAACCGCTACTTCACGTATTCGTAGGAAAATGCACCCAAAATGTTTAGGAACATTGTCATAACCACCTCTAGAATTTGTGTAACTTCATAAAATTACGAGTAGGTATAATTATATTAGTAATCAAACATTTTCTAACAAAGTTCCCTAATTGTTTGTGATCTGGATATTTAGGAGGTGCGTTTACTCTTATGCAGAACTTTTCTAGTCTACCTATAAAATATTTTTTTTAAAATACATGATTCTTTCTGAAAGTTTGATTAAAATTGAAGCTAAGCTACATACTTAATATTGGTATTCATTGAAGTTCAATGAGTCTCTTGGTGTCTTATGGCAAACAAAGAACATCATAAAATAAATGCGACGACAACAACAATAAACTTATACTCGTAATTCTCAAGTTTTATTTATTTGGTTGATTCTTGATTCCGCAAAAAAATAAACAAAGACACATATTTAACCTCGTTGTGAAGTTTGATCCAATAAAACAAAGTTTCGAACAAACGAATGCATTAAAGTCACCGCAAACTGATCCAATCGTAATATCGCACTCCCAGACATCGAAAGTTAGTATGCATTGACTTTGAAAAGTCGTCCAAAACTAAGTTGGGTTATGTTTATGAAACTATTCGGATGCGGGTGTGTGCCGCCAATACACATGCAAGAACTCGCGCCCAACTCGAGGCATAGTTCGCTAAGTGGAACAGCTGTAAAACAAAGTAGCGAAGGGTCTAGGAACTTAGTGTGTACGTTGGCAACTATTCGGCGGTGCGAACACATGTCGTAGGCCGCGGTAGGCCCGCCGCCACCACGCCGACGACGCATCTTCACAACTTTGACAGTTTAATTCGTGAAGGAGGCCCGCCGCGGCCGACGACCGCCGATTTATAAATAAGTTAAACTAGGTTTTAACTAAAGTATTGCGGTGGGATGATAACGAACCCCGCGCCTACACCCCACCGCCCGCGTGCCGCGCCCGCGTGCAGATAAACTTTTAAAATGACTTTGGAAGCTTTTGAGCTTTTAATCGGTAAAGTTGTACAGACAGACAGTTCGGGCACAATCCTTGAACCGCTTGCGCCGGCGACGGCGGCCGCAAAACTTTGTTTTACAGGACTACTTTTCTTCTTGTTTCAAGGTTGGACTCTTAAAACAAACTCCGGTTCGACGGAGTTCGCGAACTCGGGCGCGAACAATTTACAAATTTCTCTCTTTCATAACAACTAACTGCCGCTCGGCGCGCCGGCGAAAGTTGTCCTGCGTAGATCTTAATCGCATTGTCTGTTGCGCTCGCGGCGCCAACAGCTGATTGTGACGACACAGTTTATCGAACTTTTGCTTTAATTCACGTGCCGAACGTACTCGTAACATAGCAACAAACTGCCGGCTATAAAAGTCAACATGACTAGCGGGAGATCGTGCTGATACAAGATGAATAGAGAGCAACATGCAGGGAGCGCTGAATAACAGACAGGCGTTTCGAAATATGTCGGATCAACGATGAAATCAGGATGGACAGCCGCGGCTCTACAAAAAGGCCCGCAGATAGACACCGGGCGCCCTCCGACGCGTTTATTCAATTCGTTTAAGTGACATCGATAGCATCGACTGCGGTCGAAAAAACTCGTCTGCCAAATTCTGACGGCGTCCCCCCGGCGACCGGCGACTGGCGACCGGTGGCGACTTCTTTTTTCAGTTCACGCCTCACCTGCCTGGGGCCAGAAGTGGCCTCGCGTGAAATACACTGATTGGCGTTTAATGTTGAAACGTCTGCCTTTTATTTGACCGGTGTCGAAACTCTTGAAAGCTTTTTATTCGGGAGGGCGTAGGTTTCTTTATGTACCGTTCTTTATATAGGCGTGAGTGCCGTATTTTCTTGTGTATATGGCGCAGAGTGTTAATAATGCCCTGTTTTTCGAGCGTGCGGTGGAAGTGGGCTGACTGTAACCACATTTTCATTACTGCTTATATACTAGCATACGGGATCGTAACATAAGCTAAATGCAGTATCGGGTATTGCGCGTAAATTTTACGTAACTAGAAATAAATAGGTTGCGGGTGTGTGGGGCGGGGCGGCGTGGGCGGCGGCGTGCGCGCGCACGTCCGCCCCCCCTGCCCTGCCGCGCCCCCTCCCCGCGAGCCCGGCCTGCCTGCGACCTCCGCATAGTCCGCGAATAGCTTGCCGCGAGCCACCCGCACCGCGGAGCGAGCTCCTGCGACCGCCGCCGCCCGACACGGCCTACGGACAAACTTTTCCGACGTAGACGCGCTACGCTGTGCTACGAACTCCGATATGCTACGTATCGAAACTTAATAGTCCATAGTGCATTTTAGTGCAGTGATTTTTATAATATTTAATTGTCAGTGATCCGTGTATAAATAAATAAATAAAAACTTTAGTGCGCAATGAGGAGTCGCCTCTCCGTTTTATAGCGATGTCGGCCCTCGTCCGACCCATGTGGTAAGTGGCCGCTTGATTACCAAAGTTTTAGTTTGAATCCCGTCGAGTAATTGTACATTAAAGGCGAATAGTTGCACTCGCCTGTCGCCGTCGCGTTTGTACGTTTGGAAAAATACCTGTGGAATTATTATTTCAGCGGTGTTCAACGAAAAATTGAAGAAGTGTTCAAGATAAAAACTATATCGTTTACGCACAAATCCCACGCTCGTAAAACCATTTCACGAAATGCTTTCATAATGTACCGTGTGTTAAATATTGATGAGTTTGAGTAGTGTTAAGTTTGTATGTAATGTTTGAGGTTTAAATCGGATGTTTGTGTGTTTGCTGTGAGGTTGATTATTCCTGGCTCGTTTATCGTATCGGGGGTAATGTAATCACGTCGGCAAGATGAGCGAGTCGGCAAATAACCGCGGTATTAGCTCGGAGACAGAATACGTAATGGCGCGAAGCTAAATACATTAGCTACCCTTCAGTACACGAGTGTGAGCAGTAGTTGTCACTGTTATTAGTTGAGAGACTTAATAACAGACATAAATTATGCAGTTAAGGGGCATCGGTATTTCTCTTCAGGTGCTCTGCGGTTTAGACGATAACTGTACTTCTGAAACTTTTCTTATATATTTATTTTATCCTAATAAATAAACGACAGTGTCATACAAAGCAACTTTAACCCAGAAAACCTTTTAAAGTTACTTTGAATGGTCAAATTGAACAAAGCTTGTAACTAGTCGTATCTGGAAATTAAATAATTTTGCTGAACTTCTTAATACATTTTTAAAACGCACCAATTGAGGCGAGAAAATTATCACCATTAAAAGATGAAACTTCTTACAAGTAAATTAACAGTACGTTTATAATTTACACTTTTCTTGATTGCAACGATCGAAAATGAAACGAAATCGTCCCGAAAAGAGACAAAAACAATAACAATAAACATGTATTAAAACTGTAGTTTTATACATATTTATTATCATTATTTGTATAATTATATTGCAAAAGAAGAGAGAGAGAAAATCAATACAAAAATATAACAAATATTTTTCTTCCTTTTTATTAATTAAAAATCGTCTCCAAAAATACACAACATTAATAACAAAGCAACATTTTCTTTGAAATAAAAATACATATCAACTAAATAAATCAACCCTACTTCGTTAACATCATTAAAAACCCCTAAACGCAAACCAGCAAGTCACTAAACATGGAATCCATAATAGCTCGCATTAAAAACGTTAACCGTACCGTGTAATTAACGTAAACGTTTAATTCAGGTGAGGTGGCGCCGATTTCACGTGTAGCGCCTCTTCCCATCTGATAGCGCTAAATTGTTTCACCCGTATCTGATGGGCCGCTAAAATGACGCTTATTTTACCTGACGATTAGCTTGTTTCCCTTCTACTTTGTAATCCTTTGGTGTTGATGTTA
Source organism: Agrotis exclamationis (assembly GCA_950005045.1). Lineage (NCBI taxonomy): Eukaryota > Metazoa > Arthropoda > Insecta > Lepidoptera > Noctuidae > Agrotis > Agrotis exclamationis. The sequence continues at coordinate 7,442,189 of OX465423.1, read as the reverse complement.
CGAAATAATTTTATTAATTTGTTGAGGGATTTATGCTGAAAACAACACATTTATTTTAAAATCAATACACTTATTAACTACGTGTATAAAAATACTTTGAATATCTACATTTATTTTTTTAGGGCCACATTCTATCCGCTATCGCTCAGTGCTCACTCGTATCTCAAGGGCCGCTAAAATGATTTTCGTTTTACTTTCTTTAATAGAGTCGTTTGATTTTATACATAGTGATTTGATTAATTTGATCTTGAAAGTTATGGTGAGGGAAATACTTTTATTTGTTGAAAATATTAGATGGTAAAATGGAATAGCTAGACTGTTATGGGAAAACAATTGAATAAATAGAGATTTTGAAGATTCTTTGTCAACGAATAATTACGAACAATGAAAAGTAGTTTAAAATTTAAACTACTTGAAAAGTATTTAGTAAAAATATTAACATTATTTTGACCATGCTTATTATAAAAAAAAATCAATTAGGTACTTACTTCTGAAAGTTATGGGAGTACGGAGGTACGTGTACTTGTAAGTAATTTGCATCCGGTTTGACTGGAAGCCGTCCCCAACATGGATGGGAAAAGGCTGGGCAGATGATGTGATGTGACTTGTGGGAAATTTGAATAAACAACCTCATGAAATGAACTTACGAAAAAAACGCCAGAAACTTTAAAATATACCTTCATCTTACAACACATCCTTGTTTACTACACACATTTTCATAATTTCATCTGAGATAGATAATATCAGTTGTAAATACAAATAATACTTGACATTCTTACTAACAACTACTAAAAATAACCAAGAAAAACAAGAAAGCAACAAAAAAACTTCAAATATTTACAAAATACGCCACCTTAAAACCCGTCAGCTGTTTGTAGCAACAAAGATCCCGGAGTAATGTAAAAGAAACGTATTTTCGACACATCGGTACGGACGGGTGCAATACACATCACGTGTGGAGGGTGCGATTCAACCCGTGATAACCCTCCGAGAGTGAGCCCTTAACGCAGGGTTGCCACGCACAAAGAAATGAGTGAATGACTTAAAAATTTATTTATTTATATAACCACTTAAAACTATTATTACACATGTATATAACCCAATGCAATTGCGAAGCAAACTTAATAATAACAACTTATTTTCTATAACTTATTACATGCAATGTTGTCCTTGTGAATTCACTCCGTGAACACGTAAAAACGTCTATCTCTTCTGCTACAAAAATTATGTGTGTGGATGAAACATTCTAAGTAGAATAACTTTAAATAGGTAGTTAAATAAAGTGTTTGTATTGATGAGGTCAAACTATTAAGTTGGTTTTCATAATAAGTTCAAGTGAAACAATTACATGGAGGTCTAATATGCATTCGTTCATATTACGAGTAAATACTTACATTAGATTCATCTGCATTATAGTTCTTTGTTAAAAGGAGTGAACGTAATAAAGTTTTAAAAAGTTTAAAAAATGTAAAAGTTAGTAAACTTTTGAAAATTAGAAATGATTATGATAAACGGACTATTCATCAATTAATAATTCATAATAACAGCTGTTTATATTTACACTACAGAACTTGAGAAATGTAAAAGTTAGCTATATTTTTTTAAGTTTACTTACCTTACTCAGAACTATACCAAAAAAAATTACCTTTCTGCAATCAGTAACATTAAAACAGTTAAAATAATAATTTGAACCAGGGTATTTATTTAGTAAGAGCTTGTGTTTATAATAAATACTAGGGAAGTGGGAACATGTTCGCATGCGACTTGCGAGGGCTTGATACACCACGCGATAACCCTCGACACGGGTGCGCTCTTGACGCAGGGCTACCACTCATGGAAATGTTAAAAAAGGGGTACTTTTTGGCATTTTTTAAAATACCATATCTATTTTTTATTAGTACTTATTTTAGTCAACAAAAATATTGGTTAGATAAATTCTTACTGAATATGTTTTGTAAGGAGATTCTTAATCAAACCGTTTATTTAAATAAAGTTTTTAAAAGGTACCTTTGGATGTGAAACTTAAAAGTAAAGGGATTCGAATTGGTTCTTTATTCATTCAGGTACCTATTATTTTGTATGGAGAAGAATAGACATGAAACTCCAGACTCACTTTGGCCTAATGAGATCCTTATTAACCGACTTCTAAACAGTAGGAAGGTTGTCGTTTGGTTACATAAAAAAATCATTCGGTTTGACTTAGTAGTTTTCATTTTTGCTTATTGCTTACTTGGATGATATAATAAAAGACAACTACGGATTACGAAATTGCAGTACGCATGTAAGAAATTACTCGTATATACTTATTACAAGAACGCGTTGAACTAAAAAAGGAAAAAAGTGAAAACAAAAAAGTGTAAAATAACTTTTTCTTCGTAAATCGGTGGCAAAAATGTCAATGAAATAAAAAACAAAGCCACAGACTTCCAGAAGAAAAGTTATTTTATACTTTTTTTGTGATTGTTCTTGAAGTCAGTTATTGCATAAAAAAAGTTTTATATTATTTCGAATGTTTATATTTATAACAAATGCCCTTCGTTGAGTTATATTTATGTTATTTATTTGTTCTAGCTTGTTATGAATAACATTAATATTGAACATCAAATAGATTTGATAAGTATGTAACATATAATTCCAACGTAGGAATTTGGAAAGACGACATCAAAGAAAACTTAACGAACACCAGCTCTGTGTTATCTTTGATTATTATTTATTTTTATTAAACTTTATGCACAAAGTAGTACAACGGCAGACTTAATGCCATAGGCATTCTCTAACAGTCTACCTTAGGGTGATGCAGAGGTAAAACGTAGTAGGTGCAACAAAAAAAATACGATTATATTATTCCTGACGTTACTTTTCTTTAGTTCAATGTCATTGTGATAATAAGATCACACAAATTAACATTGGTACTTAATGTGATTTTTAAACATCATCGGCTTTATTACAAAACGTGGTTTACCTTAGACCAAGCTTTAAATCAAAAATGAATTTTTGAATTTCGAACTTTATTTCAACTATCGTAAAGTTATTAATACAAAAACCGAGTTTAGATCCCGGTCTAAGTTGTCAATGTGCATTTTAGAATTTTATAGCAGTTGGAATAAAGTTCGAAATTCAAAAATTGATTTTTGATTTAAACCTTGGTCTAAGTTAAACCACATTTTGTAATAAAGCCGCATAGGTTTTTTGAGATTATTCGTTTATATTTGAAAATCCTTAATGATTTGAGGATAACGGTCGCTCAAAAAAAGTTCTCTGCTCAATATTGCCCTATGCCTTTTAGGCAAACTCATTAGTAGGAGTGAGGACTAATCTGAGCAGTTAGTTTGACAGGTCTCCAGAGGCAGTGGCGCTGCCCAAGCGGACATTTTTGGAACTGCTCAGATTAATCCTCATGATAGTTTGACAGGTCTCCAGAGGCAGTGGCGCTGCCCAAGCGGACATTTTTGAAACTGCTCAGATTAATCCTCATTGTAAAAAAATCTCTCTCATTAAATGTATTTAAAAAGTGACACGCCACGTTTTCAAATGTTAGTAGAAACTAAACAGAGCTTAATATCTTTTTTCGACACTAAATAAATGTTTGCATTTTGATTTGTGTCTAAAAAGTTTATTTGTATTATATCACCACAAAACTTGTTCGTAAATCGTGTCCAAAACATCATCCAACGGGAAAATGAAGGGAAGAATGAGAAAAGAGTTTTCAAAATAATCTTACAAGATTCTAAGAAGATCCTACCAACCTTCTGTAAATATACACTTTTTTTGAAAGATAATTTAAAAAGTAATATTGTTCCATTCATTAAAAATAAACTTTTTATTCTGTGATCCTGTCAGCCCTAGCTGCGTGTAGGGGTTAGGGCGAGCCTGCCAGTTACAATGCACCGCGGTACCATTACCCCACTTATTTCAACTCACTTTAACTATTGCGATATTGATTTTTTGCAGTCATATGTTGCTTTCTGCTCGGGTTTTTGGGTAATCGATAAATGAAGAGGTGCGTATGTAAATGCGTAGAAAGAGTGTAAATAAAGAAAAATATGATCATTAACCTATTTGTAGAAATATTTACCAATATTTTTGATGATTGAAATTTAAAACGTAAGTTTTAGTTTTGTGACTTCATTTCTGTGATTTTCGATTAATAATAACTCAAATAGTAATCAATAAATTTTTTTTATGTAAGCATCACTGTGATATTAGTGATGCTTACATAAATTTTTTTATTTTTATTTTCTCAAATCTCGAACTTGCGTATTTCTATTTATTTATTTTTTTATTTATGACCTGTAAACGACAAAAAGAAATAGCGATTTATAAACAGATAAAGTCGACCTTAGACAATTTTAAGATTTTTAACCGATTTAAAAAAAAACTAAAGGTTTTCAGTTTATCCGCGATCATTTCGCGTTTGGCTAAACCGATTTTGATGCGATTTTCAGAAAAGTTTTTGTTACATTCTGGAGAAGTTTTTAATATATAACACTAATAGATATCCCGTGACGTTGCCCACAAGGCCGCAAGGATCCCGTTTTACTTAATTGGATTGTAAATTTTCAAAGACGATTGTGTGTTTGTCCGAGATTATCTCGCGTTTGGCTGAACCGATTTTTTTTTAAAGTTTTATTTTTTAATTAAATATGATTTATCCTCTTAATACACTGTAGCTAGAAAACGCAGCCAAACGCAATCATACACAATTAAAAGAACAGTGTATTATTAAGAGAGCAGTGGTGGCCCAGTGGTATCGCCCTCGACTTACGAGTTGTAGGTCGTGGGTTCGAACCCAGTCAGGCGCATTACTTTGTGTAATTTATTTTCAACACCACAGTTCTCAAAACGGTGAAGGAAAACATCGTGAGGAAACCGGCATGTCCTAGAACCAAAAATTCGAAGACATGATGTGACATCTACCAATCCGCACTGGGCCCGCGTGGTAGATTACGGCCTGCTCCCTCTCACAGAGAGGAGGCCTGTGTCCCAGCAGTGGGAACATTGAAAGGCTGATGATGATTATTAAGAGCTTTTGATGTCCCACTGCAGGGCAAAGGCCTGCCTTTCCTATTTCTACCTTTCGCGATCTTGTGCAATTGTCAGCCAATTCTTCAAAAGTGAATCTCGTCATCCCGCCATCTCGTTCTGTGCCTGCCGAGTTGTCGATAACTGCCGGTTTAACAGGGAATTTTGCTTTGACATAGTATTCGGAAAAGGGCCAAAAAGTAAATTAGACCCCGACTAACATGGATGTGTGTTGTTAAGAAAGACCTCGCCATAGATAGTATAGACCCACTGACAACCTAGAAACGATATCCCCTAATAAGAACGATTAGGAGAGCTGACCCTAATTAGTAATAGTATTCGTACCCCAATTAGAATGAGAATTCATAAACTTTCATTTTTAAAATTATTTGCAACCAACAGATACCTACGTTTATAATAACTTACTGCCGCTGCTATAATACGAAAACAAACAGCCGTCATCTACGCCATTTGCCAGTCTTTTTTTTTTTTTTATGGTGGCAAAATCATCAAATGAGTCCTCCCGCCCTGGGCGGGGCGGGAGGGACTGTCAGACTCTTACTGACTAAAATCCACCCGTGTTCCGTCGGATGCCCTTTACGTTCCGGGGCCACGGTATCCTGGATTAAGAAAAATCCGCGACCCCGGCAGGCATTTGGCCCCATAAGGGGCCCCGTCGGTGACGCGTGAAACACGACGCGCCACCGACCCGGGCTTGGTCCTTGGTCGGACGGCGAGCATACCCATTACTCACCGTCCGCAAGCCCGCTCCGCCGCTGTGCCCTCTGCTGTTCAGAGGGACACGCGTTGGAGCGTCCACCCGACAGGCTATTTGCATACGGGCAAAGAAACCCCTTAGGCACACAGTGCCTAAGGAGAGACCATTTGCCAGTCTAAGGGAAGTGTATTTACCTATAGACAACTTGATTCAAATTAACAACATGGATGGTGTGGCACCGCTAAAAAAAAAAAATTTACAAAAGAATCTCAGAGTCTTATAAGAAATCAAGGTTTTAAAGTTTTCTCTTTCTTGCAGTACCTATGTTACCAAATCCAATTAGAAATGCGTCAATATGTTGTTTAAAGGAACCACTATTTAAACACCAATTGCGTAGTTTGAAACCAGCTTAAGTCCTCTAAACCTTTTTCTTCATACCTTCCTCGTAGAACATTCGTGCTTCTTCATAGAACTCTGAAACCATCAAAGAGCGATGAGTAGGCGTGGCGTTTAATACTCAGCCCTTCTCTTTATGAAAGACTTACTTTTGCCCGCACCTTCGCTCTCATTATTCAAGAATGTAACAATCAATTTGGAGCTTACCTGTGCCGAAACCTATCATCATAATATGAACGTTATTGTTGGTTTTTCTCGAAAACAGTACAACACACTTGACCAATTACATAAATATGACAAAATTATTAACAGAACAAAGAGCTAAAGTCTTCTAAGAAAGTTGTTCCGTATCTCATATGGATTTGAATTTCCGACTATTGACCAATTTGACTATCCTTTTTTTATAAATCGAGATCAAATTTTTAACCAGGTAAACAATAATGAACTTTTTTCCACTTTAAATTAACGGAAAATTGAAGCCAAACACCAGGAACTCCATTCGCATTTATAATATTAGATAAAGTTATTTGGATTAATGTAAAATGATGTGGGGAAAATTATTTGGGGTTGCGTTTAGAGGTCTATCCACACATTATGAGGACCGTGCCTAGGACATGGACGGAGTTGTTTCCTCAGACGTTAAAAAAATGTCTATGCGATCATTAAAATGAACTCGATAACACACGTCCGTGTCCGGCGAACAGTTGCTCATCAGTTTTCATGCATGCCGTCGTATTTGGTGAGACCTAACCCCACGAATATCTCTGATCATGTCAAAGGGATATTGCTGGCGCTGGAGTGGGTTTTAGCCAATTTGATCCCGACACTACCTTGATTGTCTCATAACCTCGCCCGATAGTCGATATGTCAGTGGGAATTTCCCAGTCCTGCCAAAACTAAATAAAAAAGCCCACTAATCCGCACCACGAGTCAAGTCCTTTTGACGCGGCGCTAGTGTCAATACATCAAATTGCATTTAAAAAATTTAGTATCTCGAATTTTCCGCAGGCCATGAGTGGTGGTGCTGATTCTGTCTATGTATATTTAAAAATCAATTGCTGTTCGTTAGTCTCGCTAAAACTCAAGAACGGCTGGACCGATTTGGCTAATTTTAGTTTTGAATTATTTGTTTGAAAGTCCAGGGGTTCCGGGTCCGTAGGTTTAAAAGGTGAGTAAATATCTTAACAATATTAGGAACATAGTAGAACGAAAAATTTCGTTTTCCCTTTGAAACTATTCCTACCTGTTAAATATTTGATTTTCGTCCCGTCGCCGTCGTTCAGAAATAAAATTTAATTCAAAAGTGATCATTTCTTTGGTTTTGATGTCACACGTTTGATGTTCGTTCTGCAATTATCGTTCAGCTTTTAATTTATTGATTCTGAGGCGATACGAAGTTAGCCGGGTCAGCTAGTCTACAATAGTTGTGTAACTTGTTTGCAATATGCCAAGTACTAAACCTGTATAGTATAAATATTGATGGGGTTTCACACATTATTGTGAAATATTTTGCTCACCTTTTTGACATTTTTGAACAAGCTTGGCGAAACTTGTTTTAAAACAATAGAGGGAACTTAAAAGTGGATGTGTGACACTCAGGGCAACCTACATTATTTAAAATATAAAGTTGACTGCGAATCTTCTTTATCTGCTAAATCGATGGGTATCGATAAACTCAAAAAAATAATAACAGAAACCGTAAAAGCAGTATAACTTTATCTCTATAGGATCACAAAAGGTTAGCCGAAGCCATGTCTTGGTTTACTGTTTAGGAGTTAGGTGTCATTCGCTACCGTCATCGTGGAGGTGATGAATATTTTCTGAAGTAAGTAACGAAACAGCCAAGCCATACATTTTTACTGATATGTAGAATTTGTGAAGTTAGGGTCAGTAGAGTTAGGCCGTGTAGATTCAGAAGCTTGGTTCTACATGAGATCTGATATCTTTTTCACAGGGCAAACCTTATGTGGTCGTCTTGGTAACATTTTACATGAAATGTTTTTGGTGGGATTTCAGTTCTTTTTGTAAATTGCTAGGCAGTTGTTGTATTTCTTCCACATCAGCAGTGCCGGTTTTCATAGCCTATTCTCTGTCTTGTAAGTACTTATTATTAGGTTTCTTAGTTACTGCCTACAGTCCCGTGTAAACTTTCATGTCCTTCCACCCCCCCCCCCCCCATTTTAGGAGTTGGGGGGCGAAAGTTATAAGTTTATGAATTTTTTTGTTGGATGTATACTAAACTTAGATTACATACCAAATTTCAGCTTTCTAGCACTTCAGGAAGTAGCCAAACATTTTGATGATCATCAGTGTGTCAGTGACGAAATCGGTGTATTTTAGATATCAGTGAAATCTAAAGTATTAGAGCTATTCTATTAAGACTTTGTCAGCCTTACTACAAAAACTTAAACATCTGTTGTACACTTGTCTAAAAAAAGTGTGATTGCAAAACGGACCTTATTTCAACGACGTTTAAAAGTTTTTGTGGTACGACGGTGTATGTTTAATTAATCTATTATTAACATCTTATCCTGAGAATACGAACAATCTGGTACATCGGAAACCAACTCTATAAGGGTTCAAAAAAACGACGAAACACTTCGAGAAAAGGTAGGTAGTGCCCTTGCGCTTCGCTTGGCTCGTCCTGGTGGGGGCTCTGCTATGCCCCCAGATATATCGTTTAAAAATTAATTTCTATGCACTCTGAACGTGAAACAATGTGGAACGAAGTAGCCCCAATCTGTGTGAACACTGTACTCTGTGTGAACACTACTCTGTGTTCGACTCACGTTAGACTCTACTATTTTACATTAACAGCAACAGCAACTCAATTTTCTATCCACATTTTCTATTTTGTATTCTCGTTTTCAATTATTTTGTTTTTGGTTAATTTTTACCATACCTAGGGTCGTATGGATGGTAAAAATAGACAAGCAAAACATATTTATACTCACATAAAATTCTCTATGCATATTTCCGCATATAAGATCCACTTTTTTACGTAGCAAGGAGGGACTGTCAGACATATACATATACTAAAATCCACGGTGTCCTTCAATAGCCCTTTACGATCCGGGGTCACGAAGATAACTTTTTTAATTTGGACTCCTACCGACAAACATAAGAAATGTTTCTTTGCACAAAACTCAGTTGATGAATAAATTAAAAACATAATCGTGTAGGTCCATATAACTAACAAAACTTCCCATCAAAGAAGTATCAATAATTGACAGGATGTCCCAAAATTTTTTCAAAACTGTTTTTCTATAAATGAGGAACTCGTGGCTAAATAATAACAGCCCCACCGGGCGATCATTCGTGTTAAGCCGCGCTTGCCGAGATTGGTTTGTGGATGGGTGACCGACTATCTGTGATATCGTTTCCTCCGTGTCTCGGAAAGCACGTAAAGCCGTTGGTCCCGGCTGTAATTTGTAGATCTTAGACAGCCGTTATTGTTTAGTCGTAACTCATAAGCTCTAAAGTCTGACAACCAATCTCATCATGGGGTTTCGTATTACCCAGTTACTGAGGTGTGGATGTCCGATAGGCAGTCGCTCCATGTACAATTCTGATATTCAGCTGCATCTGGTTCGACTGGAAGTCGACTCCAATATAGTTGGGGCAAAAGGCCCTAAAATTTTGCTCTAAAAATTTCTGCGATTAATAACTAACCAGTATTTTTCTACTGCTTTTCTCTCCCTTTTCTTCACAGTTATGTATTTTGCTAGCGTCAGTTTTGATAGCAGTTCAGCTTTTCCAACTAAGTTTTCTGATTCCTCTCGCTCCAGGCAGAGTGTAGGGATCTGTCAGACTAGCTTTGACTAAAAACCAATATTTTCCTTTTGGTGCTCTTTGTGGTCCAGGGTCGTGGTACCCTGGTCGCGGGACTGCCTCATCAGGTAATCATGACCCTGAACCGTAATGTGCTATTGAAAGATCACCGTGGATTTTAGTCAGTACAAGTATGACAGTCCCTCCCGTCAGGTGGGAGGACTCATTTAATGATTTTACCACGATAAAAAAGGATCGTGGTACCCTGTTTATATATTCCTGAGACCCGACCATATTCACCTTAAACGTGGGGCGGGCGTCTTACCGTCTACATATAAATTTTGAGAACCCCTGCCTGGAGGCCTTAGAGTCATTTAAGGCATCCACAGAAAAGTCCGGTTAAGCAGCTCACAACCTCTTTTGGGCAGACCAGCGAGATGCCAAAAAAACATAGAGGCAGAAGGGAGCTTTAGGTCCGTACTTCCGTACCGTTGCTGGCCATCCCACCAACTGATTTTAAGGAGAATGTCTTGGACGTATGTCCGTACTTGCGCTATCCTTTCATGCGTCTTCGAATAGTCACAGACGTAGGAAGCCGAGATGAAAAGTTATTGTGAATGCTTCAGGCCTTTTGTTAGGGCTATAGGGTCAATTGTTTGCTTCTAAAAGCCACTCCCTCCAAACTCACGGTGTTTTCCGGTGAGGGGGACAGCTTATGTGCATTTATGTAAATGTTGGTACAATGCCGGCCACTGATTGTAGATAAAATTCATTTCTGTTATGATTGTGAGGGTCTTGGGGAAAACTAGGCATCTTTGTAACTTGCGGACATCTTGGAAAACTATCGTAGGTGCCTGTACGATAGTTTTCATTTATATTGCGTTGGAAAGTGCCTCAGAAATACCATTTTCGTCCTTGAAAATATGATTAGTCTCACATATTATGATTGTTCTCACATAATGTATCATCTCAAGATGAATGATGTTCTGTACTTTTTTTATTGATTGAAATAGAATGTCAATGGAGTTTCTTGCCGTAACCAGTCCTTTATAGGTCTTGAAATAATAATGTAGGTATTATGTATTAAAAATAAAACCTCAAATTAAAATAACTATAAATTGTAGCGCCTATTTATTCGCTTTTGTTGGAGACTCAGTAAAAAATTGGTAACTGTACCCTGAGCACGAGTTTTCAGTATTTGAGACGTAAAGTAAACTGGAACTTTGACAACTTCAAATTGACAATTTTCAAGGAAAAAATTAGTTCCTTCTTCGTACACCGTTCATCGTATTTCAATGTTTTAACTTATAAAAACACAATGAGGTACCTACTATAATTACTCGTATCTCTTTCTAGTTAAAACAATGTCTCTGCAGTGTTTCATAATAAAATATTGTAATAATCTTCCTTGAAGCAATCACGTAACTTCCATCCAAAGTCAGTGTCCAGTTATCAGCCAGCTTCAGTTGTTATTCGCTATAAACTTTCCAAGTTCCATTAAATCCATTAAAACGAGAACTCAAGGCTGAAGCCAAATTCGAGGAGTATTTATCTTTCCCGGGAGTCGATTTAAAAGCAAAATCACGCAAGCACACGACGCCATTATCGGAGTCGCCCGATCCACAGGCCGCGGCAACTCTATGAATCTAATCCAGAGGATTTACTCGCTGATTTACAGCCGAGCGAGGCCAAGGAGGGCGCGACTGCTTGAAAGAAAAGTGATAATGTCTTAATCCTACCACACTCGAGTTTGCTCGTACCCCCCTCTCACAATTTTATGGTCGCCCGCGCAGACGGCACGTTTTGATTTATGATTTCAATAATTAAGAATTCTAAGGTGCAATTTGAATTTGGAGCCAACACGTCTGAGGGGCCCGCGGGAGGCCGACGCGTGTTTATTATTGCTCCAGGGCGGAAAGGGTCTCAGTACCTCACGTTTTCCAAGGAATTATAATAGAGTTTCAAGGAATTATGAGAAATTATGAAAATGAGATTTTACAACAATAGAGGCTTTCTTCGAGAGTTTGTTTGTTTAAGATGTATGTGCGTTTGGAATGAAATAGGGTTCGATTTAAGTGGTGCATTAGTCGGTATTATTATCTGGTATGCCTTTATTTACTGTAGGTGTAGGTACCTAAAATTAAGCCAAGATTTCAACCTCACCTAACTAAGAAAATAAAGGTCTCATCTCATAGGCACAGCAAAAACTAAACTACACGAAATGATTCTTAGTAACTTTACCAGTGAAAATTAATTGTAACCTATTAGATAACCGAAATTATTTACTTTTTGGAACAAGAAACTAGGTCTATTTACCTTCACCAACTGACTTTTAAGGTTGATATTGTTTATTTTGAAATTAATTACATAGCTCAAAAACATAGCTTTAAACCCAAAACGTAAATAAAAGCGTTTCAAAACCAAAACAATATCACTTCTCCATATAAAGCAGTCACGTCTCATCTCGGCATCTTCCTTAATCCGACCTCGTTCGGCTCCGCAAATTCGCGCCGCGGCCGCCCTTATATCGCGCCCTAATCTCCAGGCATTACAATTAACGAGGCCCCGAGATAACCCGCCACTCGCCACCCGCTGATAAAGGTCCGCACGAGCACTAGTTTAAACCGGTTAAGCATCCACCGCCCTCAGGGTTTATCTAATTACCCTACGCCAACATACGAACAAGCCGAACGCGAAAACCAACGTTCCGTCCCAATCCCGACGCCTGAAAACGCTCCACGTTTACGTAATTTTGGTTTACATCGGTACAGACTTGAGGGTGCGTCACGTACGTAAATGTTTGCCGGGCGTCGTACTATCGGTATTCGGCCTTCCGGTGGGCTCCCCCGAAGGTATCTTCAAGGACCATCGATTACTATCTCGACTCGAGTCGGACGCATATTGCACAACTTCGAGAGAGAATATCGCCGATCAATAAATCAGGCCCGATTGCTTTATGGAGTTATGGCTCTAACTTTATTGTAGGGCTCGGAAAACACGATTATATTGACGATGATATTGTCTGTTGAACTCCAGTATGTTATTCCAGTCTCTGTAATGAACACGAATTGAATCTTGACGGAGAAGCCGTTAGGAAACTAAGATACTTAGGCTTCTTAGAAAGGAAGTTGTGATTGTTAGAGGTTTTCTGACGTGTTTGTGTGTGTGTACTGTGTGCGCTTGTTTTTTGGATTGGCATGATTAGTTTGCAAAGGTGTGACCATGTTAAAAAAAACAATACTGAACACTATTTTATTTGAATCCGAACTAATATTTTGATTGAACCTGTTAATTGTTTGAATATGTAAAAACTACACATACCTAAACCTCTATTACTATATAACACTTTCTTAGCCAGCATAATTAATAACAGTGATAAAATTACAAAATCGTACAAAGAAAGCATGATTATGATGTTGTAATAAATACTCCTTTGAAAAAGCTAAGTAAGCTAAACAACCTCAAACAAAACAAACCTGAATGCCATTAAGAAATATTAAAAAGAAAACAAAAATAGTCAAGTTGACACACATACATATCCTTCAAAAACTTTTCTGGAAAAGTTTTGGCCAAAGTTTAATTTTGATGATAAAAAGTTTGAAAGCGATTAAATACCAAAAAAAAACGTAAGAATATAATATAAAATGCGTGGTGCGACGTTCCCTGAATCTCACGGTAATCTCTTGATACTTTAGCGTTGTCATCGATAAAGACAACGCGTCGGAATAAAAATATGCAAAATAACCTGACAAAAAAACAAATATTTACTATCTAAAACTTTTAACAAAAACATAATAAAACGCCTGGTGATTTCTCTATTATTTTAAACACATAATAACGCTAATTTATATTTGGTCTTTACGTCTTCTACGATGTCAAAATTATTATATTATTTGGTTTGAAAGCTCTTGAGTGAAATGGTTTTTACGTGGGAACGATTTTTGTGCAAATAAACATAACAACAAAGTGCTTCTAATGTGATACGTCGATTGGAAACGCCGAGAATCATTTCCGCGTAAAAATTTCTGATTGTGGATGGAAAATCGAATCGCAAGTACAATGATCCATTATATTTTTTGGTGTATTATATTTTTCCGCACTGTTTAGGTCCGGGGATGTGTCTGATGATGACATTTGTTTCAGGACGGTGCCGCTAACCGCGCAAGCCTCCTTGACTCACATCAACAAAAGGAGGCTTGAATTCGGCGTGGATGTAGAAACATTTAGAACGAACGACAGACGTCTGGAGCGCATCAGCAGCGAGGGCTCCATGGAGGAGGAGGAGGTCCACAGCAAGAGACGACGACGCCTCCTTGATGATGAGAGACGAGATGAACCCGAGTTCCGCCGACGACCACTTCCCATGCACAGACCGCAAACCTTGCGGCAAACTGAAGAAGATGACGAAACACTTATTCGGGAGACCCAGGCTGCGTTAAGGACAATGTCTGGCAACTGGAACAGGGAACCAACACACAGTGCTGACGAAAATGAAGATGCCAACGGGTTTGAAAACTTATTTGATGATAAACGATCAGAGAAAATGCCGTCTTCCCCTTCACAATCATCGGACATGTCTCAGAAAAGCTTCTCAACACATCATCAAGTTCAACACATTAATGGTATCAGTGATAATGAAACCAAAAGTAACATGATAACAATAGAAATAGAAAAATGCGAAGAATACGACAGACTCAGTAGACAGTCCACTCAGTATGGTGCTCCTAATTTCGACGAGCTCGTCGATTCGTCTTCCAACGAACTAGAAATAGATATGTCAGATAGATGTGACGAAAAATATGATGACGACAGAGATATTAAACCAAAACGGAAAGGTGAGATGGTGTCTGTGAACAAGCAGTCGTTATACAACGCTTACAAGGCGGCGACAGCAGCGTTGCCGTACTCTACGCAGTCGGCTTTCAAGCCGCCCGCTGAAGTGAAACACAGGCTTCACAATTCGTCAATGCCAAGTGAACCTTTTGGAGGATACTCGAACGATCACGACAGGAAGGAGCACAAGGGTTCGAAGCAGTACACAGTGCTGCAGCCGGCGGGCGCAGGGTCGCGCGCGGCTACGGCGCTGCAGGAGGCGCGCACGGTGCCGTCGGCCACGCCGGCGCGCGACTCGCGCCCGCTCAACGCGCTGTCCCCGCCGGCACGAGGTACCGCCGCACTCCTCAAACAACGATATCCAAACTTTCTTAACGACCTGGCCATAACACACAACTCGCGCTATCAACTAACTCCAAGTTTGTTTCAAGGTCGTCTCGCGATATCTCATAACCTAGCCGGGTCGATGCTCACTACAGCTGTCATGTAACATTGCATTATTGTGTAACATGTTCACTTTAATAAAACTTTAATCGATTTCCGTGCCACCATTGTCTAGTATTCATTCTGTATTGTCATTCGAAACGTTCTGCGTCAGCTCGTGGGTTTACAAGCATACAGAATAGAGTTTCCAGCAAAAGCTGGAAACAAATCATCTCTCATTTGTAATACGTCTCCATAATTTAGTAGAAGACGGTCACAATAAGGTTATACTCCCACCTAAGTCGATAACGTATATAAAATACCTAAGCATTTTCCTCGTGTTGCTGGGCGATAGCTGGGTTTATGTCAGGGCGACGAGCAATAAAAACGGGTCAGGACAGCGGTGGGCGGGGCATGGTGCGCCGCCCCGCAACTCCTGAAAGAAAAATGTGTAGTCCGCGCGCAGCCGCTTGGCGTTCTTTATTTTTTCTTTTAAGTTGTGCGTGGGGTGGGTGGGCCGCGGGGCGGGGCCGCGCAGGTACGCCCCGACCGCGGCACGCCCGTCCGTATCGATCGGGCGCGCACGCCCCCACCCGCTCATCAGGAAAACACTAATTTGTGCACCGCTCGATTTGTTCACAGAAGGCAACAAGTGTCCCACACCCGGGTGCAATGGGCAGGGCCACGTCACCGGCCTATACACTCACCACAGGAGGTGAGTCGATGATTCAATGATTTTCAGTAGAGCTCAACAGAATCAACAGATGCAAGCCCGATATGGGAAAACGTTGGCTCTGTATAACAGGGCACTTGAAACACTGTGTGCTTAATTGCACCATGTACCTAGCGTCAGGGTATCATTGTTCAGTTCAAGGATAAATATTTTGACTAATAATCACAGCCTTGCCTTAGATCTACTGTAAAACAACTACAACTTTACTAGCACTTTTTACTCCTACTTTATCCTACTTCTAAGACATTATTTTCTGATTTATCTCAATGGTGTGATCCAAGACAGTTAAATTCATTCTCCGGGACTTCGTCGAGCTTCATTGTCTCGGCACTTTAGTAGGCCCCACTGTTGATTATGGCTATGGTTTGCGTTAGCACACTTAACTGGACCTCCGTTCTCCGGATATGTACTTATGTGAAGTATCGCAAAACTGATGATGATTTATTCCTCCAGTCTGTCAGGATGTCCAAGAAAGGATAAAGTCACTCCGGAGAGTAAGTAAAACTAAACATTAACAACAATAGAGCTTCACCGTTTGAGTTGCGTATACATTTTGTTTTCTTATATTTTGTTCGGAGTATTCTGTAGCTCCGTTTGGTACTGTTTTGTTTGATTTGATGATATAATTGTTTAGTTGTTTTATTGGTTTTGAGTCAGTGGAATTCTAGTATTTGTAATGCATAGCTATAGATTTTAGTTCTCATTATTATTATTTGGTAAAACATTGTCTGTTGTTGCACTCATAGTTGTCAGTTGTTAAACTTAAGTATTATCAAGATATTCATTTCAAATCAAATAGGTACTTTTATAGTCAATTTGATCAACTTATCTTTGAATTAGGACTACATAAATCTGACCCATGGTTTACCAACCCTAATTGTTATTTATTACATAATAATCATTCATAATCATAAATAATCATTGTCATCATGCAGTATTGGCGTTGCACGAGACAATATTAAAGTGCCCCACACCGGGGTGCAACGGACGCGGCCACGTCAGCTCCAACCGAAGCACACACCGTTCACTGTCCGGCTGCCCCACTGCCGCAGCTCGCAAGGCTGCCGCTAGATCACAGAGAGCCAGACCATCAGGTGAGACAGAGTCACTGTAACATAGCAGTCAGCTCAACCGAAGCACACACCGTTCACTGTCCGGCTGCCCCACTGCCGCAGCTCGCTAGGCTGCCGCTAGATCACAGAGAGCCAGACCATCCGGTGAGACAGAGTCACTGTAACATAGCAGTCAGCTCAACCGAAGCACACACCGTTCACTGTCCGGCTGCCCCACTGCCGCAGCTCGCTAGGCTGCCGCTAGATCACAGAGAGCTAGACCCTCAGGTGAGACAGAGTCACAGTAACATAGCAGTCAGCTCAACCGAAGCACACACCGTTCATTGTCCGGCTGCCCCACTGCCGCAGCTCGCTAGGGTGCCACTAGATCACAGAGAGCCAGACCATCAGGTGAGACAGTGCCACAGTAACATAGCAATCAGCTCAACCGAAGTGAAGTCACTGCTACAGCACGCAAGGCCACCTCTAGAAGACAACCATGTCTTCCTAATCCCTTTTAGGATATCACTTCACACCATCGTCTACCTAACATAAGCTAAGTAGATGAAGTCTCCTTACACACTTCTTCGGTCTACAACAGCATCTAACAACTCCCCATTTCTCTACAGTATCACACAGTTCAATCTCGCAACCTCCGATCGTGATCAGCCAGGAGAGCGTGGCTAGTTCTTCGGGCAGTATATCCCGAGAGCGCGAGGCCTCGCCTCGCAGTCCCGCGGTGAAGCGAGAGGCCAGCGAGCTGCTGGTGCCGAAGCGCGAGGCCGGCGAGCCAGAGCGCGACTCCCCGACGATGGAGACGCGCCACGCCGGCTACGGCGCGCCGCCCGACCAGAGGTCGCCCTATGAACGGCCGCCGGATGACCACGTGCGGTCGTACAGGTAAATTATATTTTTTTTAGGGTTCCGTAGCCAAATGGCAAAAACGGAACCCTTATAGATTCGTCATGTCTGTCTGTCTGTCCGTCCGTATGTCACAGCCACTTTTTGTCGAAAGTATAAGAGCTATCCTGTTGAAACTTGGTAGGTAGATATATTATGTGAACCGCATTAGGATTTTCACACAAAAATAAAAACAAAACAAATTTTGGGGGTGCCCCCATACTTAGAATTGAAACTCAAATTTTTTTTTTTCACCAAACCCATTCGTGTGGGGTACCTATCTATGGATAGGTCTTTAAAAATGATATTGAGGTTACTAATATCATTTTTTTCTAAACTGAACAGTTTGCACGAGAGACACTTCCAAAGTGGTAAAATGTGTGTCCCTGCCCTGTAACTTCTAAAATAAGAGAATGATAAAACTGAAAAAAAATTATAATTTAGACCTCAACAAAAACTTTCAACGAAAATTGGTTTGGATGAGATACAGTTAGCAGTTTTTGAAATATAGTACATTTTCAAAAACCGCAAATATAACTTTGCCATTCATACAAACAATATGAAAAACAAAGTTATTTTTATTGTTTGTGTATATTACTTACTATCTCAATATAATTATATCCCTAATCTATGCTTGCTACTACGGAACCCTTCATGGGCGAGTCCAACTCGCACTTGACCGGTTTTTTTTCTCCCTAGCCTACTCCTTTTGTCAGTCCATTCGTAAGAGAACATGTTAACATTTTGAGAAGAAATATTTACGGAACTAAAAACTTTATAATAGTTTTTCTTTTTGTTTTTGCTGTTACCGTGTGATTTTTTTTATTCAATATGTTTTTTAAAGAGAACCTATTAGGTCGTAACAAGAAACTATATACGTTATTACAAAACTTTGATAAATATTAAACTAACTTTATTAAATCGAGTAAACTTACATGTTAAAACCTGCTATACTAATTAATGAGGATGAGCATATAGAAGTGCGGTTTCATAATGAAGCTGTAATTTAATCTCAAGGCTAATTTGGTGAGAATTCATTAATGGAATTGCATTAGTTACTACGTACAAGCCTAATTAGGTACAAACATAGTTTAGTTCGTAGTGTAGCAACTTTCTATACTTAACAGAAGTATAAAACCTAATTAATAATATTAGGAATGTTACAAATAATTTGTAACTTTGTCACTTACAAAATAAAATATAAAGAAGCACGACATAATATGAAACCTCATAGGCTAGAATAAAGAGTGATTAATTTTGATGCATTCACGAAATATAACGCCATGATTTGGTTCGTAGTCAAATGAACGAAGCGCGGTACGGCTACGAGTCGCGGTGCTACGAGGGCGCGCCGGCCTTCGAGCGCTACGACCCGGCGCAGTGCCCGCAGCGGCCCTACGGCTGGGAGGAGGAGCGCTACCACGACCCGCACCTCCCCACACCCATGAAAACAGACCAGTCCGAACAGGAGACCAGCTCCGGACCCATATACCCTAGGTAGGTCACTACGACCAGTCTCGAACGCTTATGTGGTAAACGGGATGCCTAGATCCTAACATATTTCTATTGATAACTAGCTAATTGCTAAAACGGTTCGTTAGTAGAGTTTCGGTTTTATTTTACCTCCTGCGAAATGATCGAAATTGGCCGTGTCTCACCAGACCAATGTACCACTACGAGGCTGGTAGCGGCGTGGGCACCGTGGGTGGCGTGGCGGCCATGGGCCCCGGCGTGCCGCCCGGGTTCAGCGCCATCAACCTGTCGGTGAAGATCGCTGCGGCGCAGGCGCAGCGGCCGCGCAGCCCCACGCCCCGGGACCCCCGCGACCCTCGCCCCGCCATAGATCTTTCCACTTCTAGTGGTAGTCCACAGGTGAGAATAGACACAATAAAAGGACTAGACAAAACATAATCGGCCCTTTTAAATGAATTGCCCAAACTAAATAAATTTCCATAACAGGGTCCATACGCATCGCCGGTGTACACAAGCGCCGGTGGTGGCAGCGGGGGCGGCGCCCGAGGCAGCCCGCAGCCGGGAGCTTCGCCTCAGCTCACAGCCAGCCCCCAGGTGCCCAGTCCGCAGGGCCAAACCCTCGACCTTAGCGTTTCCCGTTTACCACATAGGTGAGGCAATTTGTTCAATAGGTTTTAACTTAATTTTCTCAATACTTGGGAATGAATATTAAAATCTTTATTTTTCCAACAGTCGAGGCTTCCCTGGTGGAGTATCCTACAGTCGAGAATCGACTCCCGACAGCGGCGGCAGCCATCCATACCTAGAAGCTTACCATCGAGACACCGCCGGTAAGGATTCATTACGCAAATTAATATGAGAGCGTACAATTTTCTTCCCTCTTTTTGTTTTAATGTAATCCTTTATACGAGCTATCGTATGTCCCATATTCGCTACACGACTACATTTTACCCCTCGTAAGGGCTCGTACACATTGGTGCCGTTAAACACGTCGTACAAATTAAAACGCGACCGCGGTAATCACTCCCATGCGTTGTAGTCGCGTGGTAGCGGCGGTAATCCGGCCGAGTGCCGGGTGCGGCCCAGCCCCGGCGCGGCACCACACGGTGCGGTTACATGCCAGTGTACACCGCGGTTTTTGTGGATCACTGTGTACGAAGCTTTAATTAAAATTTATAATAGCTACTGAATTCTCACGGCGCTCAGCATGTACTGTATACCACGCCGTGGGTAAAACATGAGTGGGAGTAATTTTATAATGTACACAAAAGTTTGCCTCGCGAGGTTTTCGGAATAATTATAATTCATGCGAACTCGTGGGGGTTGAAATAATAATTGCGGAATATTTGATTCATTATGATGCTCATCAGAAAACGAAAGAGCAACACCGATAGACACTCCGCGATGTTAATACTTACGTCGAAACTTTGAATCAACTCAAAATTTTTAGACAAATAGGAATATAAGAACTCTGGTAAAATGCGAGGTTGTGAGCTACAGGGTCATAGAATTAAAGATGTATAATACCGTTGCCACTAACACCGTCCCTCCCCACAGGTTACGGCGGTGTCAGTCCACACCCGGTGGCCGGGTACGGCCTGGCGCAGCCGGACTACGCCGCAGCGGCCGCGGCGGCCGGCTACGGCGGCTACCAGTACCAGTGCGGGGCTTACCCCCCGCCGCCCGCGTACCCCCCGCACGCACCCCCCTACTCCCCGCCGTGCTACATGCCGCCCCCGCACGCACCGCACGACAAGCCCAAAGATAGCAGGTGAATATAAATACGATAAAGTTCCGACAGGAGTCAGAAACCTTTGGTTGGCTGGTGGTCTTGCACTCAAGGCACGGTCTATATTGCCCAAGTAAACAGTAGACTATCTCCTAGGATGACTTGACGTGTCTCGGCAAATGGATGAATAGGAGTTAGCTATAAGATTATAATTCTAGTAACTATATTATCTACCTTTTCCTAATGAGTTGTGGAGGTCAGACGGCAGTCGCTCCGTGTAAAATACTGAAACGTTTAACTGAAAATCTAGATTAGGCCTAGCTTCTTGTGACAACTGGGGGCCTACCATGAGATACAGACCTTTAACGATAATTTAACACCTTTCTGTATCAAACCTCAGATCTGACATAAATGTCGTTATTCTGGTTCTAACATCATATACATAATGGGACAAAACAAAAAAGTAAGATTATCGTGTGAACGAGGGATTATTACTGGTCTTAGCGAAGGGAGAATAAAGCAGGTAAAATTACTTATTGACCCTAAGGTCAAACAATCTTGACACTGGGCTCTCAACAATACTGACACAATTGGAACATACTTTTATACTTAAACTAGCTGTGCCCGCGACTTCGTTCGCGTGGATGTAACAATATATTTTTTAATGGCGCAAATCTAAAATACTTTTTGCAAGATAAAACGATTACGCACGCAGTCAATCTCTTGTTATATATTCCAGTCTTAATTCTATAGATGGTGCTGTTTTTATAAACTTTGGAAACACTTATATTTTTTTATTTATTTACACTTTTTAACCGACTTCAAAAAGGAGGAGGTTATCAATTCGACTTTTTTTTTATGTTTGTTACCTCATAACTTGCGACTGGGTGAACCGATTTTCATGATTCTTTTTTTATTTGAAAGCTGGTGCTTCCCGTGTGGTCCCATTGTCACCATTTCAATATCTGATGATTGGATCCTGGAGAAATCGAGGGCAACCCTCAAATTTTATAGGCCCACACATCGTTTATCGCAAATATTATGAAGTAATTTAAGTACTTGCGTATAGTAATCATCATCTCATGTAGCTGAGCTGATGATGGAAGGTTCAACAACTCTTTAACAGTAAGGAGTAGGCGTCGGCGTCGACTGATTTAGTAAATTATTTTTTTTTCAATAAGTATTTCAAAGCACTACAATTTTATAAAGGTCTGGAGTATATCTGATGATGGAGCCGAGAGACAGTCGAGGGAACTCTTCAAAGATTCACAGTAGCTACCTTGTGTTTGAGCTTGATTAATTTGTATTGATAAGAACTTTACACCTAGATGAGTTGTAACTGTTATTAGGGGTCTGATGACGAAGACGAAGGACAGTTCAGGGAATTTCTCAACGGTTTATAGTAGCTACCTTGTGTTTGGACTTAATTCATTTATATTGATGAGAACTTTACACCTAGATGGGTTGTAACTGTCATTAGGGTTCTGACGATGAAGACGAAGAACAGTTCAGGGAACTCCTGAACGGTTTACAGTAGCTATCTTGTATTTGGACTTAATTCATTTATACTAATGACCCATATCCACTGGTAAGCCTAAACATCCAATAATATCAGACCTGTCAAATGTCTGTCTTGTCAAAGTTGACAGTTCTCAACTGTCACTGGGAAGAAAACTTCCCGTTGGCTTTTCCGAAATTTGACACTAATGACAGGTTGTGGGAAGAAAACTTCCCAGTGGCTTACAAGGGGATATGGGTTATTGTTCGATGCAGTATACCTGCCATTTGGTCCCATAAAAAAATCATTTATTTTGGTGTTCTTGCTTATTGTGTACATGGGCGATGTTATAACCGGTGCTAAGGATAATAAAATTCTAGTGCATAAGTAAGAAAATTATGTTTTTGACAAGAATTTCGGTTGAATATTCAAACTAAAAAGGGTAAAATAAAAAAGTTTTTTCAAAAAAATGTAACCGACTTCTAAAAAACAACCACTAAAAAGGGTAAAATAACCTACCAAAAAACTTTATTTTCGGAAGTCGGTGGCAAAAAAATCAATGAAATAAAAAAGCAAAGCCACCGACTTCCGAAAAAAAAGTTTTTTGGTAGGTTATTTTACCCTTTTTAGTGGCTGTTTTTTAGAAGTCGGTTACATTTTTTATAAGAAGTGAACTGATTACGAATAAGCAAAAAACTTAATGTAACTTCAGGTTACACAAATATTGTTGCGTATTTTTTTTAGGGACATACGCACGACACTATTCCCAAACCACTGCAACTCCTGAGAGCCAGAATCAACAGTGGCAACCACCAAAAAATTGTTGCGTATAAAAGTTACGTGAAGTTGTGATAAATAAAAGATTTTAAGTTAAGTAAGTAACTCATTATTACATCAGCTACCTACCAATAAAAGTCCCGTCAAAATCGGTCCAGCCCTTTCAGAGATTATATGAAACAGACAGACAGAAAGACAGATAGACAAAAATTGAAAAAAAATATATTTTGGTGTATGAGTACCTACCGTATATGCAAGTAGAAAAAAACGGTTATTTCAATATTACAAACAGACACTCCAATTTTATTTATATGTTTAAAGTAAAGATGTATAGATAATAACGCAATATAGTTAAACACTGCAGTTTGTAGCTGTAGTTCGACGCTGAAGCAACGCTGCACAAAAGGCTTCCTATAACCCTTTTTTTAGCGTGGTAAAATCATCAATTGTGTGCTCCCACACAGGTGACCCAGGGCAGGGCAGGACGGATTGCCAAACTTGTACTGACTAAAATACACGGTGTCCTTCAATAGCCCTTTACGTTCCGGATCGCGGTAGCTCGTTAGTCGCGCGTCCCCGGCAGGCTTTGGCCCTTTAGGGTCCCCCCACATTTATCGACATCCACATTTACATCGGATCGCGTCGTCCGAGCCGATCCGATGCGAATGGCATTAGTAACACCCTTATTACGTTGACATAAAGGTTTTCTTGACCGGCTTAAGCCGATTCCGCGTCGATAAATGTAGGGGGACCCTTAAGGGGGCCCCGTCATTGTGCCCACAGCTCTTTGCGGCGCGCGTGGAACACACCGCGCCGACTGACTGACTTGACTGGCCTGTTGGTCTAGTGGTTAGTGACCCTGACTACTATGCCGGAGGTCGTGGGTTCGATTCCCACCCAGGACAAATGTTGTGTGATGAGCACGATCATTTGTTCTGTGTCTGGGTGTAATTTATCTATAATATATATGTATTTAGACATATATAAGTATGTTTATCAGTTGTCTAGTACCCATAACACAAGCTCTGCTTAGCTTGGGACTAGATGGCGTTGTGTGATAGTTGTGGAATATTATTATTATTATTTCGTTTATTCATTTGTAAACATATTATTAAATTTTTAAATATTTCTTAAATAAAAACAATAAAAAACATTTAAAAATATAAAAATAGTGATCCGCCGGTGTGGGAGCAAGGTCCAAGCTACCGGTGGTTAGGGCCCCAGACACAGGAACCTCCTCCGCTTATTATTATTATGTCGTTTATTCATTTTTAGGGTTCCGTAGCCAAATGGCAAAAACGGAACCCTTATAGATTCGTCATGTCTGTCTGTCTGTCTGTCTGTCTGTCTGTCTGTCTGTCTGTCCGTGTATGTCACAGCCAGTTTTTGTCGAAAGTATAAGAGCTATCCTGTTGAAACTTGGTAGAAAGATGTATTATGTGAACCGCATTAGGATTTTCACACAAAAATCAAAACAAAACAAATTTTGGGGGTGCCCCCCATACTTAGAATTGAAACTCAAAAAAAATTTTTTCACCATACCCATACGTGTGGGGTATCTATGAATAGGTCTTTAAAAATGATATTGAGGTTACTAACATCATTTTTTTCTAAACTGAACAGTTTGCGCGAGAGACACTTCCAAAGTGGTAAAAAGTGTGTCCCCCCCCCCGTAACTTCTAAAATAAGAGAATGATAAAACTAAAAAAAATATATAATGTAGACCTCAACCAAAACTACCAACGAAAATTAGTTTGGATGAGATACAGTTAGCAGTTTTTGAGATATAGTACATTTTCAAAAACCGCAAATATAACTTTGCCATTCATACAAATACTATGAAAAACAAAGTTTTTTTTATTGTTTGTGTATATTACTTACTAATCTCAATATCCAAACCAAGAACCCTTCATGGGCGAGTCCAACTCGCACTTGGCCGGTTTTTTGAACATATAAATTACATTTTTAAATATTTCTTAAATAAAACCAATAAAAAAACATTTAAAAATATAAAAATAGTGATCCGCCGGTGTGGGAGCAAGGTCCAAGCTACCGGTGGTTAGGGCTCCAGAGACAGGAACCTCCTCACAATGCGAGCCGTATCGAGGAGTACTGCCTTCTGAATCAGGCCCTTGATCCAACTACCCAACGAGAGCCTCGACAGATGTTCGTCGAGGCTCTTGGCCATCAGGCCATTGGCCGTTACAACAATCGGCACAATGATAGCCGAGCTCACATTCCACATGTCGACAACCTCGCGCGCCAAGTCAAGATATTTTATTTGTTTATCTTTCTCGGCTTTCACGAGGTTTTCGTCATGCGGGATGGTAACATCGATTATCATTACGCGGCGCGCTGATCTGTCTATCACTACAATGTCAGGCTTATTAGCAATAACAGTCCTGTCAGTAATGATAGGCAGATCCCAGTACAACGTGACATGGTCTTTCTCGAGAACTGGGTCGGGCACATACTTGTAATACGGTACTTCAGAATCAACAAGATTGTATTTCAAAGCAAGTTGCTGGTGGATAATCCTGGCCACTAGGTTATGCCTGTGCAAGTACTCGCCATTAGCAAGACGAGAACAGCCAGAGATAATATGTCTGATCGACTCACCCGGACGGAGGCATGCCCGACACACGTCAACCGTCCCGTCTTTCATAATATGTCTCCGGTAGTTATTCGTCAGCATAACTTCGTCCATAATTGCACAGACAAAACCTTCAGTTTCCCCGAAGAGGTCACTGAAACGTAGCCAGGATACGGACGCTAAGAAATCGACATCGGGCCCATGAAGAGCCCGGTAGAAGCGTCCGTGAAGTTCCTTACTTTGCCATACCTTCTTGCGATCATCCATAGTGAGTACTACAGGTTTGCGCCAGTCCTCTTTAGCCATGGACAACGGGGTGAGTCCCTTATCCACCGCGACCACATCTCGGTGCATACCCACGTCCATTTTCAAGAAATATTCTCTAAGACTGCACACCTCGCGGTTGTGGAGGGTCTTAGCATTTAAAAAGCCTCGGCCCCCACATTTCCTCGGGATGTACAGTCTCATTACTGATGATCGTGGGTGATGCAACCGGTTTGCGGTCAGCAGTGTCCGGACTCGTCTATCCAAGGCGTCGAGTTCAGTCTGAGTCCATTTGAGTATGCCGAAAGAGTACATTAAAACCGGCATGACCCAACCGTTGAAGGCGCGCACCTTGTTTCCGCCTGAAAGAATATTTAATACCTTCTTGAGGCGGCCGAAGAAGCGGTCCCTCAACGATTGTTTCACGTCCGGTACATTAATGCCAAGTGCTTCCGACATACCCAAATACTTATAGGTTTCGGATGTGGAGAGGGATCTAAGGTTTATGGAATCTGAAAGTTCGTTCGAAAGTATTATTATTATTATTACTGGCGCCGACGATAAGGGCATGGTCCATGATCAGACAGCGAGTCGCTCATTACTCGCCGTCCGCATGCCCGAAGGCTGTAACCCTTAGAGAATTGCACTAAGATAAGTGCCGAAATAAGGGCACTGTAATACAACACCGACATTGTGCAGCGTTAGAAAGTTATAAATACCCAAATACTTATCTATAAAAATAAAATCTTAAACAACTGATTGGTTATTCAAATAGGTTTCGTAATTAAATATGTATAAATTACTTGATAGTTTTTAATGAGGCGGTCACAAATTCTGATTACAAAAATAAAATGTTAGTCAGTAGTGGTACGTAGCGGAGGAGACACGTCTGTTCAGCCAGTACTGTCTGTACGTACACTATTATTAATTGTACCAACATCTTTTATATAAAAAATAATATAAAAGACCCTTCCGCAGCTGTTGCGCAAGTGTGCTCTGCTCGTATTGAATTCTCATAACGTGTTTTCTTTTGTTGATCGACACAAAATGAGTGACGTAAGTGAAAACATTCAACACTTGGCTGCCCTGAGCTCTGAGCGACCGTATTCTGCGCGTTGCGTTCGGATACACGCAGAAAAGTTTTATGATTATATTTTGTGTTGACAGAATTCTTTTAATGAGTATGAAGTGGTTGAAATAAATCTAATTTTAAAATGGATATTTTCAAAAGATCTTTTTTTTTGTCAATTTAAATAACATTTTCGTTTGATTTGGTTAGTCCAATTCAGTTCATTAATGATTCGTTCTACGGCACACAAATGACAAAAAAAGTTTGAATACAGAATTAAGATCATTAATATCAATATCACGGCAAAAAAACATTTATTTTCCAATTAAAACACGTTGTTTAAACGTTCGTGAACTTTGTATTGTACATTTTATCTACAAGGCTACACCGTACTATTTGACATTTACTTATGTCAATAATAATAAATAGGTATCAATCAGTCATATTGACACGGATAACTGAAAAAAAATATACATGCAGCAAATATAAAGGAACCCGGAAAATAAATTATAAAATTATGAAAAATACCACGTTTCTTATACTTGGTTAAGGTAAAAGAAAGAGATCAATAATAATTCACACATAAATCAATTTTATAATATTAAAAACACAGTTACAACACTAAAATAACAACACTTGTCTCTATAACAGGCCTAAATATCCCACGTAGCGCATTTTTTCATTAAGAATAATGAAAACAACGTGAAGTTATTTTAGGTTAGAATGAGTTTAATGCAAGTTTTCGAACGTAACACAAGTCACACTTGGTGGATCAGTCTAAATATACCGGCGGCGGGCGCGCAGGCGCGCTGTGCGAGCTGCGCGCACACCAGATAATAACACGAACGATAAGATACACATACTTTAATTTATATTTGTGCCACTTTCCTGCCGTTAATATTAACGACGGCGCAGATATGCGGCGAAATAGGTAAGAACAAAAATTGTTATATCACTTTTAACGTGTTCTAAAAACTTTTTATAGTTTTCCTATCATTCAATACTTATACACAACAGTGAGTAGCTAATAATACCAACTTTGTAAACATTCAAAAACTCCGCTCCACGTACTAGATAACGTTTTGGAGGCAAAGTTTTTTTAGTTTACAAACTTTTCGGTAGTTGTGTTTTTTATGTATTTCGTTGGGTTAATGACTTCAATTAAACGGGAAACAGTCACTTTTAAGACCTTGAATATTCTTTTTATTAGTTTATTTTATTTTTAACAAGTTATTTTTGTTATACTTTTTTTCAATACTGTTACGTATCTATTTATTCACGCTAGCTATCACCGCGACGACTTTTACGGGAAACTGAGTTACCGGATACGGGAGTCGAGGGAGCTCATCCAGTGTCCAGTCGAGAGCTGCGACGGCTCCGGACACATTTCTGGCAACTTCGCGACGCACCGCAGGCAAGCGGCAATCACTGGCAGAATATGATATCGCGGTTGCAATATCTGCGGCCAAGCAAATTTTAAACATCGAAACATTCCTTTTTTTTTCTTGAACCAACTTTTTTAATACCGTTTCTGTAGAATATTAAAAATAATTAAGTACCAAGTAGTTTATACTCTTATACTTATATTTTATAGACTTAAAAATAAAATAGAGGGTATTTTATAGACTGTCGTAAATATGAATGACTTCAATCATGATATGATTTAATAACCCACTGATTGATTCACTTCATAAAATGTAATAAAGAATGTTATGATTAGATTTCAAACTGTACAAAACAAAGAGTGTTCGATGTTTTACGTTTGTACGGCTAAGTAGAGCGTCCACAAGTGCGCCCCTGAGCGACAATTTGCGCATTTCCGCGCCAATTGGCGGCGTCCCACGGGATTTTGATGCAAACTAAC
Organism: Agrotis exclamationis; assembly: GCA_950005045.1. NCBI lineage: Eukaryota > Metazoa > Arthropoda > Insecta > Lepidoptera > Noctuidae > Agrotis > Agrotis exclamationis. Next base: position 7,413,074 of record OX465423.1, on the reverse strand, counting down.
CGCATGCCTTTATTAATATTCCTCGTCACATATCGTGCTATGACATTGTTTTACGCCTTGTCGCTCTAATAATATATTGTGTGTTTCTTGTTGTGTGTGCAAATAATTTAAATAATAATTATATACCTAAACTAAATAAACAAATGGCGATGATAATGGAAACGTGTCTGATACGTAAGTAGTCTTACTACGACTGCGTCAGGAAAACGCTCGTAATAAAACATTGAATCAAATATCTACTATCGCCAACCTGATAAAAATTTAATTATACGCAGCTGTTACAATCGGTGCTAGACCTTTTTTATCAATTTGAAATCTTATGACGTAAATGATACGGTGCGATTTTATGAAGCAGTCTTCGACGTGGTCGCATACGTAGGACGCCTGCATCTTTCTTTACATACGTATGTACAATACGCGCTTATGACATAGTGCCTCGTGAATTCGTTACTCTACTTTTGTTTTCAGAAGATTAGTACATAAACAATGACAGAACAATGTCGCGCCTACATGCTAATAGCTATGTAAATGTTTCTCGATGAGATTTCACATTCAAATCTCTTCGGACGGAGAAGGAATATTTTTGTATGTTTTAATGTATAAACTAAAAACAAAACTACTTGGCCACCATCTAATGTTTTAAGTTATTTTTCTGAATTGTAGTCAACAAAGAAAAAAGATTTGGAAATATCAGATTGAATGTCCTTATCATGTAGATAGGTTATTGTAGGTTAAGATAATGAAACGATACTTGATAGCTAATGAGGTTTTTCAGTTAAGAATTTATTTTTATCGATATGAAATCGAAGTAGGTGCATATTAATATAAGTCACCTAGGTCAGGTATTACAAGCCGTTATACAACTGTTGTTAAATGTTGCTTTTCTATTAATTCGCGCTGCAAAGGCTTAAATGTGCTAAAATGTTAATTAACGTAGCTCTATCTTGCTAATACCGACTTATTCATAGTATAATTTCTTTGCAACAAACGAAAGATGATTTTTTGCAGCTATTAATATACTTGAGGTTTCCATTTACCTCATTTGAGAGTCCATAATCCATAGTACCCTACATAAATATACCTAAATAAATGCTTTAAATACATTAAGATTTATAATTGTATAGCTAGAGATTACTAAATGAATCCTAGATTTTGTTGCCAGTATAAAACTATTTCTTAAAGTTTTCAGGCCACATCACAAAAACACCTTTATTTATGGACATTCGAAATATGAAAATCTCCGTGTGTGTTCTAAATTTAAATTCAAATGCGTTAGAACTAAACTAACAGATGCAAGCCAAGCCAACCGAACTATTTTTACCCATAAATTTTACAATGGAGTTTATTTTACATAGAGCATGTAGTAATAAATTATTAAAACGTATGAAAATATTACAGCTATATGAATGAATCGCTCTTGCCATGCTAACTGCAAACATTATAGTTAGGTTACGTCGAGTTTGTTTACAAACACAATCGATAAGTTCAATTAGTTTAACTATATGATTCAATTTATATCATGCCATTATAATCTTAATCAATTGAACTCTTTTTATGCTTTGCCCCACACTAGAAATTTCTCCTGTATCGTGGGTGCGTTTACAAACATAGAAACTCACATACACAAACACCCAGACCCGGAACAACTATTTGTAGGTCGTACAAATATTTGTTCCGTGCGGGAATCAAACCCGCGACACGCTGCACAGCAGTCCAATCGCTTAACCACTGCGCTAACCATGCCGAAAATATCACTACGTTTTTGCATTCTATAGAGACCAAGAACCTATACAGACTCAATTTATTCTATAATTAGGTATAAGTATTATAAAGTTGAAGAGTTTGGTTGAACAGGCTTATCTCAGGAACTACTGGTTCGAATTGAAAAATTATACGATATTATATTGTCATAAATTATTTGTTGTATAGTTCATTTATCGAGGAAGGCTATATATAGATATTACACAACGCTCCGACCAACATGGCAGGAGTCGAGAAGTACCCCTGAAAACACGGGGAACATGTAGTATATATACCTGTCACAAGAGCCGAAATACATATAAAGATCTCCTTAACCCTTTATATACAGTTCATAACATAAACTTACATTTTTTCACTTCAGCTCACTACTACAGATTCCAAGTCGGTAAAATTGTCACATTAATGTGATAATTTATTTATATCTACAATAGGAAAAAGGATTTGTGTGGTTGAAAGTCGATGATTAAATGCGCAGTTGTTATTTAATTACCATTTTAAATACTTCAATGTCCCAATTAAGAGTAGGTACTATCGCACAATGTAATCTCTGCTCACTTTTAAAACAAAATCGCGTGCGCAGGATCCCACATCTGTGAACTGGCCACCTCTTTTATGAAATGGATGACCCTTTTTTATGAATAGGATGAATGGTCAAAACAAAGGGCCTAGGAAGTGAAAGTTATAACTCTGCAAGCAAAAATAGTCTTTACGGTGGTAAGTATATACATTGGGCGATAGTACATAATGTACAACGTCACACATAAAAATCAACTTTAAAGACCGTAAAACATTATTTCTGTGTAATTAAATTTAACAGTTTTACGTATAGGTAATTGTTGTTTACTTTATTCTATTGAAAATAGAACAAGTACAAATTATTCTCATTAGCAGTACCTACTTTTCCAAACAGATGCAATATTTAAATTTAGTACATGTGGGGCCAAATAGAACAAATCATACTTTATATTTGTTTCTAGCTACAAAGAAATATTCTAAAATTCCTAAGAAACAGAAAATGAAATCCTTAGCCATAAGAAACATAATTATATTACTATTAATTATGTTTCATATAATATTGTTATTAGTTTACTAAAAATAAATATTCATTTATTTTAAATAGTATGTAGCTATAAAGTACTAAATAGGAACCACAAATTCAAACTATAAAAATACTATACTTATTGCGTAAGTTCCAATTGTAATAAAACGATTATCTACTGATACGATTTGTTACAAAATCGAATCGCGGCCATATTATTTGGTATTGATGACTTAATTCGCTAAACAAAAGATTCTTCCTACTCACCAGTTATTTTAAGTACCTCGTTCACAACATCTGTTCCATGGAACTCATGGGTTAAACCGAATTTTTCTTTGTTTGAAACTCTCCAAAATATGAAGAGACCAAAAGCCGTTTACCATAACGTATAGGTATAGAGAAAATATGTTTCACTATCGGACTTGTACAAGTCCATGTCGTTTCAGTCACTTCAGATGTTTGAACTTACCAACTTAAAATAGAAGATTTGACTCAAACCTAGTAAAATGCATCCAGCCCAGCAAGATTTAGTCCCAAAGTCTAGGGTTAGATGGCTTCCAATTTGTGTCTGGGACTTAAGAATCCAACGAATGCTAACTCCACTCTACTATGCGAGCCGCTGCAAGCTACAGTTCGCTGCGCCGACACGCCATTGTAAGCAGTCTGTTTATGTGCAGCCTGTCCGGTTGTCCGCGCGCCGACCGCTCGCAGCTCCAGCCGCATTCGCAAGAGCTCAAGTGTCCCACCCCCGGCTGCGACGGCTCCGGACACGTCACCGGCAACTACTCCTCGCACCGCTCCCTCTCTGGCTGCCCCAGGGCCAACAAGCCCAAGAGCAAGCCCAGAGACGGACAGGACTCCGAGCCACTGAGGTGAGTTCACCATTTGGTCAACTGATTTTGTGTAATGGTGCTGGGTGCAATTTAACATTAACTTATCAAAATTATGGTGGTTGTCGGGTTAATAAAGCTGCTAATTAACATTTAGACATCTGGGGTTTTCTGTCAAGACCAGTTAGAATGAAACTAGGTTAATCAAATTAAAATAATTTAGCTACATTTTAATTTTTAAAATAACCTTTGACTAACACCTAGGTAGTACAAAGAGTTCGTAAAATTAACTATGACAGTAGACAACACTAGCTAAACAGAAAACAACTTACACAAGTAAGTAATTTACTGCAGATACACTATTATAATCGCAAATAGTAATGCGACACTCGACATCGGAGCTGGCTCCAACTAATTAGGTACATTGAATGTATTGTCGTAATTTATGTGCGACATTGAGTTTCTAAGAGTTCCACAACAAACACGTGCATAGCTTTCATACCTCTGACCTTCCAACTCAGTACGAACTATGTATTGTAAGAAGTATTTAGAGAAAACCGCATTTCTTCTGTAATCCAATAAGTTTCTTGGTTATTTCCACGCTGCTTAGATGCCCTATACCGGGCTGTGACGGATCTGGACACGCTACAGGGAAATTCTTATCACATCGAAGGTAAGAACGATTATCAGTGGAAAGTAGATGTTTTGTGTAGTGTAGAAAGTATGTACTTTTAGTAGTATGTGCATATGGTAAAAAGTTTGTATGTTCATGTTCCTGGTTTTCGTTCCCCAGTGCCTCGGGGTGCCCAATCGCCAACCGCAACAAAATGCGAGTGCTTGAAAGTGGCGGCACAGTAGAACAACACAAAGCAGCGGTGGCGGCAGCTGCATCGGCTATAAAGTTTGACGGAGTGAACTGCCCGACGCCCGGATGTGACGGATCGGGACACATCAACGGCTCGTTCCTAACGCACCGCTCGCTCTCTGGATGCCCGGTGGCAGGAGCCTCGACGCCCACACCGCAACCAAAAAAGCCCAAATACCCGGACGATATTACGCCGTTGTACCCAAAGCCTTATACAGGTGTGTATCTTATCATATTACTAATAATTATTTTCATAATTTCCCTTTATTCAATTATTAAAATATAAATGTTTACTTATTTATTGAACAAACCACATATTTATGAAGCAAAAAGCTCTCCCCGATTAGGAACGTGAAATGTCTCTTGCAAAAAATGTCATATGATTAAGATCCACAAACTTACTACAGATAATGTTCTGGAATTCAGGGATGGAGATGAATATGCAGACGGGGAACGGCGAGGATCTGATGACCCTCGAGCAGGAGATTACGGAGCTGCAGCGAGAGAACGCGCGCGTAGAGTCGCAGATGATGCGTCTCAAATCAGATATCAACGCTATGGAGACGCACCTTTCACATGGAGATAGGGTAAGTAACATATTCAATTAACTAAAAGACCGTACGAAGGTACGCCTGTACGTCACTTATAACATTTTGACTAATTATTCGTTTTTATTTTTGTTTCAAATTCTTGGCTTTTCGGCGCCCCAGATTAGAACTAACCATGAGCTAAAAATACTTCATTCACCTCATGAAAAATTTTAACCCAAAATTTTTGTCTGATAACTTAGATGGTACTGTCATGGCTCGAAACATCCAACTTTGAGTGCCACTAACACATCACACATTTGTGAGTACCAACACCTTTTTATAATTTGGTACCACTATCGGTGCTAATAGCCACTCGAGTCCAAAATTTATGATTTGCCCGTTTTGCTTGGATTAGGATGAAAAGTATTAGATCTTGAAAAATCGCTTGATATTTCAGGAGAACCAGACGTTAATATCGCGAAACAATAATCTGAATGAGTACTACGAGAGTCTGCGGAACAACGTGATCACGCTGCTGGAGCACGTGCGCATCCCGGGCGGCGGGCCGGCGCCGGTGCCGGCCGGCACGCCCGGCGCCGCGCCGCCGCCCGCGCCCGGCGACAAGCCGGCGCACGACAACTTCGACTCGTACCTCACCAAGCTGCAGACGCTGTGCTCGCCCGACGGCTACTGCCCCGACGAGAACCGACCTATCTACGAGACCGTCAAAAACGCGCTCCAGGACTTCACAGTGCTGCCCACGCCCATATAAGGTTCACAGAGCGCCGCCGAGTCGGAGCGACAGTGAACTTGTAGTTGACCAACTTGAGTGCCATCGGCGGAGCTTATCAGTGATACGGACTACTTGAATTTAGTACAATTTAGTGTTCGTGGTAGTGCGGAAGCAACATCGGAGCTACTCACCAAAGATATTAGACAAAGACTATGACTGTATGATACTATGCGAGGGACTAAATAGTTTCGTGACATGTATCTATGTACAGCGTGTCCGGGCCCGGGAGGGACAGCCGGACAGGTATTTGTGTTCTACTAAGTATTAGGTAACGATGTCTTTTGTAAACCGTTGTATACGATGTGTGACTTCTTTATGACATCACCATAACACTCGAAGATTCGTTCGACTTTTATCTGTAAGCTGGACTATATAGACATAAAATAAATTTTAAACACTGTTACTCATATGCTTAAAATAAAATAATTGTTAGGTGAGAAATTTATACTATTGTATGTAAGCGATTTTAGTCTCACAAACGCATAAAATCAATTGTGTAAATATTGTACCTACTTTATTTGAATATAATACAAATATAATTTTATTCGCCAGCCAATGAACGGTGGTCTGTTTAGAAAATTTATAATTTCAAATGCAAACTCAGATTTTTATCATCCAGAAAATAAATATTACTTAAGTGAACACTGTTAATCTGTCTTAACAAGTTGATAATGCTGGGAATGTGCCAAATGCTTCAGAGTCACAGCAGCTCCCGACCGCTGAACTATTAAGACTAAATTAATGAGATAGAAATATAAACGATGTAAACAAAAAAATAACTCCTTAGAGGACTTTCTAGTCAGTTTGTAAATAACATTGTGAATAACGATAGTCGTCACGTCATAGGGACGTTTTTATTTGTATTAGGAAATATGAGATCTCATTAGATCGTGTAAGTTAATAATTCAGTCACTAATTGATAATCGATTTTAGGGATAAATGAATACCTACTTTCTTTGTTAGCCAATGTTCACTTTGCTGTGATTATGTTACGTGTTACTTATTTATTGTTAACTTTACTGAATATGTGATAACTTAATTAACTCAAGATAATGTTATTTTGCAATAAATTTAGTTAATGCGCTTTACACAAGAACATGTGCAATTTTATCGTTTTTGACACAAACCTCGTTTTTGTTAATTAATCTGAAATAAAGACTTTTATCGAAATCTTTTGTTTGACGGTATCACATGGTACGCAGGAATTATTGATATTCGCATTTAAATACTAAAACCTATTACTATGTTACTACTCTGATTGTCATATACGTTTCTGTAAAATATTGAGTATGTGTTGTTAAAGAGAATAAAAATAAAAAATACCAAGATTATTTAAGCAGTTTTATTTCCTCAACGATAGCTAAAAGGAAGGTAATTTATAGTAGATCTAGATATGCACGAGCAATAACAGGTTCCTGTTTCACGAAAGACCTATCAATAGAACGTTTCGTAAATTGTCGCTAACCGCTATCAACGTAGGACTTAAAAACAACTTTCTTCCATGATTAATCAAATAATTACATAATTATTGTAAAATATTTTAATAAAGCTAACCTTTTACCACATGACTGTACCAAACAAGATTATAATTTTATTTTCCCTCCTTAAAACCTTTAATTAAATCTATATTCATAATTCGATACTTAAGTAATTGATCTGATATAATATAACAAAATTTAACAGCTCTGTTATAGGTACAGACGCCAGCACATCAACCTACTCCAATCTGTCAAACTTTAGTAGATTTTCAACTTATAAAATTAATTGTTAGGATTCGTAGTTTGCATCCTGAACCATGGTCAACCACTGCTTGATTGTCCATATCTTTACGACATAGTCCCAAACTGACAACAGTAGAAATCTGATCTAATGACTGTGACTTGATGTTACACTATGGGACGCCAATATTAAGTGTTTCTTTTACAAAAATAAAAAAGTTTCTTGTACGTGATATTCGGTTTGCCGGCCCCTGGACGTTGGGCACGTGTGCACCGCTCGCTTTGCATGCCCGCTCGCTAGTGAAATCCCTTCCTAGCTATTCCTGCTAAACCACAGAACACTTAATAGTACTACGTAAAACTTAATAGTAGATACTACGTACTGGCTAAACAGCAAAATCTGGCAATGTTTCAACTGACTATGATTACTGTGATATAATAAAACCCCTAAAATACAAGTGCTTTAGCGTTTAAATAGGTAACGTACCTAGTGGCTATCTTTGTGACAGTCATAGTACTAAAAGAGCTGACAAATGAACATGTACAGACGCCAGCACATCAACCTGCCCAAATCTGTCAAAATTTGCCAATCGAACGAGAACCTTCTTATTTTGTGATATAGTTGAAAATCTTTTATAGAAATTTGAAAGATTATGGTAGCTTGATGTGCTGGCGTCTGTATTTGGGAATGAATTTGTTTTCAACGCTTATTTAACGAATACATTAATAAAGCTCTCGGGCGAAGGACGTTGGAGGGACAGGCGTGTAAATAGCCGTGTTTCTCTGCGGGTATGAAGGACGTATTACAATCAAACACCTGGATTGCGTGATGATTCAATTGCCTATTTTTTGTGTAATTTCAAGTTGGGAGTGATGGTGGTAGACGACGTATTGTGGTCTAACTCTAGCAAGTAAAGGAAAGTGGTACCTGGTTCTTCCTTGTCCGGTCTTGAGGTCTTCACAGGTGGCCACCTGCCTCGTGCACACCACACCAATCACTTGTGCTAAAGTCTTGGTTACAAATTACACACGACGCGGTTAATATGGGATTATTATTAGTTCCAGGTAAATCCCCAAGGTTTACGGGATAATACTTAGGATTTTACTGTCTTTGCGGGGGTGATGTTTAAAGATTTAAGACATGCGGGAGAGATGCGTAAATGCGTGCGTACTGCGCGAGCACACTATGATCTCTGGTCCAGGATTGGGCTTGTCGATGGTTGCTCCTTTCCTTGTAAAGCCCGTTACACACGTCCGTTCTTACATGCCTAAGCCGGACACACATATACTCCGCAATACCAACCACCATCCAACTTGAGAGGCAGTACTCGCCACACCATACTCCCCGCCTTGAAAGGTCCAGAGCTTTCAAAGCAGCTAATCTATGCAGCGCTGGTGCGGTTTATCAAGCGATGATGACATGTATCTGGTTGTTGGAGAATATTAAGGGAAATCTAAGCAGCAGTCCGAAATTCTATCACAATGATATAGCGCTCGGGATCAATATGAAATGCGGTTTGATTTGACTAAGTTAAAGAGTCGAATTAATCTAAATTATAACTATGTAATGGCGTACCATTGAAAGTATACTATAAACTAAATAAACTACGTAGAAAAATTACTTTATTGTGTTGGCAAAGGATACAACTTAGTGACAGGACGTTTATATGTACCTGACGCGGTTTTTATTGAAGCGACTCGAATTATACCATCCGATCCCGGAAAAACTTCCTCTATGATGCCTAATGGCCAAGTCAATGGAGGTACGTTATCTTGACCCAAGAGAACGATAGTACCGATCTCTATAGGGCGATCGGGAGTGCACCATTTCTGGCGGACTTGCAACGTGTGCAAGTACTCAACTCGCCATTTGTTCCAGTAGGATAACACAAGTTGATCCAAAAGCCTTTTGCGGTTTGTTAGGTTTATGTTTTCTTCTGTCAATTCAGAAGAAGGCAAATACGTGAGTGGACTGGACATTAAAAAATGCGCGGGCGTGAGCACCTCCGGATGCGGGTCTGATGAAAGAACACTAAGCGGTCGAGAATTTAAAAGGCACTCGATTTGCACCAGTACGGTTGAGAGTTCTTCGTAAGTAAGAAGCTGTTTACCTATGACTCTAAACAAGTGAGTTTTAACACTCTTAATGTTCGATTCCCAAATACCTCCGAAGTGCGGGGCTCGCGGCGGTATTCTTGTCCACTCAATGCGTGATTTAAGAAGCTCATTTTTAATATCCGTTTGAACAGTCGAATTTAATAAGAAAGAATAAATATCATCTAGTTGCGCCTTAGCGCCAACAAAATTGGTACCATTGTCTGAGTACATGACAGACACTGGACCGCGGCGGGAAATGAATCTCTTAAATGCGGATAGAAAAGCCTCAGATGTGAGGTCCGATACAAGCTCGATATGTATAGCTTTAGTCACCATACATACGAACAAACATAAATAAAGTTTCTGCGAACGTTGACCTCTACGTCGAATAGGTACGTAAGCAAGCGGCCCGGCGAAATCTACACCGGTGTGTACAAAGGCTTTAGCATCACGGACGCGGTATTCAGGAAGTTCAGCCATTTTGGGTATTGGATGCTTAGGATTTAGACGGAAACAAGTATTACATTTTCGGCAACGAGAACGTATGACCGTTCGGCCATCCAATATCCAAAACCGCTGCCTTATAATGGACGTCAATAACCCGGGGCCCGTATGGCAGTATGTATTGTGATAGTGATCAATAATTAGATCGACTACGCGGTCGCGTTTAGGTAAAAGCGCGGGATGCTTGGCTTCATACGGTAAGTCAGATTTCGACAATCTGCCCCCAATACGTAAGATTCCATAGCTATCAACGAAAACAGACAAGCAGCGCAACTTCTTAGCTGGAAGTTTGCCTGCTTTAATTAAATTTAAATCGTCAGAAAAATGCAAACCTTGAACTATCCGAATAATAAAATTTTCGGCGATTGTAACGTTTTTAACAGAGCTATGACCATGTAGTCTGTTCGTAAATTTAAGAATGTACATAAATACATGTAACAATTTATTCCATGAGCAAACACGGTCAGCTATAGTATCTAAAATACGCGGTTCAGTATTTGAGGTTTCTACAAGAAAAATCTTTGATTTAAACTCCGGCAATGTTTCGCATTTAGTAGGAGAGAATTTTAAAGGCCACTCGCTCATGGGCTGATGGAGCCACCTAGGGCCGTTCCACCACAACGAGTGTTCAATTAAATCAGATGGCAGCATGCCGCGAGACAGACAATCGCTAGGATTCTCTTTCCCGGACACGTGGCTGAAACAAGTGGCAGGTACGTTTTCCTGTATTTGGGCAATGCGGTTGCTGACAAAAATAGACCATCTATGGGGAGATGAGTGGATCCACGAGAGAGCTATGGTGGAGTCCGAGAAAGCGTGGACACCTGCAATAGGTACACGAGCGGAAAGTTTATCCTTGACCACGCGTACAAGTTTAGACAGAAGTAAAGCGGCGACAAGTTCTAATCGAGCTAGTGTTGTTATTTTAGCGGGGGAAACTTTGGACTTTGCACATAAAAGCCGGACGGTGATTTCACCTGTAGGGTCGGTAATGTGTAAATAAATACAACAACCATAACCACTAAAGCTGGCGTCGCAAAAGGCTACGATATTCACTACAGCTTCTCTAAAGACGCCAATGTGGCGAGGAACCTTTAGAGAAGAGAGTGTGGGAAAATCCCTCGTGAAAGCGGAAAACCGATTGGTGATGGAGTTCGGAGGAACTTCATCCCATCCTATTTTAGCTAACCAAAGCTCCTTGATTAAAATCTTTGCGTACAGCACAACGGGTGCTACGAGGCCAAGTACGTCGAACAAGCGGGCAACTAGTGATAGAATCGCGCGCTTCGTGCATTTATTATCTACGGCGACTGTTGTCAAGGAAAAATAATCATGAGCGGGTTCCCAGGTTAATCCAAGGATTTTAAAATTATGGACATCATTATCCATGCCAGAAAAATCAACTGGTAAGCGGTGAGACTCTGGGAGAATCTCCAATAAAGCGGGTGAATTAGTAGCCCACTTGACTAAGTCAAAGGAACCTACTTTAAACAAATCAATTAAATCGCGGGATAGACGCATAGCAATCTGTTCATCAGAAACAGAATAGACATAGTCGTCCATATAAAACTGAGTTTCTACCAATTTAGAAGCCTCAGGAAAGCGGTCGCTATGCTCACACGCTAAGTTACGCAGTGTGCGCATCGCTAAATAAGGACTAGGCTTTAGTCCAAAGGGAACGCGGTTAAAATGAAAGGTGCGTACAGGCTCATTTTTGTTGAAACGATACAAGATTCGTAAATATTTGCGGTGGTGCTCATTTACACCGATACGTAAGAACATTTGTTTTATATCCGCTGTCATCGCGACAGGGAACGTCCGAAAATCAAGTAGTAACAAAAATAAGTCGGCTTGTAAATTAGGTCCAACATGCAGAATGTCATTGAGCGACAACCCCGAGTGCGTTTTGGCGCTAGCGTCCAAAACCACTCGAATGTTGTCTTTGTCCGGTCTAATGACGGCGTGATGCGGTATGTAGTAACCCTCTTCTGTTAATTCAGAGTCCGGTACTTCCGATAAATACCCCTGAGTTATATAATCCGCGATAGTTTTATTATAATTCTCGCGTAGTGTAGGCACCAACGTGAATTTACGCTCAAGCGCGAGTAACCGCCGGTGGGCGACACCGCGTGAATTGCCCAACTCGGAAGGGGAGCGCGCGAAAGGTAAATCGACAAAGTATCTGCCGTCTTTAAATAAGACTGAAGAATTAAAACTATTTTCACACTCTAATTCGTCCGGACTAATAAAACGTTGAGATGGAATTTCCTCTAGCTCAAAAAACTTCTGCAAACTTGACTCGACTTTAATGTTTGCAAGCGCGGTAAACGAAGATGTAATGTGTGTTATATCACTATTATAACAATCAATATCACCCATCAGTACATAACCGAAACTAGTCAATATAGCTGGGGGTGCGCGGGTGCCTGAGTCAATCCTATCTCCTAGGTAAATATAAGGAAACAGCTGTGCTCCAAGCACAACGTCGATTCCGCCTGGTACATTCCAGGTCGGGTCGGCTAGCGGTAAGTTATCTAAATATGACATGTTATTATCGTCATTTAATCTAATAAATCTAGCGGGAAGTCTATCTGTAATGCAATCAACAACTAACGCTTGTATGTAATACTTAGTGTGAGGATTAATCCGAGATTCTATATTGAGATGAATAAATCCCTGTACAGGTTTTGAGATCATACCAACACCTTGTAAAGATGAATGGCGTAATTTAATTATGTTTAAGTTCAAACGTTTACAACAGTCCACAGTAATTAAGTTATTTTGCGATCCGTTATCTAATAAACACCTGATCATTTCCTTATCTCTGCTGTCCCTATTATATGCATATACCTGCGCAGTCGCTAACAAAATAGTTGACTCGATAGGTAAACACGTCTTGATCGCGGCGCTGAGTGAAACAGAGGTACTTGTAGCAGGCTCGGGCGATGATTCACCTTTTACTTCGGAGAAATGCAACAAAGAATGATGCGTCTTTTTACAACTTTTACAAACGCTTCGTGACTTACATTTAGCTAAAGAATGAGATAGACTTAAACAATTAATACAGCCACGTTTATTTTTAATAAATTCGAAACGAGCTTGCGGTGTATTTATATTTTTAAATAGCGGACAATCAAACAGTCGATGGTCGACGTCATCCTTATCACATAACGGACAACGGGTATTCGAAACCGGTTCGTTGCGTGACACAAACGACTTGGCGGTACTTTGCGTATTACTTGTTCGACTATGAGCTAAACTAGACTTAGCACGCGGTTCCGTCTGTGAATTACTAGCGTGTGAGCGCTGGAGTACCTTAACATGATCTTGCATAAATGCTATAAACTCCGCATATGAAGGTAATTCTTTCCCACTCACACGGCTTTCAAACTGTTGAACAATTTGCGCATCAACCTTTCTTAAGCTGCAGTGTAATAACACAAAATCCAGCAAGTCTGGAATGTTTAACTGTTTTAAGGCAGCAACCGACGCTGAATATCGTTCCACAAACGTATTGAGACTAGCAGCATTGCCGGCGCATCCTTTAATGTCCAGTATATTATTGAGATAATGAATACCTAGACTACGCTTATCTTGATACCTTTTAACGAGACCGTTCCACATAACACTGTATGTATCACCTGTGGGAACAATGCCTGCAGTTAGTTTTAAGGCATCATGAGTCAATTTACTGACTAAGTACTGCACACGCTGCGAGTCGGTCAGATCAGTGTTTAAATGAACATTGCTGCGAAACATTTCATAAAATATGGGCCAATTTTCCGTTTTACCGTCGAACGATGGCAGTTCTATGGGTGGTAACTTTATGCGACTACCTCCTTTCATAATTGATGTTTCGCTGCTCGAAAGTATGAGATTACGCTTGTATTTAATATAAGAATATAAGTCTTCAATAGAATATAGACTCGAATAATCTGGTGCAGTTTTGTCAATCTCAAACTGCAACTCATTGATCTGTTCAACTATTGCTTCAAATGTGCTGTATTGTTCGCTTATCGTTTCAGACTGCGCTAAGAATGACTCATTTGAACGCGAATCAAAGTTCGAGATGCTTATGGAAGCATTATATAAGCGATTAAATCGCTCGAAAATCATTTGCTTTTTAGCTGTAAGCTGAGCTAATTTAGCTTCTTGCTTGTGGGTGGCCATTTTATGGTATAAATGGAATGTTATATACCTAATGTAATGCCTTGTACGTATTTGTACTTTATTTTACTGATGCCTATCCGGCTCGAAGGACCATCAAATGGAGGGACAGGCGTGTAAATAGCCGTGTTTCTCTGCGGGTATGAAGGACGTATTACAATCAAACACCTGGATTGCGTGATGATTCAATTGCCTATTTTTTGTGTAATTTCAAGTTGGGAGTGATGGTGGTAGACGACGTATTGTGGTCTAACTCTAGCAAGTAAAGGAAAGTGGTACCTGGTTCTTCCTTGTCCGGTCTTGAGGTCTTCACAGGTGGCCACCTGCCTCGTGCACACCACACCAATCACTTGTGCTAAAGTCTTGGTTACAAATTACACACGACGCGGTTAATATGGGATTATTATTAGTTCCAGGTAAATCCCCAAGGTTTACGGGATAATACTTAGGATTTTACTGTCTTTGCGGGGGTGATGTTTAAAGATTTAAGACATGCGGGAGAGATGCGTAAATGCGTGCGTACTGCGCGAGCACACTATGATCTCTGGTCCAGGATTGGGCTTGTCGATGGTTGCTCCTTTCCTTGTAAAGCCCGTTACACACGTCCGTTCTTACATGCCTAAGCCGGACACACATATACTCCGCAATACCAACCACCATCCAACTTGAGAGGCAGTACTCGCCACACCAGACGTATAACGGGTTTGTTTAATTAATAAACATATTTATAGCCTTTCACTCTTTCCTGAGTGCAGTTTTCTCCTACCAATCTTCCATAAACTAAACGCATCTAAGAGGCCATTCGCACATTATTGGGCGTTAAAAAAGCGCCGAAATAGAACAAATACATTTAGACTGGGCGCTAGAGGTGGGTATGCAAATTATGAGTGCCGAATTTCGCCAACGGATAAAAGTAAAGAATAATGGTAGTAAAAAAGGTCAAAGAATAATAATATGGATCTGGCCGATCAATTTTTTTTTTTTTACAAAAAGCCGCCATACTAAACACTTGTCGAATAGTCAGATTTTTTTTACAGCTAGACATAAACAGCAATTCCACAGCAGTACAAAATGATTTACTCCCTCCTCCTACTCTCCCTACTCCTTACAAACAGATAACTAGGATCTCACCTTGGTTCACACCCGTGAGATTCTAGAAATACCAGGTAAAATTAACCTGAAAAAAATGAAAGTTTTATACCAAAAAATAGTATTCCACAACTATCACACAACGCCATCTAGTCCCAAGCTAAGCAGAGCTTGTGATAAGGGTACTAAACAACTGATAAACATACTTTTATATTTCTAAATACATAAATATTATAGATAAATAAAACACAAACATTTGTCCTGGGTGGGAATCGAACCTCCGGCATAGCGGTCAGGTTGAAACTCAGTAAATATAGACATAAGGTCAAAAATAAACAAACACTTATGTATTTTCGGATTTTAAAAAATCAAATGTTGGTGAAAACGGGTAATGAAGTTGTGATGGAAGGATTTTACTACGTGCTTCGATATAAACAAAAGTTGGCATAAATCTTCCAATCAATTAAAGCAACGTCCTTACGTCAATAGATGTAGAAAAACACCACAGAAAAACACTAAACGCGTACGCACGCTATGCTTGCTGTATAGGCGAAGAGGGGATGTGGAGGGAACGGGAAGGGACCATCAGACCTGGCGGCAAGATGTGTTTTGTCATTATTTAGGGTCTCAGGTAGGTATAAGAATCCGGTCATAGTTGTCATCACTCGGATTTTGCATACTCAACTACCTCTAGCGCCTGCACTAATTCTAAAGTTTACACGGCGTTTTAAAAGCGCGGTGCTTTTTTCGATCTGTATTTGACTTTAAGGGTGGGGTCTTACCTGACGGAACATCCGTCATCCATGTTCCTTCAGATATAAACCCACCCTTAGGCGGTGATATTTAAGTTCAATTTACTTTTTTGTTCAAACTCAGCACTTTTTAAAGCCCGCCTAAAAAAAAATGATTCGTCGAGTCCGAATGGGCTTTTTATCGTCGTTTGTCGCACCAGCGTTTTATAGATTCGATTCAGCAAAAAACCACGAAAGGTTATATTTTTACTGGCCGAAGCAGTGGACATCAGAATTGTTTAGTAAGAAATCATAATTAAAAAGTTGTGATGATAATCTATAGTGAAATCGACTAACGACATCTGATTTTGGAACGCTCAATAAATAGTCTGTGGCAAAATTGGTGGTACAAAAGCCCTGAAGCCATGCTAGAATTATTATAAAAACAAAACTACGTCCAAAACGTCAATGTCAAAATTGTCAAACGCGTATGTGCTGTCAAAACAGTTTTTACCACATGTGAACTTGTGTGAACTGTAAAATAAAGTAATTCTGAATTATAAAGAAAAGTATTTGCAAAGTAACGATAATCTATAATGAAGAATCCTAAAAAGGTACGGGAATTTTACTGTGTTGATCCCAATAATTCAACGAAGAACTGTAAATCATAACTTAATTACAGAAAGCGCCTCAACGGTATTTTGAAACCGAAGACAATACACCTGAGCAAAAGACTGAAAAACAGAGTCAAAATGTGGAAGTATACAATATCAAGATAACTCCAGAACTGTTAAAAACACACAAATTCAAGGTAAACTTAAAATTTTTCGTTAAGTAAACAATACAGGTTAACTTTATGTTTTCACCTTCGTTTTCCACTAACTAGTTTTATATTACACACTCATTTTAGAGCCACAGAGGACATGAACGAAAACCTATTCAAAAACGCAAACCGAATAAAAAATTCGAAGGAAAAGCACCCATAGATCCTGAGAAATTAGAAGCACATTCCCGTGGCGAGGGAGTCGGCAAAGGTGTGAGACATCCACTTCATGCCGAGAAATTGAGAAAGAAAGAGAGGAAGTTCACTTATGCTCAAGAACAAGCAGCCAGAGCTGAAATATTGTTGACAGAGGACCATGGGTAAGGGATTTTTATTATCTTTAGCATTTCAATTAAAATCGAATTATTTCAAATAGGCCTTCAAAAGTGAAAAAATTTTTTAGGTACAAAATTACGGTACACAAGTCTTGTTCCAGTCACAAGACAAAATAACTTAAAATAGGTACTGTAGCTGCCTATTCCAAAAAGCAGATCTCTATGGAGAAACTTTTTCAATCATTACTATTGAGTTTACTGAAAAACAGGTTTTAAAGAAACTCAAATACATAGATACCTCGAAAGGACCTGGGCCAGATTCCATACCACCATTGTTCATTAAACGTTGCAGCCGTGAACTTGCCCTATCATTGCCGTTTATTTTTAATTCTTCTCTTTCTGAAGGTATCTTTCCGGATGTTTGGAAAAGCGCAAAAATTGTTCCGGTTTTTAAAAAAGGAGATCCAGCAAATGTTATAAATTATCCTCCCATCTCAATTTAATCATGTTTTCCAAAGATCTTTGAATCTTTGTCTGTCCAATCATTACTAACCACATTGATAAAATTATTTCGCCTAGTCAACATGGTTTTATTGCAGGTCGCAGTGTAGAAACGAACCTTGTTGAGTTTGTATTGGACATAACCTTAGCTCTTGACAAAAGGTTGGAAAGAGGCGCTGTGTACACTGACTTCAGCAGTGCGTTTGATAAAATTGACCATTCTCTGCTACTGAGGAAGTTAGAGTACAATGGCATACATGGCTCACTATTAAGCTGGTTTTCATCGTATTTATCTCGTAGATCGCAAATTTTCGTCGTCAGTGGTTACGAATCTTACCCGTACTATGCTGACTCAGGAGTTCCTCAGGGCTCTCACATTGCACTAGTTCTATTTTCACTATTCATTAATGACATCACGCATCAAATCTTTCACTGTAAATTTTTAATGTTTGCCGATGATCTTAAAATATACAACGTGATTTTTTTTATTTCCCATAACTCTAGGGTTATATTCTAGACGTAAAAATTATACAAAAACTCCTACAAAAGGTGGTCCAAAAATGCATAGTTTCAAAGATATCATCAATCATAACCTGTTCATTTTCAATTACTACCTTTTCGAAAATGTTGATGGGCGATTGCATATAGATGCAATTTACACAGACTTCAAAAATGCTTTTGACAAGGTGGATTTTATCGATCATAAAATCCTGCTAAACAAAATTGCATACAATGGCGTGGAAATTTATTGTGTTGGTTTGTGTCGTATCTCGAAAATCGGTCACAGCGAGTTGTAGTTAATGGTCACCAGTCTGTCTCTGTTAATATTACGTCCGGAGTTCCACAGGGCTCTATTTTGGGTCCACTATTATTTATTATCTACATCAATGATATTAAGAAATGTTTGAAAAAGGCCAAATTCTTGATGTATGCTGATGACGCGTTTCAAACGATACGTTCCATGGACGACTGCCAGTCATTTCAGGAGGAGACAGACTAACTGCTTACTGTGTTGAAAATAAGTTGCATCTTAGCATCCCTAAATGTTACATATACAGGGTGATTTGTAATTCGATGCAGTCCTTGAAATGGGTGATACTAGACCTTATTTGCAACAATTTTAACCCCGACAATATGGGGTCTAAACTGACTGGTTTTAGAGATATCGAACTTTAAAGATTTTTCGAAAAATTTCCACCTCTCCCTCATTAAGTGCTTATTGTTAGAAATTAACTATAGTCACCACTTAGAATTTATGCTTTTCTGATAGAATATGAACGACTGAATCTAGTGAATACAAGTTAGTTAAAAAAATAATCATATCTTGGGAAGTTAAGTGTCATAAAGTTTCTGTTTTGACGATTTCTGAAAACTTTCCTTGTCTTTCAAAGCATATTTTTCAAAATAAATGTATGACACTTGGTGTACAAATTACAGAAAAAACTTCCTTGTCTCATCACCTTTCTAAAATGGTGCCACAGTATCCACTTTTAGTTAGTGTCTTACCAGAAAATTAGGGTTGTTACTAACAAAGTAGTAAATCAAAGAAAATCGGTTCTAATGTTTTTCGACCCAACATTTTTTTTTCTGTAGTTTTTGTCCAAACTGCTGTCTGATATTAGCTTTTTGAGTCAATGCGCTTAATTTTGGTCGATCACATCAAGCAAAATCGGTCTTTATCCGGAGTATTTTTACCTGTTCTACAAGTAGGGTGACCCAACTTTTATGCACGCCAGTTTAGTTTTTTTTTTGCGAAACCAGAGCTTATAAACATTCTGTCATTGTACATTTGTTTCAAGTAGCTGTTTCAAATGAAAGAAAATTGATGGTATGACTATCTGGTCCATAGGTAAAAATACTCCAGATAAAGACCGATTTTGCTTGATGCGATCGACCAAAATTAAGCGCATTGACTCAAAAAGCTAATATCAGACAGCAGTTTGGACAAAAAATAAACAGAAAAAAAAATGTTGGGTCGAAAAACATTAGAAGCGATTTTCTTTGATTTACTACTTTGTTAGTAACAACCCTAATTTTCTGGTAAGACACTAACTAAAAGTGGATACTGTGGCACCATTTTAGAAAGGTGATGAGACAAGGAAGTTTTTTCTGTAATTTGTACACCAAGTGTCATACATTTATTTTGAAAAATATGCTTTGAAAGACAAGGAAAGTTTTCAGAAATCGTCAAAACAGAAACTTTATGAGTCTTAATTTCCCAAGATATGATTATTTTTTTAACTAACTTGTATTCACTAGATTCAGTCGTTCATATTCTATCAGAAAAGCATAAATTCTAAGTGGTGACTATCGTTAATTTCTAACAATAAGCACTTAATGAGGGAGAGGTGGAATTTTTTCGAAAAATCTTTAAAGTTCGATATCTCTAAAACCAGTCAGTTTAAACCCCATATTGTCGGGGTTAAAATTGTTGCAAATAAGGTCTAGTATCACCCATTTCAAGGACTGCATCGAATTACAAATCACCCTGTATACACTTCACAAAGAATAATTTCATTTATAATTCTATTTAAAACTACAGCCTCAACTGTATACCGTTAAATAATGTTTGCATAGTCAAGGATTTAGGGGTCCTCTTTGATGGCAAACTGTCCTTGAACCAGCATATCGAAGCCATAGTCAATAGTGCTTTTAAAATGTATGGTTTTGTGATGCGATCCTCAACTGAATTTAGGCGTACCTCAACCTACCTCTATCTGTATAAGACGCTCGTTCGCTAGAATATGCGGTCCCTATTTGGAGCCCTTTCTACCAAAAGTACATAGTTACAATAGAAAGGGTCCAGCGCAAGTATCTCCTTGCTATGTACTTCAGATGCTATGGGACTAAGACGTATTTGTCATACTCCCAGCTCCTTGAGAAGTACAAGCTTATCAGCTTGGAGAACCGGCGCAAATACCTGGAGGCCAATGTGCTTTATGATATTGTCCACAATAATTTTGATGCCATTGATCTAACGAGCAAGCTGTGCTATTCTGTTCCCCGAACGGTTCATTCACGTGCGTCAGGTTCGTGCGCGCACTTTGTTCGCGTAAATTCTTGCCGTACGAATTCTGGCTTACGCAGCCCTATTCATAGATTGTTGGAAACCTATAATAGGCTATTTGACAGTATTAATATATCACAAATCTAATTAGTCCGGCATTTAGAGTTTTGAGAAATAACGGACACATGTTTTTTCTTTTGTAAATTCAATGAACATTTACCAAGATCTATCGCATCGAAACTCGAGAGTGGCTGGTGACGTCAGAATTCAGTAGAAATTGTACTAAATTGTGACGTATTGCCAATTTTGAAAGCGTTGTATCTCCGTCAATTTTGGCAGTCGTACAAAAAGAAAAAATACGAGGCGAATATTTTTTGATAATCTTACTGACGGACTTAAGTTTTTTTTTTTGTTGTCATATAGCCTATTCAAGCTTCATTTGATATTTGCATGCTCTAAAAATAAATTTAATCTATAATAGAAATATTAACTTAGTAATGGTATCCTTAAAATTATTATTTACATTATGTGTCATTTAAATTAATGAAATTGCTGCTGTATCTGATTTGGTCTTGTAGCTATTTGTTATTTGTCCCAAACTATTTTTATTTATTTATTATTATTATTTCTAATTTTTGTGATGTTCTCTAGTGGCAACCACTGATAATATTTAAACATGTTTTATCTGCGGATAATGTTGTGGATTGCAACATTACATTTATGTTTTGTTTACCTTTGTGATTATAGATATGTTGTAGTTGTTTATTATCCCTAAATAAATAATAAAATTACATCAAAAATTGTCACCAGTATGACGAATCATTACTTATCGATGAAATCTCAAGTGGTTTGAAGAAAAATTATTAAACAAAATTAAAATCACATTAAAAAGGTAAATCTTTATTAATTACGCCTTTGTACCTGGGTAACTTATGGCTAAAGTTGAAATATTTTTTTGTAAAGTGGGTTAAGATAATTAATATTTTGAACGACCTTTGTATTAATCGCTATTCTACTGGATTAGAATATTCGTAATCTTCGTTTAATACTTATTCCGTTAAATCAATCTGAGTATTTGATAAGCAAAAATAAATTCTGGATTTAATCGACATCGATAACATTACAAAGATGATACCACAACATACCCCAGCTCAACATAACATTTTTAACATTTTGCAACAATGTTGCTTGTTTAGGCAAGTTGGTGAGGTGTCTGCTATGATTCAGATATTTCACTCTCTCATTGGTGAATAGAACTATTGAGTAGGTTCCTGCTTCAGGACAACGGACTCTCGATGTGCGCATCTTACTCTAAGTTTCATTGATAAATCCGAGTTTATTCATTTTTATTCAAACTAACTATTCATATTTAAAGCTAAGAAAATGCAACGTTGTCACATTTCACGTAAGGGTGTTTTACATTAAATATTGTGACTGTGCCGAATTTTTTTGTAAGTATGAAAAATGAAAACAAAAAAAAAACAATATTGAAAAATAATACATATGCCAATTGATTCTTTTATGTGCTCATTCATACCCTAGAGTTAATGGAAATTTAAAAAAAAAACACGTATAAAACTATTTCTTCAAATAATGATACTCTTCGATCAATGATCGAAGATGATACTACCCTAATTCAGGAGGATTTAGACAGAATTGAGGATTGGTGCAGGTTTAACCACATGAAGCTTAATGTTCAAAAATGTAACCACATACGATTTTCTAGGAAGAAACAATCCGATTTTGTTTCGTACAACATTAAAGGTGCATTATTGAACACCGTTAACGAGGTCCGTGATCTTGGCGTCATCATGGATAACAAAGTTAACTTTAAAGCCATATTGATAGCATTGTCACGAAATCGGCACGTCTGCTGGGTTTTCTTAAGAGAAGTACTAGAGGGAATTGGGTTAGTACAAAAATTGTACTATACATTTATAACGCCTTAGTTCCCAGCCATCTTGAATTTGCCAGCGCTGTGTGGAACCCGGTCTATGCGACACATTCACAGAGAGTCGAAAGCATTCAAAGGGCTTTCACAGAGCACCTAGCTTACACATCTGGAAAAATCTCTCCTCGGTGTCCAGATGAACAACGTCTTCAGAGCTACAATATGGATTCTCTACGCAACCGTCGACTAATACATGATCTCTTGTTCCTCTACAAATTGATAAACAATAAATTAGATTGCATTAAACTAGTTGAACGTATCTAAGAGTACCTAACAATACAATATACCTAGATCTCCCATATCCAACTTATTCAATGCTCAAGTATCAAACACAAACATTGGATAAAACTCAACACTGATCCGATTAAGCAGAGAGATGAATTCGTCAACACCTTTGGGGCCCGATTACTGGAGTCCCAAAGGTCACAACACAATGTTTTATTAAATGTTGAGTAGTTATTGTAATGATAAGTTCTGATCTCATTCATAATGTTCCTTTAGTATTTTAAGTTTGTAGTTAAATTATTGTTTTATACGTTAAGTTAGTTTAGTTTTCGTAACATTTTAGTCATCTTTTACAGCTAAAATATCGATAACTCCTCAATTTCAGGAGTTTTAGTTGCTAATTTCTGAATTTGTATAATTCATTTTTTTTCTCTTTGTTTATTTTTGTGAAGTTATCACTTATTTTTTGTGAAGGCTGGTTAACCTATAATTGGCGACTGTGTAAGTTCTAGTCTTATTATAATTATATACCTTAACTTTACTGTACACAGAAGCTGTTGGAAAACCTTAATAAATAAATAAATCATCAAAATTAACACAGAACATTTGTACATCATTCTTCTTGAGATAGTACATTTTGTGAGAACAATGTAGCAAGTCAAAGACATTAAACTATATACGAGCAATAGACGGGACATCACGAAGAAAGTTGTGATCCACAACTTTTGACCACTAGGTAAAAACTCGACCAGTCTAGTTCGAGACGTCCGCCTGACAGGTCGTGTGACTGTGCGTCAAAATTCAAACTGCGTTGGACGATTATAAGAAAATATGCCTAGTTGCGCTTTGCGTAACTGCAATTCAAGATATAAGAAAACATGTAGACTTGAAATCAATTTATTTTCATAAATATTTTTTATTTTTACCTGGTTTTTAAGAGTTTTTAAATATTTTCTGATGTTATTCTAGAATTCTTGCATTTTTTAAATAAACGCCATCTGTTGCTCAGTAGCTGTACCAAGTGTACGACAACTTTGCTAAAGAATTAGAGTTGTCTGTTTATCGATATTTGTTAAGTTGAAGTGTAATTAAAATACCAAATGAGTAATTTCGTATACTGACTTGTTTATGAATGAACGAGATACTTACGGAAAAACTTTTTTAGGAGACTAGCTCCCTTTTGAAACATTTTTATTTTGTTCAAGGGCGAGCTGTCCACAAAAATTAATAAAACATTTATTTTTATGCCGTTCGACACATTTAATGTAAGGATCATTTTATGATATGGGAAAAATAAAATCGAGACGGCGGAAGTTGGTCAAAAGACGTTTTCATACAAATTATATGAGCGAAAAAAAAAACATTTTTTTATGTTGTTCATTGACTAAGTTAATGACAATAGTTTAATAACAATACTGTTGAATATAATCGTCAAATTAATAATATAGGATTGTATTAATAACTAATAATTTAATTTCTGTTCTGCCCTTACACACATTTTATTTTTTTTCTAATATTTAAATCCTAGTTAACTTCATCGATGTTTATGTATCGATATTTGTGCCATTCTAAAATGTTGCCCCCCTATCACAAGATGCTCAGTTCTGCCATCTATTGTGTAATGGCTGAAATATATTCTGATGAATTATTTTAATACGTGGTTTTGCTATACAACGCTAGATAGCGCTACTGACGCCCGACATCAACATTTTTGTATGACAATATTCCCAATGCCCGCTCTATAGTTCTTTTAAATCTCTTTGTAGCAAGTGCAGTAAAATAAAAAAGACAGTTCTGGAACAAAATCATAGTTTAAACATATTATTATATTAATTGTTTAACAGACATAACATTACTGGCTTAGTTTCGACTTTTTATCCAAATGTTCTTTTCAGAGGCCTAGAAGTAGATGAAGACAGTAAAACAACAGCTATATCACAGAAGATCATAGCAGAGAATGTTGACATTTCTGCAGCCGCTAAGATATTTGAACTGAACCTGGATTTTGGGCCATACAGGGCGAAGTACTCTAGGAATGGAAGGCATCTACTGTTGGGCAGTAAGAAGGGGCATTTGGCTGCCTTTGATTGGGTCACCAAGAAATTGCATTTCGAAATTAATGTTATGGAGTCTATTCATGACGTCAGGTAAATAAGATCATTTAAATGTTTAAATGGTCTTCAATCAATGCTTTCAAGAGCTCAAAAGAATAGGATTATATTTGGAACATTGTGAGTCTTCCAGTCTATTTTTATTGGCAAGCAATGTATAGATAATTAGATAAACGGTTCATAATTATGGAATATGTTGTGAACATACAGCCTTGTTCTTAGTCCAACATTTGACCAATATTTTTCTACCTATAACAATTGCAAACATTACATACACATCCTAATTCTTAGTCCAACATTTGACCAATGTTTATTCAACCCTTCACAGTTTTCTTTACTAATTTGAGTTATTACTCGGTACTTCATTTTGCAGTTGGTTACACACAGAAACAATGGTTGCAGCTGCTCAGAAAGAGTGGCTGTACATGTACGACAACACGGGTACAGAGATACACTGTGTTAAGAAAATGGATAAGATTCTGAGGATGGAGTTCCTACCATACCACTTCTTGCTGGCTGCTGTTGTGAGTATTAGACTAGTTTTGAATGGCCCAAACATGTTCGATTACTTTCCACTCCCTCTCACAAAGGCGAGGCTGCTTTACCAGCTACAGGAAATATTTTGTCACAACATGCTTATGAAACCAACAATCTTACTATCCTATTAATATTATAAACATAAAAGTTAGTGAGGATGGAATGACGTACACAGATAGTTTATAACTTGGATAAACACATAGGTTGGTTAGTATCTCAATTTTATGTTCCTGTTGGATGATTTTCAAGTTGTACCAAGTGAACCCTCTGGCATCAGCTAATCTCTAAATAACAGTACCTAATAAGAAAGAAATATTTCTGTTTATTTATAGCATTTTTTTCTGATCCTAGAACGAATTTGGTTTCATGACATGGCTTGATATTTCTATTGGAGAAGTGGTGGGGCACTACAACAACCACTTAGGAAGAACAGCAGTCATGGCACAGAACCCTTA
Source organism: Agrotis exclamationis (assembly GCA_950005045.1). Taxonomy (NCBI): domain Eukaryota; kingdom Metazoa; phylum Arthropoda; class Insecta; order Lepidoptera; family Noctuidae; genus Agrotis; species Agrotis exclamationis. The sequence continues at coordinate 7,387,065 of OX465423.1, read as the reverse complement.
CAATGCCACCATATGCTTAGGGAACTCTAAAGGTGTGGTGTCTCTCTGGTCACCATCTATCAAGGAACCACTGGCTAAGATATTGTGCCATAAAACACCACTGACTGCTATTGCTGTGGATAACAGGGGAATGTAAGTGTGACTGTTCTTATACCGATTTTTAAGTATTAAGTGATATTTGTTGTATTTACTTTGATTATCAAATTTTGATACAGAATATTTTTTTTAACTTTGCTCCTCTCTAGGAATATTTCCTGTATTGTGGACGCGTTTACAAACATTGAAATTCAAATACACAATCACCTAGACCCAGAACAACTATGTACTTGTAGGTCACACTCACACAAATATATTATTATTATTTTTTGTTTCGTGCACCTTTTTCATTTAACCCGCGACATCTGACCAAACGGGTCGTCAAATTCTCGTTGATTTGAGTTCCTACTAATTTTCTCTCACTCTTTAGCTTTATAACATAAGTATAGATAAATCATTTGGTCAGGATTTTCAGCAGTGGATGTCCAATGGCTGATATAATTATGATGAATTTTGATCTAATCTAACTATACAAACCATTCTACAGGTACATGGCCACATCAGGAGTTGACAGAAGTATGAAAATCTGGGATATTAGAAATCTAGATGGACCTATTCAAGACTACAGACTGAGGAGTGCCCCGGTGGACCTAGAATTCTCTCAGAAGGACATGCTCGCTGTTGGATTAGATGAAGTTGTGGAAATATATAAGTATGTTTCAATGAGATTTTAAGTTTTAACCATTCTTTGTGTTTATTTGTTAACACCATATCTATAAGGTATAACTATTAAACTTTTAAGATGAAAGGTTGACGCGCAATAGCATCACTTGCTTACATTTTGTATGAAAGGCGCGTCAATCATCTCACTTTTGGGTTCCGTACCCAAAAGGTAAAAGGGATTCTATTACTAAGTTGTCCAACCGCCTGTCGGTCCGTATGTCACCAGGCTGTATCTCATAAACTTTAATAGGTAGACTGTTGGAATTTTCGCAAATGATGTAGGTATTTCTGTTGCCACCAAAACAACAAATACTAAATAACAGAATAAAATTATTATTTAAGGAGGCTAACACAAACGATTTTAACTATTAATCTGATTTTTATATCCTAATATTATTATTTTCAGTAACTGTTGTTCACAAACAACAGAAAAACCATACTTGAGGCATAGGATGGCAAAAACTATAAACAACTTCAAATTCTGTCCGTATGAAGACGTTTTAGGAGTTGGAACTAGCAGTGGATTTACAAGCATTATTGTGCCAGGTAAGTTTATTAGTTCAGCCAGGACAATTCTATCCCTAACAAACTACTTCCTGAAACTTATGTTAAGTCTAGTGGTCCCAAACATAACTGCTGACCATATGAGGTCTGGGTTCCAATTCCCATTCTAAACTATCTTTCTTTGGTTTTTCCGTCAAATTTTTTTCAGTAGCACCTAGGAGTCTTTCTAACGAGAGAGCGCACTGCAGACTTTCAACGCGCGATTTTTTTTTCCATTCGTTTTTCAATACGCGTACTGTGGAACTATATTCACACTTTTAATCGGTATCGGTGCGGTACATGTGTGCAGCTTCATACAATTCCATATGGCACAGAAATCTGGTAAAAAAAATATTTTTGTGTTCTTTTAAAGATAACCTATTTTTACAGGCAGTGGTGAGCCGAACTTCGACGCTTTGGAAAGCAATCCGTTCCAAAACAAGAAACAGCGAAAGGAGGCCGAGGTCAAAGCATTACTGGACAAGATACCCGCTGAACTTATCACACTCAATCCGTTTGATATCACTGAAGTTGACGTGCCTTCTATGCAAGAACAAATGGAGGCCAAGAAGAAACTTTTGGTAAGTTGACCCAGGTCAAGGTGACCTACTATGACGTCTTAAATCGAGAGCACACTGTGGGAACGAGATGGCGCTAAACAACTTGTATAACTCATTTCCCACAGTTAAAAGCCAGAGCAGATGGAGTTAAACAGTACTGCTGGACTAGTTTGAATCATTTCTTATTTTAATTTCAGTACCTCAAACCTAAGAAAATGGACTTCACTTCTAGGCATAAGAAGAAAGGCAAGACGCAGATAGCAAGAAAGAAGATTATAAAACAAGTAGCTCGAAAGGTATACTCAGTTATTAACAGAATCACAGAACGGGTTGTACGGTTTCTTATCCCAAAACTTCGCCACCTCCCACGGCGTTGTCGGTGGTACACAGAGACATTTGGCTACATTTTTTTTTGTCATAGCATGTCTGATTGTATTAATAAAAATTCGTCCTTTTTCTTTTCAGGAATTCATTGACCAGGCAAAGGAAGCGCAGAAATTATTGAATCTTCCAGAAGCCCAAAATACGAAGAAGCAATCATTTGGAGTTCTCGACAGATTTGTGCCAACAGTTAAAACTAGGAAATAAAACAAATACTTTGTATACAATATAAACTTATCATTATTTTATTTCTGTCCTTTCATAATTCCAAAACGATTTTCCATATTTACACAATTATTTACAATTTAGTATACAATAAACTTCAACACTTCGATCATTAAAATAAACTAGATACACAATGAGCGACAAAAACCGTCCCCACCAAAAGAATGACCAAATCAGAGATCGGTCATCCTTTTCTTTTAGTACTGTTCTAACGCTCGGAACGTAAACATGCCTCCGTGCTCGTTTAAAAAGTGCAAAAATCACTCTTCCTGGACCGGAAAAATGGATGTAACTTCATTTTTTCAGTAAGTACTTATATTACCAATATATAATAACTATCACTGTACTATAAATACTGATATTTCGTCCAGAAATTGCCATAAAACATTTATTTTAAAATTGACGAAATCAGCGGGGTTTTTAAAGCACCTAAATTGAAAACACTTTTACTAAACGTACAATTCATATTGTCGCACGGCTACTTTATTTATTCGGGTAACATGTGTTGATCCTGTTCTATTTGGTGGAGACGTTATTGTTTTTTTTTAATTTAAAATTTATTGTTTTGTTCAATTAATCACAAATAAAACATCACGCCTGTATTTCCGAAGGGTTAGGCAGAGGATTGGCACCACAAACATTACCTGAATTTTCGATTTTTCTAAAAAAAATACGCACGCACGTCGATACGTTCTTACCACAGCGCGTTCCAGCATAGGCGCATTGTGAGCGTCAAGCCTATGCACACAACGACACGAAACCTGTTTGCTTTACATAGCGCGCAATAAAATTATTAATTTTTTTGATACCTAAAAATAAAAGTCGGTTCCCAGCGATAATTTTAGCGTAAAGCTACTTAGTTAGATGTACAGTATACGTAGTTTACGGCTATGTGATGTGTCTAATTACACCCTGTATCAGGGCTTGAAAACGTTACCAATTCACATTAAAAATAACGTTAAATAACGGTATTTCCATAGAGATACTTGCATATCGGTATGATTTGGTAGCGTTAATTAGTAGCATAACATTATAAGAACGTTAAAAATTGCGTTAAAAATTAACGGTATTTTAATGTTATTGTGAAAATAGCGGTAACAAGTAAACGGTATATTTTGGTTATTTTATGCGACGTTGCCGTTTTCTTCAAGGCCGCGCGGGCGCGGCATGGCGGCCGGAGCACAGTGTGGGAATTTCGAAATCTAAAATTGGATTTAAATCAAATTATAAATGTTAATATTTTCTAACATATTTATAACGTATTTATACCTAAGACCCTATTGGTCAAAGCTACATATTAGAAATTGTTAAAGCTTGAAAAAAAATAATAAAAAATCTTGAAGTGGGTTGATAATAGTCGTTGTATACTGACAATGTGCATACGACATTTAAGTGTCATCTTCATTTGAGATTACTGATAAAATTAACTTAAGGCCTTGTTTATTGTGTATATTTGTCAAGGTCACTTAGAGTGCATGTTTTATTAAAGTAATAGTAATACATTACTCTTATAACAACATGTGAAAGCAAAGGTTGAAAAAAGCATTTTTTAGAGATGATTTGCAACATTAGAGGTGTATTAAAAATGAAAAGTGAGTGTATAAAAACGTGGGAAAAAATGGCCAGAAGGTCCCGGTGTTTTGATTGTTTCAAATTATAGTTTAGAGTCTAAACTTTGAGAACAGTTGATAAAACTTGCGTAATGACCTCCAATATTACAATAAAACTAGTTTTTTGATCTCAAATGTGAAAAAGAAGCGAATTGAAGCTATCTTTGCTTTTATAAGAGGTACATTACCAGCAAGTTAAATTTTTGGAAGATACTAAAAATGAAATTAAGCGCTTTTTCAAAAGTTTATTTATCAAAATTAATGAAAAATTGGCAACAATCGGTAGACATCGTAAATGATGAATTTTGTTTATTTGAATACCAATCAATATCATTTTACACTTGTTTCTTTTATTTATTTTAATTTGGAATTAAAGCCCGCTAGATTGCGAAATTCCCACACTGTGCGGCGGCGCACGGTTGCCATTTCGTTTGTCGTCTTCTCAACTCTCACGGCCGGCTGTGCTGACAGACCGGTAGGCCTTCGTCAGAAGGACGAGGGCCGGCCTCTGGCTTCTGAGCAACGCGCTCCTGACTATGTACACGCTCACGCGTCTCCACCAGCATCCCGCCGCATAGGTGATGGTCGCAACAAAGATACCTTTGTACAGGACCTTAAGGGCCCTGTACCGAACCCCCTAAGGATGTTGCAGAGACGCGCGACATCTTGCCCAGCCCTGCTGCAGCACGCTCGCCTATGGACTGAGCGTGTTCCCTGAATGAGAGACTTGAGTCAATCACCACATCCAGCACCTTGGTCGAGCGCACGCTTCTGACTGAGGTCCCATCGAGTCTGACCGTGGGCGGGCGCCTGGACATGTTCCCCTTCAAGGTCAACCAATGTGACTTCGAAGGGGAGAAGGCCAGCCGTTCCGCACCCCCCACTCAGAGATTAACGCCATGGCACACGAGGCCGAGGCCTCGATGCCGGCTTGGGAGTCAGACTCGATGAGTATCGTAACATCATCAGCGTACGCGACCGCCTTAACTCCCGCTGGGTACGGCAACCGAAGCAGGTCGTCCATAAGGAGGTTCCATAGTGGCGGTCCCACTTCAGAGCCCTGCGGGCAACCCATGGTCGAGGTTTTCCGCACGACCCTGCTTCCGGCGAAGAGACTGACGCGCCGGTTTGTGAAGTATGCCGCCAGCATCCTATAGATGTTTGGCAGACACCCCACACCCTTCGCCTTGAGCAGGATCATGGGCCACCACGCGTTGTCAAAAGCCCCTGAGATGTCCAGAAAGACGGCCTGCACATATTTGCACCGGCTCTCAGCAACTGTGCGCTGGATGTCCGTCAGGGCCGACAAAGTAGACCATCAACCCCGAGAAAACCCGTGTTGGTTCGACGACACGCTACCCGTAATGCAGAGTGCGCTGAGAAGCAGTACCCTTTCCAAAATTTTCCCCAGAACAGGGAGGAGAGTGATGGGCCGATATGCCTTCGGGTCGGTCAGAGGCCTATCGTTACCCTTGGGGATGACGATGAGCCTCCCGTCCTTCCACACATCGGGGAAGGTACCCTCGGCAACGTACATGCCGAGCATGTGTGTAAGTTCGGCTTCAGCCGCCCAAGAAGATAGGGACATCGTATCAGGTAACGAATCCTGGATATACGCGTACGAACCCGAAACAAAAAACCAGTCACGAGTTTGGGTGTTCGAAAATGAGTTAAAGGCAACAAAAATTGTTTGTTCACGGAGTGTTGCAAAAAAAAAAATGGTAGCCACGTTTGGCCAAAGCCGGCCATGTTACGACTATTCCTCTTGGGGACATAGAACGGTTAATGCAAAATGGTATGATAGCATTTGTTTGCCACAGATCGTTTCTGAACTCCGTAAAGAGAACTGCAACCGCCGCATCATCCTCCATCGCGACAATGCGAGTTCTCACACCGCGCACAGAACAAAAGAGTTTTTAGAGCAAGAAAACATAGAATTATTAGACCATCCGTCGTACAGCCCCGACCTAAGTCCTAATGATTTCTATACTTTCCCTAAAATAAAGAATAAATTGCGTGGACAGAGATTTTAATCACCTGATGAAGCTGTGGACGCCTACAAAACGGCTATTTTGGAGACTCCAACTTCCAAATGGAATGGTTGCTTCAATGATTGGTTCTATCGTATGGAAAAATGTGTCAAATTTCGCGGAGAATACTTCGAAAAGCAATAAATACATTTTTAAATAGTAATGTTGTGTCACTTCCTTGATTCCCGAAATTTTCAGTGCCGCCCTCGTATTATGCAGGGTGAATTTTTCAACTGGGAGTGGATGGCTGGGAATCTCGTTAATCCATTCATGCGCGTCACTAATTAGATGACGAGGCATTTGGCTACCTTAAGAGAGTCATAGTTACTCCCGCCGTTTACCCGCGCTTGCTTGAATTTCTTCACGTTTACATTCAGAGCACTGGGCAGAAATCACATTGCGTCAACACCCGCGAGGGCCATCGCAATGCTTTGTTTTAATTAGACAGTCGGATTCCCCTTGTCCGTGCCAGTTCTGAGCTGACCGTTGAACGGCGGTCGTACAGAACCGCGCCGATCGCGCACGAGACGAAACCGACACGGCCTTACGGCTAGGAAGATCCGCGGTAGGCCGGAACGCGGGTCTGGAGTCCGCCCTCGCGCCCCGAGAGACGCTAGAGCATCGACCAGGCCCGGCACTGGCCACATCCGCTTCCCGTCCAAACCCGACACGCTCCGGTCCTCAGAGCTAATCCTTATTCCGAAGTCACGGATCCAATTTACCGACTTCCCTTACCTACATTATTCTATCGACTAGAGGCTCTTCACCTTGGAGACCTGCTGCGGATATGGGTACGAACCGGCGCGAAATCTCCACGTCCATCCCTCACCTGAATTTTCAAGGTCCGTAGAGAGTATCCGGACACCGCCGCAAATGCTGTGCTCTTCGCGTTCCGAACCATATCTCCCTTCTATAGGATTCCATGGAACTCGAACGCTCAGGCAGAAAAGAAAACTCTTCCCGGACCTCTCGGCGGCGTCTTCAGGCCACTTTGTGTGGTTACCCCGTCGAACACTCGCTGTAAAAACGAGGGAACGATTATTGAAACGGTTCCGCTGCCGGGTTCCGGAATAGGAACCGGATTCCCTTTCGCTCAAAGGGCGTTATTTATCATAATGAAACAAAATGAATTCGTTCCGTTTTGAAAAAACACGCCACATCGACATAAGATTTCTCCTTGAGCTTAGGATCGACTGACTCGCGAGCAACTACTGTTCACGCGAAACCCTTCTCCACGTCAGTCTCTAGGGCCTCGTTGGTATTTGTTACTACCACCAAGATCTGCACCGACGGAGGCTCCAAGCGGGCTCACGCCCAGACCTTTCTGCCCTCTCCGCCGCGCACGTCCTACTCGTTACTGCTTAATGACGTCACAGAGAACGTCACACATGCCCGTAACGGTAGTGTATAGGCAAAACGCTTCAACGCCATCCATTTTCAGGGCTGGTTGCTTCGGCAGGTGAGTCGTTGCACACTCCTTAGCGGATTCCGACTTCCATGGCCACCGTCCTGCTGTCATGAGCGACCAACGCCTTTCATGGTGTCCCATGAGCATTTTTAAGGCGCCTTAACACTTCGTTTGGTTCATCCCACAGCGCCAGTTCTGCTTACCAAAATTGGCCCACTTGGCACCGTCATCAGATCTCCGGCTTCATCGTTCGAGTAAGCCGGAGTACTCACCCATTTAAAGTTTGAGAATAGGTTGAGGTCGTTTCGGCCCCAATGCCTCTAATCATTTGCTTTACCGCATGAGACTCAAATTCAAATCGACCCCAGCTATCCTGAGGGAAACTTCGGACGGAACCAGCTACTAGATGGTTCGATTAGTCTTTCGCCTCTATACCTAGTTCCGACGATCGATTTGCACGTCAGAATCGCTACGGCCCTCCATCAGGGTTTCCCCTGACTACATTATTAACATAAATACCTATGTTCCTCAAGGAATTTTGTTTTTATCATCAGCCTATATCTTTTTGGTTTCGTCATCGATTACTATAGATACCGGCACGGTTCTTGAGCGCTCGACGTAAGAGTGGGGATCGCTTTGCGCATCGTACACTTATCGACAAATGAAACGCACAATAAACACACACAATAAAACGCACAAAAGAACGAATCCCGAGTGGCGTCTATGACGCGATGCGCTACGGCACGCTACGCGGGCCAATCACTACACTTTCCCCGCCCCCGTTCCTCACTTTATCTACCAAAGGGACCTAATAACTCACTTCTGCGCAGGTGAAGGTCAGCGCTCAAGATCCATGCCGGTATTTGTACATACATTATCGATTGTTAGCACGGAATGTTAATAGTAGGTACCTACGGCACCTTACGTGAGGAATAATATTTATAATAATATTATCTTTTTACCTATTATTGTTATATTTTTGAACATTACATATTAGAAAAATAAGAATAATATTTAAAAGATTGTTATCGTCTATGGCAAAATAGCCAGTCCTTATCATTTTGCACTCAACCTAGTAACCGACCAATTACTATGGCATACTGTCACAGGCCCCGCGTTGCGTGTCTTTGTAGGTAGATAAAAATTACAATCACTGACCTTGAATGCGTAGTATGGCCATTTTCTGAGTTTGAACGTGCTTAAACAACAATGCAAACATCTTTCTACTTTCTACCGATCTTAATTCTTAGTACTCAGCTTAAGGTGAGTGAGAGTGATGTCAGGTTTGATATTCGTCTTTTTATTTTGGTCGTCTAGTAGGCTCACCCCCCCCCCCCCCCTAGTATCTCGCCTCATTTCCAAACTTGTAACCTACTTACTCATGATCAGTTAAGCCCATACTTCACAAGCAGGTAGATAATTTTATTGATCATTATTAAATATGTACTATTTATGTGTTATTGATTTCCCAAAAGCAAGAAAATTGTGCGTAACTACACGTAAGGTAACAAAACTAACTCATAACGATAAAATTAACGATAGCGTAGATTTTAACGTTACATATGTTTAACGTTAAAATGTGCCAGATATAACGTTAAATATGGTAACGTTATTTATTAGATAACGATATCTGCATGAAAAGGCTGTAACGATACCATATTTTTAACGGTATTTCAAGCCCTGCCCTGTATGTTCAAAGTATTAATTAGAAAGTGATGTATATCTGACCAATAAAGGCCTCAAAAGACCACATAAAACAGGTTGCTAATAAACACAAAATTAATCTATCTCAAAAACAATTTTTATTATTGTTACAAGAAAAATAAATGATTATACACCGTGTTCTTCACGTTATCCATAAACTTTAGCAAATACTTCTATGGCTTTTACAAATCAAATCCAACAAAGGAAGTAGTACTTAAAAAGGCTTCGTTACAAAGATATTTGTAATTTCATTTAATGAAATTTAATTGAGCTATGCAGTGAGAAAGTATCTTAATTTGGCCTATGTTGCCGCTTAGTGCAATTAAAATGATAAATCTATCAAATACTATTTGCATTTCATTTGCACGTACGAGAGGAACCCGAGAGTTAGCGAAGAAATACGATCATTTGCGATAACGAATCTTTCAAAGAAATTAAACTGTCGCTATGGATACCTAAGTTGTTATTTGTCATTGTTTGTCATGCATGATTTTAACTGTCAGGATTATTGTTTATTGTAATTTGCTTTTGGGTTTCCGACTAATTTAATCAATCATTTTGATTACAACTTTCACTATGCCGCACGAATATTCTGCTCAACACCAAGCTGATATTCACTTCGTCTACGGTTTCTGTGACGGAAATGCTACAGCAGCTGTGCGAGAGTACCAACGGCGATTCCCTGGTCGGCGCGTTCCTGATATACGAACATTTATTAACATACACAGGAGATTTTGTGAGATCAGAATTAGACCACGCCGCCCTGAATGAGCAATCAATTTGAGCGTCGCTCAAGAAAACAGAATAATGAACCTTATTATTCACTAGCTTCCGCCCGCGACTCCGTCCGCGCGAATGTCGGTCTTCGCGTGGATGGTTTATTTCTCCATTTTGAGTAACTCTGACAATGACATCTTATAAATATCTATTGGACCCAAATACGGCTAAGCCTATATTAATTAAGGAAATCTATTGAGCTACTGCTGTTGAGCTCGCGTTCTGTAGTAAGTATTTTTTTCATAGTAATTCCGACCTTGTATTTACAAATAACTGATCGGAACAGGGGGGGAGGGTTTTTGGTCCTCTAAACCAAAAATAACAGAATTGAAATTTGAATTACTGTTTAACTTTATGATAAAACTTAGTAGCCGAGTCTTGTGTAGCTATTCCAATTAGGACGTAGCCCGCAAGTGCACTGCTAGTTAAGTCACACAGAAAAATAATAAAGTCGCAAGTCGGTAGTCATTAACTCTCGGAGAATCTTAACACCGCGATTCAGAAATGCGCGTCATAGGCACAACGCCATCTAGTGGTGAGTGATGGAACCTTTTTATAAATCAATGGAGGCAGGCGTGGCTTAATGTTGATAATACTACTACTTGATAATAGGTGTCGCCAGTGGTTCCATAATAAGGTTTGTTACAGATTTTTTTTCTACGTATTTTTCCAGGATAAAAAGTATCCTATTTTATGCCCAGGATAATAAGGTATAATTATACCAAGTTTCATCGAAATCGAACCGTTAGTTTTCACGTGATGCCTGCACATACAGACAGACAGACAAAAAATTTTTTAATCACATATTTGGGTTTGGTATCGATCCAGCAACACCCCCCGCTATTTATTTTTTCAATATTTTCAATGTACAGAATTGACCCTTCTACAGATTTATTATATGTATAGATAGAATAGAATAGAATAGAATAGAATTTTATTTTGCAAATATGGGTGGTACATTAGGGTGTTAAAAAAGTAATACAGTTCTGCCATATTTTACCATTCGGTATGCAAACATTTACAATAGTTATAGAAGCACAAATTTACAAACTAGATAAATAGAATGTAAAATTTAAAAAAAAAATATAATAATAGAAATATTTGTAATAAACTAATAAACAACAACATATTCACATAGCAATTTTTTCTGTTAAAAACTCAGTTATACTGTAGTAGGTTTTGTTTGTTAAAAATTTACGGAGTGTACTTCTAAATTGTAACTTATTTAAATCTTTCCAACCACTCGGTAATTTATTATAAATAGTTGGAGCCATGCAATAAACACTGTTGTGCATCAAAGTTGTTTGACATGTTACTTGAAGTAGTTTGTTATTGTCACGCCTATTTCTAGGGACTACATCTGCAAGGCGCTCAAAACGACTGGGATTATTTTTAACAAACATAGCTACTTCAAAGATGTAGACGCAGGGAAGCGTCAAGATATTATGTTTCTGAAAATAGGGCTTGCAACTGTCTGTCGTTTTCAGTTTGAACATTGATCGAAGACATCTTTTTTGGGCCTTGAATGCTGTGTCTCGATCAGTCGAGTTCCCCCAGAAAATAACGCCGTAGCGTAAATGGGATTCAACTATGCCGTAATAAGCCGTGAGAAGCGCTTTAGTGTCTACTGTGGAAGATAATCTATATAAAACATATGCAGACGAGCTCAATTTCTTACATAGTAAATCTATATGCGCTTTCCAATTCAAACTGTAATCTATTTGCAATCCTAAAAATTTTGTTTCTCTTGCTTCTTCAATATCGATATTTTTGTTATGTATGTGAAGATTAGTTATACCGGGTGTTCGTTGTCTAAAGTGCATTATCTTCGTTTTATTTAAATTTATATTTAAATTATTTCTGTCTAACCATTTAATTATAGAGTCAAGAGAAGTATTTATATCATTTTCATAAGTTATTTTGTTTTGACAAGGGATTGTTATTGTACTATCATCTGCAAACATAGTTAAAGGTTGTTCAACAGACATGGGAATATCATTAATATATAAATTAAACAAGGGCGGGCCCATTACGGATCCTTGGGGTACACCGAAAGTAATTTTACGTTCTTGTGACCTTGAAATCTCTTCATGCCTGTTGACTACATTAATGCGACTGATTTCGGTTATTTGGGTTCTGTTTCCTAGATACGATTTTATAAGTTCGAGCACGTTACCTCTTATTCCATAAGCTTCCAATTTGTTTAATAATATATTATAATGCACATAATCAAACGCCTGAGTCATGTCACAGAAAATTGCACAAATAGGGGAACGCTTATCAACATTTTTAGTGATGGTGTATAAAAAATCATAAATTGCCATATTAATGGTTTTGTGCTGTCTGAACCCTTTTTGTTCTTCACAAAGTATGTTATTTTTTTCAATGTAATTACTTAATTCCCTGTAGATGTATTTTTCAAATACTTTAGAGATAACCGGTATGAGTGAAATTGGCCTGTAATATTCCATTAACTCCTTATCTTCTTTCTTAAATAAAGGTTTAATTATAGATAGTTTTAAGGCTTCTGGAAATATACCTGTACAAATACTAAGGTTAATTATGTGACTTAAATGTCTGCATATCTCTGCTGACACTGACTTCAGAATCTTTGTAGCAATTCCATCATAACCTACACTACTGGTGTTTTTGAGAGAAATTATTATTTTATATATATCGTGTGGTGTGCTAGGTGCCATAAACATTGAATTATGTTTTGTGAATGAAATGCCAGCTTTCGGCTTGCATTCAGCATCAATTTTTGGCTGAATTTTATCAACGAAAAAATCATTGAAAGCATTAGCGATATCCGAGGGTCTGTTTATAATTTTATTACCGATTTTAAGTTTTTCAATTTGCTGTTTAGGGATATTGTATTTTGTTTGATTAATTACTTGCCATGTAGTCTTTGATTTATTTTTAGATTGCTGTATTTTGTAGTTATTCTGAGCTTTTTGTGTAAGATTAATTATTTTATTATATAGTTTAGAGTATGTACTAAATTTATTTTTGTTTTCATAATTTGGCTTTAATCTGGATTGCCATAAAAGTTCCCTTTTTTTCTTGCTGCATAATTTAATGCCATGTGATAACCATTTAGGTTTATTTATTATGTTGATTTTTATTTCTTTGTATGGAAAACATAGATCATAGAATAATTTAAATATGTTGAAAAATTCGTTGTAAGCCACGTTCGGATCTTCAGTACTATAGATTTCTGAAAATTTTAGACTGTTGATACAATTTTTAAATTTTACTACATTCTCGTTCCTATAGTCTCTTCTAGTTATATACCAGGATTTGATGATCCTACACTCTCAACGAGACGCGTTGGGAGAATCGTGGGTGTATCGTGTCCGTTACCCAGGCCAGATGTTGTCGAAAATGGTCATTTGAATCTTATAGATAATTAGTTTTACTGCTTCTGTAATTGTTGCGCACATTTTTAAATTTGTTGCCCTTATAGTTTTTTAATTATTTCACAAAAACATTTCCTGCTGGGGTAACGTTACCCCAGCCAGACCTTTTTCTTTCTAATGGGAATATTTAAATAAATACTAGCTATAAAATTAGTTGTCTAGATGAAGTAAATGTTGTGCCTTATTTTGTATTTATTCTTTCTTCGGTTGCGAAGTTATTCGAGATTTTGCTGGGGTAACGTTTTTGGTTTTGCTAGATCTTTGAAATGGTTAAGCGGATTCTTATCATATTTTGTACATGACTTCTTAGGAATCAGTTTAAATTTGTTCTGCAATAAAAAAACCAAAATAATGCATAGCTTAAAGGTTATTTCATTAAATAGAAAAACACTTCAATTGGTCCCAGCACTCTCAATAAGAAGTCTAAAGACTTACTTTAAACGTTATTTTAAAGCTTGTAACTGCCTTCAAATGTATGTGAAGTTTCATTATTATCCTGTAAGTATTTAACAAGTTATGATGATATTCAGTTCTTCACGAGCACGGTCTTGATGCGCGCGGTGTTATTTGGCCACTGGATTGGATATATGAACTGAATGTTATGTCAATTATTAGTTTTTTAGTTCAATTGTATATCAGTAAAATTTCAGCGTAGTACATTGGATAATTAATGAGATAATACGATTAAAGTCATTAGGAAGTGAATGACCGTGGTAAACCGACCAAGTTTAGGTGATTACGAAAAAGCGAAAACGCAGAACATTATACTATTTTTGAAATGTTTAGTATAATACACCTTACAATTTCGGTACAGACGCGTACACTGTTAAATAATAATACAATAATATCTGTACTATGAAAACATTATTATTATCTTTCAGTTGCACAAACTTATCAAAAATCACCGATATAATTATGTCGTTCGGTGGGACGTGGGAGGGTGGGAGGGGTGAAGGGGTGTAATACATTGTTTGCATAACGCACTAAACATGTCATCTTGTAGAGTGCGCGTGCACTTCGGCAGTTCCGTTTCCTGTTTTTGCAAATATTTATCGAGTGCGTGAGAGCTATTGTATAATAATAAGTGTGGCGAATTACTGCTAATGTAGAGTGCTTCTATTGATGATCATAATTATGGTGCGGGCTGCTTGATGAATTCACAAATTACCTTCTTTGTTGTTGCTTGCATAATGTAACTACAGAAATAGTAGCAAAATTATTATTAATATGTACATGTTGTTAGGTACTTATCTAAAACTGTATTTTTTTAAGGCTTAAATATTTGAATTTAGGAACTTACTTATTATTTTCTTTTTTTTCGTACGTAGTTATTACCTGTACTGCAATTCTCAACAATGATAACGACATATTTATCCTTCGCTACATAGTGCCTATAAAACAAAGTCGCTTCCCGTTTGTCTGTCCCTGTTTGCTTAGATCTTTAAATCTACGCAACGGATTCTGAAGCAGTTTTTTTTTTAATAGATAGGATGATTCAAGTGGAAGGTTTTTGTATATATATTGTCAACATATGACTTGAAACTTGATTAATGAAATTCATGACTTAGCGACCGATTTTTATCGTTATCAATGTCGGGAGTCGGGACTATCGCAACAGGTAGGTAGGTACTTATTTCCACAACCTCCTTGGACACGTAGACTTTAAGAAATCCATAATTACCTTTTTGCGATACTCGCGTTGATATAAACTCGCAAATAAATGACGATTCGAGTTTCAAATATGTATCAATCATTACACGTGTATATTTAAATAAAAACTGTAACTGTGTACTGTATATACTGAAATCTATTCGAAAATTTCAAAAAAGCAAAATTACTATCTGTCATTTTAATCTGTGAGTGTTTTTAAGTATAAGTTTATTAATACTTTAAAAATTCAATTTAAATGATTATTTTACCTGTCAATAAAAATTCTTTAAATATCATGTAGTTTTTTTTTTAAACTTGTGTACATGTCTGTACTAAATTTGTAGCACTATCCTACATATTTTAGAAGGTACCATAATGTTCTGCGTTTTCGCTCTTTCGTAACCACCTAAACTTGGTCGGGTTACCACGGTCATTCACTTCCTAATGACTTTAATCATATTATCTCATTAATTATCCAATGTACTACGCTGAAATTTTACTGATATACAACTGAACTAAAAAACTAATAATTGACATAACATTCAGTTCATATATCCAATCCAGTGGCCAAATAACACGGCGCGCATCAAGACCGTGCTCGTGAAGAACTTAATATCATCATAACTTGTTAAACACTTACAGGATACTAATGAAACTTCACATACATTTGAAGGCAGTTACAAGCTTTAAAATAACGTTTGAAGTAAGTATTTAGACTTCTTATTGAGAGTGCTGGGACCAATTGAAGTGTTTTTCTATTTAATGAAATAACCTTTAAGCTATGCATTATTTTGGTTTTTTTATTGCAGAACAAATTTAAACTGATTCCTAAGAAGTCATGTACAAAATATGATAAGAATCCGCTTAACCATTTCAAAGATTTAGCAAAACCAAAAACGTTACCCCAGCAAAATCTCGAATAACTTCGCAACCGAAGAAAGAATAAATACAAAATAAGGCACAACATTTACTTCATCTAGACAACTAATTTTATAGCTAGTATTTATTTAAATATTCCCATTAGAAAGAAAAAGGTCTGGCTGGGGTAACGTTACCCCAGCAGGAAATGTTTTTGTGAAATAATTAAAAAACTATAAGCGCAACAAATTGAAAAATGTGCGCAACAATTACAGAAGCCGCAAAACTAATTATCTATAGGATTCAAATGACCATTTTCGACAACATCTGGCCTGGGTAACGGACACGGGTGTATCTCATAAGCTAGTGTGGAAACTGTGGAAAAGATATGGTTTGCATGCCTACCACTACAGAAAATCCCAAGGCATAATACCACCTGATCACTTCTCAAGAATTGTTTTTTGCCAGAGAATGAATCAAGAACTGATAAATAATCCAATACTGCTTCAAAAAATTCTTTGGATGGATGAAGCCCAGTTTACAAGAGCGGGAGTATTCAATTCCAAAAATCAAGTGCAGTGGCATGAGAGCAACCCGAATTTACATTGGCAGGCGTCACATCAAACTGAATTCTCTGTAAACATGTGGGCTGGTGTTTTTAACAATCAGCTGATCGGCCCTATTGAGATTCCCCACCGCCTAAATGCTGACAATTACTTAGAGTTCCTAAGAAACGTCACTAGCTTCGAATTTTTCGAACAAGTGGATCTTCAAACTCTGCGAACCATGTGGCTCCAACATGATGGGGCCCCTGCACATTATGGCACACAAGTGCGTGAATATTTAAATGCAACGTTTCCTGGCCGTTGGATTGGACGAGGTAGCACAAATATCGCATGGCCAGCTAGGTCCCCAGATCTGACTCCTTTAGATTTTTATGTCTGGGGAACCTTAAAGGAGAAGGTGTACTCTGTACAAATTCAGAACCGTGAACAGCTCTTAGATAGAATATCTCAGGCTGCTGAACAAATAAGACAAATGTCTGTAAATTTAAATGGCCAAATTAGGACTCGTTTGAATATTTGTGTCGAAAAAGAAGGTGGTCATTTCGAAAACTTTTTACATTAAATTTATTTTTTGCTTTTTAGAGTTTATTTTTTATTAATAAAAATATTTTTGAATGACATTACGGCTGACGTAGTTGTCTAACCTACAGTGTTTGGATCTTTGGACACTCCATTGAGGTTGACAGGAGAGCGCTCATTTGTGAAATGTATTGAAAAATAAGATGGTGGCGTTAGTTCTGATGTTGCCCACGCAACAAGTGTGCTTATAAATTATAATTATTCTACTCAAATGCATAAAAAAAATATGCTGTGATTACCATTTATCTTAATTTGACCGAGACCTATCTTTTGAGAGTATTTTTACGAATTTACGTGAGCTCTAAGCGTGGTCCCCAGATTGCGTGTTGAGCTGCCCCTCTTTTAGTCAATAATTTTGAGATTGAATGTTCGTTACTTAAGCCGAAACGGCAGAATGGGAAGATAATTATGGTAGCCTACTCCCCTTCCCGTCGTTGGAGGTCCGGCGTTGCTTTAAGCCTAGACTAAAAATAAGGACTGCAGAAACGTTTTGCGAAGGCTGCATGTCGTGGGAAAAGGTTATCATGATTTGGTTATGGAATTTTGTTTTTTTTTTTATTCCTCAATTAAAAAGACAATTCGAAATACGTATCTACCTGCTTGGTAGCCTTATACGTTCTCTTAAGATAAGTATAATACATTGACAGTGCTATGAGGAACGAGATAAAAAATCAAAGAAACTTTTGTTTTGACAAGTTTCAGCCCGCCAAATGTTATGAATGAAAATACGACGTTGCCAATTCGGATAAAGAGGCACGCATATCGGGTTATTTACGTCTAGGTATTTAGTTTGTATGAAAATTAACAAAAAATAAAAAATAAGAATTTATTAATGTGTCCAATGTCCAATGAAAAATGCTTACTTCCGTGGTTTGAACATCTGGTCGAAGTTTATGTATATCGTCCGGAACACGGTGTATATTCTAATAAGTTTGATTTAACAAATATATACTTAAATTCAGGTAAATTATAATTATGTTCATTATGCATAACCACATGCACCCATTAAAAGCATACACCCAAAAAAAAATTAAGCGATCATTAATAATAACCGCATAAAAATATCTACAGCTCGACTCCACTATTGTTCGGCGGCGAGCGGCGAGGCGGGCAGGCGGCGAGGCGGCAGCGAGTCGCGGTCGAATTTTTTTTTTATGTCCGTTCTAAATCCGACTTTAATTCATTCGGATAAGGTTTAATTTCTTTTAGTAAATGTTGACCAGTTATGTTTCTTTCTCTTTCTATTCTACGAACCTACTTGAGGACAGTTTTAAGTTCGTTTTTATACGGGACTGTTTAT
Organism: Agrotis exclamationis; assembly: GCA_950005045.1. Taxonomy (NCBI): domain Eukaryota; kingdom Metazoa; phylum Arthropoda; class Insecta; order Lepidoptera; family Noctuidae; genus Agrotis; species Agrotis exclamationis. Next base: position 7,368,696 of record OX465423.1, on the reverse strand, counting down.
CTAGTTTATTTTAATGATCGAAGCTTCAACATGATCAAAAATAGAGTTGCTTAATAAAAATGTCTTTCAAAACAAAAGTATAAAAAAGCCAATTACACTATAGTCAACATGGGATGTCATACAAGTCACACAACCCTTCTGATCCATGGAGAGAGAAGGAGAAGTCGTATTTAGTGACGGGTGGACTCAGACGGAGCAGGTAATCTGGAAATTAAATTGTTATTGATTATAATTATTATCAAGTCTGGCAGGACCTGCCCTGCCTCTCTTGCTTTCTTTCTTGCTTAAATCTACGGTGTCCTTCAATAGCCCTTTACGTTCGGGAGTCACGGCAGCTCGTTAGTCCCAAGACCCCGGCAAGCTCTAGCTCTCTAAGGAGGCCCGTCATTGTGTTGATAGGTCTTTGAGGCGCGTGTGGAATACGACCCGGGCATGTCCCATGATCGGACAGCGAGTCGCCCATTACTCGTCGCTCGCATTCCCGCGCCTACGGTGGCCGAAGATCGTTCTTCGATGTCCATCGCCGTAGGCGTCTACCACAAGGCAAACTCAAATAAAATTAAATTATCAGTCTAAAACAGTAAAATTTACTCACTATTTTTGTGTATACTATCTCCACTACTTTCAGTATACTTCTGTACTTCATTGTCATCCATACTTGCATCTTCATCTGTTTCCTGTAACAAACCAAAATATAACATTACAGATTGAAGACACTATATTCCAAGTCTTTTATGTTGATAGATTACTAATTGCACTCTATAAGCAAATCGGACTAGCAGTTCACGTCCATACATTGTATAACAATAGCAAGATTGATTGCAAGTGACTGTGGTTCTAGATTGGACAACACAGTGTAAAACATGTTGTTGGTACCTATCCAAAAGTAACAAAATACTTACACTTTTTTAATTCTACATACCTTTTCACTATCACTTAAAAGTATAACTCCAATGGATTCTGTTGATTTTAAATGTAAAAAATAATGCTGATCTTGGTCCTGAAAAAAAAACATTAATTTATTAAACAGACTTTTAGTGAAAAAAAACTTTTAGTTAATAATTATGGCATTTACTTATTTAAATTAACTAGAACTTTAAAACGTCCTACACCTTTTTGATGCATATCTTTTTAAAGAAATAATATAATTTTCTCTACATTAAATAAAAATCAGTCAGATGCAATGCAACGGGCCTAAAAAGGCTAATTAAAAATTATCATATCATATTAGGTTAAGTATTAAGATTTGTCAAATCAATGTTAATCCTAATTATATTCTACTAAAGTGACTGTTAAAGTTTTCTGAAACAAAGAAATCGTTAGGCAAGAGCCCATAGGACAACACCCTTCTGGTAAGAAATATTTTTAAATTCTGTTGATGTATTATTATTATGCTCAGCAACATAAATCATGATAATCAAACAATTACATATTATCATTGAATTATCATCAAGCAAAACACTGGGATTATTATGTAATGCAATTGTTACAAATTCAACTACTGCACTATGGGCGAGTTTTTTGATCAATAGAGTAGTTAAACTATTAAAATTTGTTAAATCCTGCACATTTTTAACTAGTTAAAAAAATGTATGTGATTTCAACACTAGTCAGTTTTACTATTAATTTGAATTGAATTAGTCTTACAATCTAAAAATTAACTACTGAAAAGAAGAACATATTTACATTTCTGCTATGTTTTATCATGCCAGGTTGTCTGTCACTCACATTTGAATATCTCGGTTTACTCTGCAAAGCAACAAAGAAAAGTTTAATCACAGTTAGGTAGCAGCAGGTTTTAAATGGCCACTCAGCAATATTCCTTATGATTCACTTCGTGAATGAATAGTATAATAATAAATAGATGACAAGTTGATGGAAATTCACGAAGTGAACCAGCAGGTGGCTGTATCTGAAGTGTATGTTTGTTTAAATGTGCTAATTTTTGGAAGTAGGTACCAGCTCAATTGTTCGAACAGCTAATTGTGATTTTGTACTCAACTGTACAACCCTAGTAAACTAAGCAACAGGTGCGTAAATTTGTCTTTTGTTCTCTTTAACAAACAGTAAGACACAACTAGTGTAGGACTGATTTAAAACATTCTGGCTTCAGAGAAGAGGGATAATGTTACCAGTTAAGTAGTCTGCAAAGACTCACTGCAAAAGTTTCTGAGGATAGATGGATGGATGTTTGTTTGTTACTGTTTCACACAAAAACAATAGATTTGGATGAGCATCAACAAGTTTTTGTAACAAAAATAAAACAATTTTGTAAATTTAATCTAATCTCAAATCCAGAGGCGGCCTTACCCATTGCGAGGCCCCGGGCAGCAGGTCTTTGCGAGGCCCTTTGTCGTTTATAAAAAGTACTTATGTGACGCGAAAGTAGGTCTGGTTTTTTAGTTTAGGTATTTGTTATATTTGAGGAGAAATGCTGAAGTTATAGCATTAAATAAAATTTGAGTTTTAAAACATTTTACATTTAGTACAAAACTTTCAATTGAGTTAAATCTAGTAGGTAGTTCTAACATTTGCAGACTTTTTTTAAAAACGTTGCCCCTCTGGATTTCTTCCTATATCGTGAGTGCGTTACAAACATAGAAATTCACATACACTAACACCCAGACCCGGAACAACTACTTGCATATAATGCAAATATTTGTTCCGTGCAGGGATCGAACCCGCGACACGCTGCGCAGCAGTCGATCGCTCAGCCACTAAACCAACCGTCTCGTCAAAATGTTTATGATGTTGATCCAAAGAATAATCCAAGTTTGAGACGTTGAACACCGAACGCAACTTTGTCAAAAATTGGTATTTTTGGCGATTTTAACACTAAAGGACAAGTTTCTGATAAAACTTAAGCACGACGTTTTGAAAGTAGAATAAATTTGCTGCAATATGAGATTAAAATGGTTTCTGTAGATCCAAAAGCTTCCAAGACAGAGCTATTAAAATTAATCTTTTTTTCGAACTTTGCAAATCCTGTCAATTGTTTAGACACATCTCGAGCAACTCTAGTGGCATCTCAAATCAACGTTATTTTATTTACAACTAGTGATGGGCAGAGGATAAATACTCGAGTATTTATCCGAAATGGATAAATACTCGTATTTATCCGTTTTTATCGGATATTTACTCAAAATGGTGGATATTTATATTTATTGCGTATTGGGTGTTTTTTTTTTCATTCAAAATGACTAGTAATGTCAATAAGGCTTTCCAAAACACAACAATGTAACATTATTAGTTCTAATGTCAAGACAAAGCAGCGCGCAAGCATCGTGGCTCTCACTGCGCCTTATCCCGCTATCTTTTTGTCCAGTTTGTCTCTTTTGTTTGTCTTGCTCTCTATCCCCCCGCACCGCATGTCCTAGCAGTGCATAGATTTACGTCATAACCAAGTAAAATTAGTGATTGCTCAAATATGAGCGAAACTCTGAAGAAGATTAGAGAAAGAACTCCAAGACCGACCCCTGTGGAATACCGTACGACACCTCTCGCCGGTTCCATTCTCCCCGGTGACCGGGGTAGATGACGGCTCTGTCCGTCAGGTAGTCCTCGACTATACGACGGAGGTAGGACGGCACCCGGTGATACCGGAGTGCCTCCCTGATGTAACTCCAGGGCAGGGTGTTGATGGCGTTGGTGATGTCCAAAGACACTGCCACGACGACCCTGCCCCGGGCCACTGCATCCCCCGTCGTGAGGGCTCTCAAACGCATTATGGCATCCACCGTCGAGCGCCCCCTGCGGAAGCCAAACTGGCTCTCCGCAAGGTCCGGACCCACCCGATTCAGGTGCCCGACGAGACGGTTCGCAATTACTCTTTCAAAGAGCTTGCCCACCTCGTCGAGCAGCACGATGGGCCGGAATGCGGACGGAGAGTCCGCAGGGCGCCCGGGCTTCTGGATCAGGACCAGTTTCCCCGTCTTCCAGCAAAGCGGGAACTGGCCCCTCTCCAGGCACGCGCTGAAGAGCCCCCCAGTCGAGGTCCGAGAGTCCCGGAGGCCACGACCCAGGCTTTTCCTGGCAGGCCGTCGGGTCCTGGGGCGATATTTTTGGCCTTGAGCCGTAGCACCGCCACTCTCAGGTTTACCTCGGTCACCTCCGGAGCGTCGTAGACGTCGTCGTCACTGTGGTCCGCGTTTGCGCCGGCTTCACCGTCAGATTCCGTCGGAGACGGAGCCATAGGCGGGGGAGTATGCTTTCCTCGCGATGGGAACAGGGCGCTCACCACTTCTTCCACGAACTGAAGCCGGAGACTCTGCGTCAACGGGGGAGCCCAGGGGCGGAGCTTCTATCTCGCCCACTTGTAGGGCCGGCCCCATGGGTCCCCGTTCAGAGACTCCAGCATCTCCTTGCGGGCCAATTCCTTGGCCTTGGCCATATCTCGTCGCGGAGGACGGTCTTCGCTGCCCTGTAGCCTTCGCGCAGCTCCGCCTCTACAGTCGCCGCATCCGGAAGTCGGGTGCGGCGCCTGCGGAACCTGGTGTACCGGCGTCGCGCGGCAACGCACGCCTCGCGCAGCGCTGCCAGCTCGTTCGACCACCAGTACAGCTGACGCCGGGCGCGTCCTTGCCGGACCCGGGGCATGGCCACGTCGCAGATATTCGTCATGGCCTCCCGGAACCACTCCGCCTCGTCGTTGATGTCGGCAGGCCTGACCGGTGGTGACACCCAGGCCTGCACGATCGAGGCTTCCAGGAATAGCTCCCGGTCCAGCTGCTTCAGCGCCCATCGCGGACCACTTGGGTTCCGTTCACTTGGGACCGGCGCGTCTGAGGTCTGGGCGAACGTAACGTCCACCACCTACTCGCCCGCCCATCGCACGCACGTGGGGACAGAACGCCGCGGTTCTCGATGACCAGGCCCTGCGCCAGGGCCCAGTGCTCGAGCCTTCTGCCCCGCACAACGTCCGTAAACCGGGAACCCCAGGACACATTTTTGGCGTTGAAGTCCCCGAGGACGAGCGCGGGGAAGTTTGTCAGTACTTAACGAAAATTTTCGTTATTGAGTTTACAGTAATTTTGTTTTTATTAAAGCGATTAATATACCTTGGTTAAAATCTATATTTTCAGATTTTCATTTATTCCCAACCTTTTATTCATAAAACAAATAAAAACCCGTGAAATAACGGAATTAAAACTGTAAATAGTTTTTATCCACTGTTTTGAGTAAATACTCGAGAAGAAACGGATATTTATTGAGTTTTTATCCATTTTGAGTATTTATCCGGATAAAAACCCATCACTATTTACAACAAATGTGGAAGAGGCAAAGCAACAGATGTCATGTATTCCAACATCGCTTCTTCAAAATCCTCATTGGAACCAGAGGTTTTTCTCCATCTAGACTTTGGCGATACGAACCCTAAAGGGGTAGTTTTTGATAGTACCTAGGTATCTTCTGTTATTAACGTATCTCCTTTCTAAAGTGGACTAAATTTGCTTGATGATTCCGGATGTCCACCCCCAATTTGTCAACCACTGGTAGACAGCGAAACTTTTTATACAAAATTTTCCCTCTGTCCACCCCGGGGTGGACAAAAAGAAGATTTTATATAAAAATCCCACCTGGCCACCACTGGTGGACAGTGATACGAATTTTATTAAATATTACCGTTGGCCACCACTGGTGGACAGTGATATTTTTTTAGAAATGTTTCACTGTCCACCACTTAAGAGGGGGTGGCAAGAACAATTGGTGATTTTGAAGTTCTGGGTTCGATTCATATGTCGGGAAACATGTCATCGGGTGTTTCTCAGTAGCAGCCACCGATTTAGACGGGTCAAGACCCCTCTTTGAGGACTGGCTGGATGGGCGCCACGCCATCCTCGCCTTCCGCTTGACGCAGGTCCTCACCGGACACGGAACTTTCGGGACGTTCCTGTGTCGCCCATCGCCTCCTCTTACAGAGATGAGGCCTGTGTCCCAGCAGTGGGAATTTGGAACATTATAGGCTGATGAAGATGATGAGTGACTAGAAATATCTCTGTAGACCTAGTCTCCGAGATAAACCCCTTCAAAGTTTTGTATTTTTTTCAAAAAAAGTTGCATAGAACGAAAACATTCAGACTGATGTCATGATAATAATTATGATGCTTTGCCTTTTCCACATTTGTTGTTAAAACTAAAGTTAATTTGAGATACCGCTAGAGGTGCTCGAGTGGTGTCTTATAATTATATTGCAAGAAATTGCGAAGTTATTTTGAAAAGTTCTATCTCGAAAACTACTGGGTCTACAGAAATAATTCGATCTCATTAGTCTTAGTCCTGTAGGGTCAAAAACGAATTTTTTTTAAGACCGAAATTTTTTCGTTTTTTGTTTACAAAGTAGCGTTTGGTGCTTGATATCTCAAACTAGGATCAGTGGCTTAGCGAGACTGAATCTAGGAGGGAGTCAGACGCGTCTGCGAGGCCCTATTCTTTCAGGACGAAAAATATGACTTGCCTCCGTTGCTCGCGCGAGGCCCCCTTGTTGTAAGATGACTTGGGTAATGTCAGCGGTATTGCGAGGCCTCTTTGACTCTACAGTTTCCAGTTACAACGTAACGAAGTTATCTTGCAACATTGGGCCTCGCGCAAGCAGGCGAGGCGCTAGACCTAAATGTGATCAGCACTTCGAAGCCTCCATATTAATTTCTTATTAAAAGTTAAGAGCACTACTTTACTGACTGGTTACAAACTTGATCATCGAATGTGATCGCCATTGTCAAGATTTTTTTCTTTTTTTTTTCTCTACGCGCGAGGCCTCTTCAGTTGTGAGGCAGAGGGCTAGAGTTCGCTTCGCCCCCGCCTAACTACGCCACTGACTAGGACTATATCATTAGGCCAAGATCACAAACAATTAGTCTGCAAAACATCTGAACTACCAGATTTAATGTAAACTAGCCCGTACATTCAACCGATAAAACTATTGTACTACTTAAAAGATTTACAAAATTAACGAATTCAGATAGGATAAATTTAAAAATCGATGATTACGATTTTTCCTAAAGCTAAAATCTTATTTAATTTACCGTTATGTTATAGACCTAATGAGTACTTAGTTATGGTCAAAATCAAAAGTTTTAAATTAAAATAACTATTTTTTCTTTTGCTTGGTTTGTTGCGCGAGGCCCCGGCAAGCGCGAGGCCCCGGGCGGTTGCCCGGTTCGCCCCCCCCTAAGGCCGCCACTGCTCAAATCCTTTACAGAATATACAGAGTCATCCTTACCTTACTACTAGGTATAGCCCCAACTGATAAATTTGCACCTAAGGGTGCTTCTAATACTAAAACTTGGCTTTCGTCAAAACATTGTTTTATATCTTTGTCAGTAACAAAACATAAATCATTATTGTCCGAGTCGTCTAGCACATTCTTTATGCTCTGTTCAATCCAATGAAGCTGGCTGGAATAAATCAAATTTTATTAGGGTAGAGTTTATTTGATTATTATTATCAGTAGTATCATTAGAATATAAAATCAAATCAAATTGTTTATTTCAACTAGGCCAATTACAGGCACTTTTGAATTGTCAAAGACATAAAATAAAACTAGTACAGAAATAGTTATGGTGCTACAGTCCCAGTCACAAGACATAAAAACTGTGAAAGTACCGTAGGTGCTCATTCCAAAGCGTAGATCTCTATGGAGAAGAATGAGCAAGAAACTCCATGGTATATTTACCATTTATTTATTTGTTTCGAGTTTGTGAGAGTTCAATACTTTGACACATGACACTTGCAACAATGTCGAAATATTGGAAACTCGACAAAAACTTTTGATTATGTTGTTAGTGACCATTATTATTATATTATTATTACTAGCCTGTACTGTCCCACTGCTGGGCAAAGGCTGCTCCCTCCATGACCAGTGACCATGTCAATTTAAAAACTTATAATAAAGTATTTGCAATCAGAATGATTGTGTTTGACTATGCCTAAAGTAATTTTTCATTAAATTAGAATCATGAACAAATTCTGCAGTACATTTTAACTGTGTTGTGAATTTAATAATTATCATTTATGTTATAGCTATTAATTACTTTCATAAATTAAATATGTCATCAAATTAACAGTAATACTCACTTATCAAGTACTTTTTCCTGTTCGTCTAGGCGACTTATTTGTTTTCTCAAAACTATCACTTTTTGACCAATATCACTCGTTTTGCAATCTGGGCCTGCACCCCTGAAACATATTTAAAGCATTTTAGAACTTACATCCGTGAATATTCTATTTGAAAATACAACACTATATTGCACTCACTTCCATTGTATACTATTTTTACTTCGTTTCTCAATCAAACCGATGCCTTCCAACACATTAGTTATATCATATATTCTTCTTTTTTGTCTTACGGCTAACAAATTCGTCGCCTGAAAATTTTTTAATGATTGATATGTAGCAATTGATTTCCAAATAATGTTCAAAATATTTCTTTTTCGTGCCCAAATTCACTTGACAGATCAATGGGAGGCAAATCAAGCTGTACTTACGACTTTCAAATCCAAAACACCATCCTTTGCTTTTTGCAGCAATGACACGAATTTCGTGGTAAGTAAACCCAAAGACTTTTCATGTCTCTTAGATTTCAAGTCCGTCATTGCCAAAATTCACTTTATTTGTTTTATAATTCCTGCCGAATAATCGGAGATTTCTGTAGAATTTTGCGTCGCGGCGGGACATTATGTTGGCAGCATTGCGACGTAAGCTATTTTTTTTCACTGACCTCTATTATTACCACTGGACTGGCTGCTGACAAAGTGCTTTTGTGCCCGTTTGATATTCGCCATTTTAGCGCTGTCGGACGTAGCTATGGGTCGGAGGGAAGGAAAAAATGGGAGGGAAAAAAAAGATTGGGAAAATATGGGAAAATAAAATTAATTCCCGGAATTTTCCCAAATGACGGGAAAATAAATTTTGAACCAATAAAAATGTTAAAAAAATAAATAATAATCAGACTTTCGGTTATCGTAGCCATCTTAGTGCTCCTAAACACGTTGTCTCGCGGGCGATGCCACAAAATAAAATAAAAATAAATAAAAATCTTCTAGTAAAATTCAAAACTGACTGACTGACCGATCAACGCACAGCCGAAATCACTGGGCTTGGAAGACTTGAAAGAAGAATGGCGAACTTCTATGTAAATTGGGACCCATTGATATTAGAATCATACATTATTGAAACTTAGTACTACTTATAGAACTATACAAAACTAGCAAAAATGCAAATGGATAGTCAGCTGTAAAAGTTGGGAGAAAAAAGTTATACAAGGTAGAAGATTATACTTAACCTAAAAATCTAAAAGTTAAAATTATCTGTGAACTAGGAACTTGGTGACTATAGAAACTTGGCTAACTGGCTAAAACTATAGATAAATGATGTCTTTAAGCCCAGCTTAGATTAATCGCAGCAGGCTTAAGACTTTTCTGTTAGCGTTCCCGCCAAACGCAAAGTACACAATGTATGGTAATGACATTACCTGAATAGTCACAAGTGACAGACGGCATAAGTTGAACCAAAACAGCGACCGACTTTCAATGCGCAGTAACAGATTTTCGGGTCAGCGAAACAACGGGGGGCTGCGCGTAACCATAGCTACGACAGCTATTTTGGTTCAACTTATCTGTGGCCCACTATACCTAACGGTAATGCATAATAAACATTGTCATTTAGTACTTAGTGTTTGGTAGGAACGCTAAACAGAAAAGTCATTTGTCTAAGCCTGCTAGTAAAACTATAGAAACTCATGTTGTGGGTAAAAACCTAAAAACAATTAAAATAGTTAAATAGATTGGCGTTACTTACACTTTTTTTTTTAAGGTGGTAAAATCATCGAATGAGTCCTCCCGCCCTGGGCGGAAGGCGGAAGGGACTGTCAGACTCTTACTGACTAAAATCCACCCGTGTTCCTTCGGATGCCCTTTACGTTCCGGGGCCACGGTATCCTGTGTTAAGAAAAACCGAACTTAAACGTCCAAAAGCATTAGTAGGTGATGAATTTGTTTAATTATGAAGGTTGGAATGCAATCGGTGACAAGCGATGCGTTCGTAAACTGTACGATAACTTATTTTCAATAGATTTAATTTATTTCTAACTTTTAATTGCCATAAGCTAGCAACTCAATATTTTTTATATAATCCTGTATTAAACTCTTATTTTAAATTTATATAGACTTGCAAGTGAACGACGCTTCCTTTATTTTTAAATCATATGGGTCCATTCTCGCCGAACTTCTTTTGCGTAAGCGTTCCATATATGACGTAGGTGAGCACTAAGAACGGATTTTGCTAAATTCGAGGGGTTTGTTTTTGGGGTAATAGTTTGTATGAAACTGAGTTACTGCAAGTGCTAGGAGCCTCAAATTTTGCAACGGGTTCCTTTTTAAGACGTAGATGCTCACCGTGACGGAATTTTGCGAAATTCGACCCCTAAGGGGTTCTTTTTAGGGTTGATAGTTTGGATGAAACTTCGCTTCTACAAGTGCTAGGAGTCTGAAATTTTTCATGGGGGTTCTTTTTAAGACTTAAATGCTCATCAAGGCGGTATTTTGTTAAATTCGATCCTTAAGAAATTGTTTTTCAGGTTAACAGTTAGGAGACTCAAAGTTTTAAGATGTAAATGCACACCAAGAGTGTATTTTGTGAGGTTTTAGGGTTGATAGTTTGTAATAAACTTTATTGCTACTAATGCTAGGAGTTTCAAATTTTCCATAGTAGTTCTTTTAAGACATAGGTGTTTTACTAAGACGGGATTTTACGAAATTCGACCCCTAAGGGGTTGTCTATGATGTTGATAGTTAGAGGTCTCAAATTTTGCAGGGGTTCTATTTAGTACATAGTTTCTCATAAGAGGATGTTGCGAAATTCGACCCCTAAGGAATCGTTTTGGGGTTGTTAGTTAGGAATTCCTTATTCATTGGGGTTGTTTTTAAGACGTAGGTTCTAGCCAAATGGGATATTGCGGGTTGATAGAATTTTTGTTGAATATTGATTTAGATTTTCCTAAAGTATCCCATAAAGAGGGTGCTGGGAGTCGAAATTCACAAAAGCAAAGTTCGAAAATCACGCGGACGAAGTTGCAGGCGGAGTGCTAGTCAAACATATGGCATAATATCCCTTGTGTTCACGTACGAAACGCAGTGTGGTCTAAGTAGCGGGCAATACCAAACGCTTGAGATATTGGTGGTGGATCGATCAGAGCGGTGCGCAATTGTTCTACGTTGATTTTAAGTCTTTTTATAGAAATACAAATCAAAAAACATTTCCATGAAGAATGGTTACAGTAAAAAAATAAGGGCCATTTGCCCTTATTTTTATACCGTAACCATACTTTTAGAATGAATAATAATAATAATATTCCACAACTATCACACAACGCCATCTAGTCCTAAGCAAGTTTTAGGTACTAGACAACTGATAAACATAATTATATATTTCTAAATACATACATATTATACAGCGTGAAATTTTAGTGGTTGTTTTCCCGAAGCGAAATGAGTTTGTATCGGTAATACAATCGATTAATATACTGGGTGTAAGGGACAGCCCTCCGCAAACTTTCAGGGCTTGCTCAGTAGACGACACTGAACAACCTTCCACAATTTTTTTTTTCAGGAAATGAAAAAAAATCAGCTTCTCCATACAAACTGTCCAATCAAGTTCATAATTTTCTATGGTGAAGCAGATTTTTTTTCATTTCCAAATTGTGGAAGATAGTTCAGTTTCGTCTACTGAGCAAGCCCTGAAAGTTTGCGGAGGGCTGTCCCTTACACCCAGTATATAAAAAAATTAGACTCAATAAATGGCAGATTAACAATTGTGAGAAACAAAACTCGAAAGCGACTTGAACCAATGGTAACACATCGCGCGATATCTACGCGGAACGCGGGCCGGGCGCGGGGGTGTACAAAACAGCCGGGCCGCGCGGTCTTATGGTCGTTGCACTTCGCGTTATCAGCTGATCACTACTCCCGACTTAATAAAACTAAATCACAAAACCCAATAAGTTATTCCAATTTTCTCTTCATAATTTTCCGGGATAGGACCGACCGTCATAAATACTTTTTTGCCTACAACTTACAGATCACTGAGAAACTAAATGAATCTACGCGGAACGCGGGCCGGGCGCGGGGGTGTACAGAACGGCCACGCGGTCGTTGCATTTCGCGTATAAATGAGCTGATCACTACTCCTAACTTAATAAAACTAAATCACAAAACCCGTTATGTTATTCCAATTTTCCCTTCATACCCGGTTTTAACCGTCATAAATACTTTTTTGCCTACAGCTTACAGATCACTGAGAAACTAATAAAAATCAAGACAGTCATCTTTAAAATCGGAGTGACTGCAAGTGTTGCGGTGGTTGCGGTTCCGCGTAAAGTCGCTGGGCAGCATGGGAATGGCACGGGGGGCCTCGCTTGCCGCGTGCGTGCAGGCTAGTTAATGCCAATGATATATAAACTACTAGATACGTTGTCCGCACTCTAAAATGGCAACAAAAAATTAAGCCAATTGGCCACATTGCGCTTAGTTGCGTCTCCCTCCCGCCGCACGGTGTCATATTTTCTTTCTCTTTCTTCACGCGTATAAGTAGTTCTAGTATTGTCGCCGTTTTTAAGCGCCGCGATGTTCGTTCATGGCGTGTCTATATATAATACGTCATTGGTTAATGCCGTATCACAATGCTCGAGAGCTTATTTTCCTCTGAACATTTGTTATTCACTCTTCCCTTTGTAGTTTGCCGGCAGCGCACGGCGGCGCGTGCGTTTCGTGTAGGTACCTAGCTACGTTATGTCTAGTGAACTACTATTGATTCTCGCTCTTTCGAGTTTATGAATACTTTTTGATTTGAAGAAAAAAAACATTCTTTTTTTTAAGTTTGACTTTGTGTTTCGATAGTACAACTGATGGGTAATCGTTCTGCTACGAGAAAACAACCATTACAATTTTCACGCTGTATATAAATTACACCCAGACACAGAACAAATGATCGTGCTCATCACACAAACATTGGGTGCCTAAGTACCTACCTAACTACTATTACGAGTGCATCTGCTCAATTAAAAGCCGGGATTATTACAGACCGACAACGAAACAAGCGAAATTAAACAGATGAACTTGTAAAAAGAAAGAAAATGTTGTCTTTTTTAAAAAAAATGTCCTACACTTACTAGAAATTTCGCTTGTATCGTGTCGTGGGTTTCGTCAGGGCCGCGCCGCCCCTGTGTGCGATGCGACGCACAGGCGCCAGGGGTATAGGGGCGCCGGATGAGATGCCAAAGCCAAATTAATGAAATTATGTATTTTTTTACATAACAACATACATTATACCTCAGTATCGATAAGTAAGTAGATACTTGTCTTGTCTCCCAAGACATAAGCACTATTTGAATTGACCCACTGTTTATATTTCGGGTATGAGTTTACACGAACATGTCCTGAAAAGTCCTGACATTATATTGGTCATACATGTAGGGCGGACTTGTTGATTTGCTAATTCTGTAGGAATGGCTATGTCCCTTTCACAGAGCCATTCTATTCTCAAGATCTCAGCAGAATCGAGGTGGAATGCCACAAGATACTGTGGCATGTAGTAAGTGGGCACCAGCCCTAAATGCATCAGACCCCTCTTTGAGGAGTGGTTGGATAGGCTTCACGGCGCGGCGTCCTGACCTACCACATGACGCAGGTCCTCACCGGACACGGAAGTTTAGGGAGGTACCTGTGTCTGATAAGGAGGGAAGAAATACCTGGGTGTCACCACTGCGAGGATCGCCCGGAGGACACGGTGCAGGACTGCCCCGTTTGGGCAGAGCACCGCCGTGTCCTCACGGCGGCAATAGGCGGAGACCTCTCGCGCCCGGCATTGGTCGGGGCCATGCTGCAGAGCAAGACGGAGTGGGAAGCGGTTGCCTCCTTCTGCGAAGCAGTCATGCTCACGAAGGAGGAGGCGGGCCGCGTGAGGGAGAGGACAGCGTCCTCCCTCCGCCCACCCGCAGTACGGTAGTAGACGCCCACGGCGCCGGGCGCCGGCCGCCGATCTCCGGCCACCGTAGGCGCGGGCATGCGGGCGGCGAGTAATGGACGACTCGCTGTCCGACCATTGAGCACGCCCGGGTCGACGGCTTGTTGTGTTCCACGCGCGCCTCAGAGTGTCAGCATGATGACGGGGGCCCCCTTTAGAGAACCATAGCCTGCCGGAGTCGCGGGACTTATCGCATTACCATAACCCTGGAACGTAAAGGACACTGTGGATTTTAGTCAGTACAAGTATGACAACTTTGACACTTCTTCATACTAGAGAAGAGCAGGGTTAGGGTATTATTAACTTATAGGATTTCTAACACCACCATGTGGTCAAGACAAACCAATTAGACAGTAAAACACAATAACTTGTCTTAATATCTTTTACTAAATATTTCTTTCAGTAATTCACACTTTTCCCTTTCAATTTGCAATGTCTCTCTATATTCTTTTTCTTTCAATTGTATATTTTTCAATTCAAGTGTTTCTTTTATCTCCAACTCCTTTCTCCTCAGTTCTAATTCTTCTTCGCGTAATTTTAAGTTTCTATCATAGATTTCATTTCTCCATTGCTTTTGTTCCTCTTGTCTCCGCAGGTATTCAAGCCATTGCTTTTCCAATTGAATTTTCCCTTGGGTTCTGTCGCTTTCTATTCTATTGGCAAGTCTGATTTTCCTCATTTCAATGACAGCTTTACTTTCATGACTCAGTTTCAAATTGTGCTCATGTGTCACATTTGTTTTGTTACCATCCTTCTTTTTATGGAGCAGTTCAGTTAATGTGTATGAATCACAATCTACATGATACTGTGCATAGATATCATTCATTATTTTAAAATATTTGAATTTATCATGTTGCCCACTATCAACACATTGTTTGTATTTCTTAGTGAGTGCATTTATTTTCCATCTCACTTGATCCGGAGACATCTAAAACATAAAAAAGCCATTACAACAAAAAAAAAACTTGATGGTAAAACCCGCATTGCTGGTTTATACCTCAATGCCATATTCACTTAGGCTTTGTGATATTGCAAGCCAGATCCTTGTCTTCTTCTTAGGTGTTTCTAGCATTTCTAATTTGTTTTCATATAATTTCAACAGAGTTGTGGTAGCATTTGATGTCCAAACTGCACCTGAAATGGAATACTTTCAAGTTTTATTTAAAAAGAAAATAGTGAACATTAAATTTCATCACCATCCTTCTGTTCCTATCCCATTTTATTTTAAATGGATTTAAAACAATGATTGGTTTGTATACCTACAAGAATATTTACATAATTATATACATACAAGATTTCTCTGATCCATCATTAAGCTTTCCTTCAATTCCTTCTGCATTTAAAGTGTTTATATCACTAGTACTTTCGCAAATTTCCAAGTTATCCTGGGAGGCTGTAAGTAAAGCATAAATTGTGAATAACTCGAACCTTTGGTGTTTATTTTGCAATTAATAGAATTACTAGCCTTCCTCCAAGATACAGTATGTATCATTTGCTTCACACACATCCATTTTGAACGGCTGTACGGCGGACGGCCTTACTATAGGATGAGAATTATTATTATTTCATTTAATTCTATTTACGCATGATTTCTGATAATAAAATTGTGTAGACCAAAACAATGTGTTTTTCTATGAACCAAAAGATGGTACGTTAGAGATTATGAGCAAAACAGAATAGCAGAAACCGAATATTATTTTTTATTCCATACAAATTAGTTTTAGATCTAGATAACACTAACAACAACAGCTTCTATTGTTTATTTGTCAGGCAATGTCAAACATTGAGATGAAGTGCTTTTGCCATCATTTTGACAATATTATTGACAACTACTACTGACACTGACTTGCCACAGGTGAATAAAATTCGGAACATTTATAATAACAGTTTTAAATCTCAAACTGTGGCTATTTTTACCCGACTACGGCAAAGCTAAAAGGAGGGTTATGATTTTGACCGGTATGTATGTATGTTTGTCTTTTCCCTCATAACTTCTAAACTACTTATCATTACATGACAAATGAGGTGTCGTTAGAAGCATCTCAGTTGTCCGCTGGTTATAGGGTAGGTGATGTGTCACCAAATCCAAAATGGCGCCCTCTAGGGGATGTAAAGTTGTAACCGAAAAATATTTTTTTTTTGCACAGTATCGACATGGGTATCAAATTAAAGGGCTTGATGAGTACATTTGAAATTCACTCGCTACTTTGCTTTAATTATTATATCAAATAATAATATAACCCGAAAATAGTGTAGATAAAAAATAAGTTGAAAATAACTAAAACCCGACTACGAAAAAAACGCGTTTTTTTGTAGTCGGGTTTTTGTTATTCCCACGTTTTTTTAAAACAATTCTTATGACAGTTGAAAACCGACCAATGGGGATGGCAACTCAAAGCTATTCGTAGATGACGCTGCGATCGTTTGTCCCATGTCAGATTACTGTATAGCTTGTACAAAAAACAAACACGTATTTTGTTATAAAAATTGAGTTTATTCTAAAAAACAAATATGGGAAATTATTCGTCAATGCAAGTGTGTAACCTAAAACCAGAACTAAGGCTAAGCGCGCACTACGAAAAAAACTTATTGCGAAAAAAATCGTCAATCTGTGAACAACAGAAATGTTCTAGAATCCGCGTACTGCGAAAATAAATCGTTTGTGATTTCACTGACTAGTCTGCGATTTCATTTCGCAATATAAAAATCGCAACGATTAAATTTCGTAGTGCGCGCATAGGATAAGACGCCGCGGCGCATCTACAAGTGATTCTAACTGGCTATCTAACTGGCTTATTTGAAATAAATGCTTTGATTTTGATTTTGATTTTGACAAGAGTAAAAAAAGTGATTCAGTTGAGAGGCTAGAAATTTGATTCTACTACATTAAACACACATTTACTTGTAGTTGGGATTTAAAATTGTAATTTTTATGTAGGTATTACAATCATGTGCTAGCTTCTACAAAGAATATAGTACTGCTTCTGACATTCTATATTGAGAAAAATGTCATCAAGTTTTGTGTTTGTCTTCTTCATCTAATTTTACATCTATTTTATAGATTGGAGCGATATGATAAGAATTTTAACTTCCTATCACCACAACTATCACAAATCTCGGTCCCGGTGATAATTCTTCCACCAGACGAACCTTTTCATGATATAAAGAGCGATGCCATACTTAACCTCCAATAGAAAAGTAAATATTATTTTGAAAGGTGTATTCGATTGTTTAGTTATGGTATAATCATAGAATTTCATTAATAAATTCAACTCACGGCCTGTCCCGGCTTCGCAAGGGTAGATATTTGTTTATTATATTACTTTTCATTATTGATAATACAATTTTTGTTCTCACAGCAGTCATAGCAGCTACCCATTATTTCTTGATAGTGTGAATTGTCGGAAATTTGAATGTTCCATCATTATTACAGCTTTTTACGCAACATCTACTCATTTTATTTTACATCAATAAAAGCATTTTTTTACCGACTTCAAAAAAAAGGAGGTTATCAATTCGGCCCGTATGTATGTAATATTATCAGAACTGCCCAGTTTTCATATTATGTTAGTCTATATCAGCGTCTGAACAAATGTGCCAAATTTCATAAGTGTATGTATGTATGTATGTTTTTATGTTTGTGCACGCATATCTCCGGAACTACAAGTTCGATTTAAGTAATTATTTTTTTGTTGTACTAGGTATTGTTCAACTTAGGGTACATTTCATCAAAATCGGTTCAGTAGTTTTAGAGATATGTATTTTTTTATGTTGTGACGGATTACAAGATTAGTGCTTATAAGAAAGCGCCTTAACGTGAGGCCTTAACGGTCAAATTTGCTTGACAAAAAAGTACATGGCCGGAATTTGTATAGAGCGATGCCCTGACAAAAAATATTAATGTACATTGACAAACAGGTATTTATTTATGGTAAGGCTGTATGGGCTTAAGCCCTTTGCCTTTTCCGATTGGAAGGAAAGAATAATACCAAAAAAATATATTTATGGTAGTTTAAGTTTTATGAACAGAGAAGAAGCGAGAGATGCTACAAATAGGATTTAAAAAATGTGCCTGATCATTTTGAATAGCAATGATTCCGAGGCGAAACAATAGAAGAATTGTATTTTCAGTAGATAGAGGCCGTTTCTTCACTAGGCGCGTATTCGATTTGTCTCTTCATTCCTCTCACTTGTGTACAGTGATATTAATCTATGGTACAGTGGATTATTTGCCAGAAAATCCAAAACCATAACCATGTTCACTTTTGGTAAATTGTTAGACTGTCCACGCACAAATCCACTCTCCATCGTCTAAATTTTACTTTAATCTAGTTTTTACGTAGCTAAAAGATAGTATATTATACGAAATATATTAATAAGGTTACTTAATACTTCACGTAGACACTCAAACACCGCATTCCATGTACTTACTGTGAGCAACAAACCACGAAATACTCGAAACAGCCGCTAAGCGCTACCCGCCCCACCCGCGCGTAAAGACTTGTGACGTCACAGACCAAATGCTCCGCGTGCATTTCAAAATTAATTCGGGATTCAGTAAAAGTGGATTAACTTTGTCATTTTTCTAGTTATTAAAATAATTCTTTCACCATATATATTATAATTTCTTTGCCTTACAATTTTAATAAGTATTTTAACAAAAATTCCCAAACATTCTAACTCTTTTTAGCTCATTTTTAATCCACTTTAATGAAACTCTGTTTCTCTCAGTGGCGTAGCGTGCCTTGGCGGGGCCCCGTATAAAAATTTGTTTGGGGGCCCCCAAACAAATTTTTAGGTAGGGTAAAGATTTATCACTCAAGAGAAAAAAAACGCATTCCTCTGTATCTACGCCGAAATACCTATAAACAAAAAATTGGACAAGGGTCATCAAAAAAATTCAAGATGCGACTGATCAGTCCAGAGGTCGGAATTAGGTAGTAATTTAATACTTGCATCGAAATGTTGATATTAATTTGGATCTTCCCGGGATTTCTAATAGACAATCTCGTGCTTAAAACAGTATTACATATAAATAATAATAATAAAAACACCAGAGATAGATTAGACAAATAAATTGTGTAAAAGTAAAATTTTTATTAAATAAATCATTGTTTTTATTTTTGTTTGTTTACGCACGTTGGGGGCCCCTGTGGCCCGGGGGCCCCGTATAATTGATAAGGCAGATACGGCGGTAGCTACGCCCCTGGTTTCTCTCTTCCCGCCACATAACATTCATGTTTGAAAAGGCTCTCCCTGTAACTTCTGAAGTGGCGGGAACAGAGAATATAATATTATAATAGCTTATAATATTTTTTTAAACAAACAAATTCCATTAAAAAATAAAATGCCATTTTTCTGCAGTGGACTTTTGCGTAAAATCTGTGTTATTTCACTATTCACCTTGGAGTTCTTTTAAAATTATAACTTCTGAATATAATAACCATTTTTGTAAATAAATCAAACAGTGACATGACATTTGGCATAATAACATTAGTGTGGCTTGTGAATAGGCCATGAATAGGCCAATCTCCAATATTTGAGACTTCCGTTTTGGATAATGATGCCCGATCTTTTACCTACTAGTGCAACCATCCACTGACAAAAAATAAAATATAAATTATTTTAATTACATCTAACTTAAATGAAATTAAAATAATTTATATTTTTGTTTTTGTCAGTGGATGGTTGCACTAGTAGGTAAAAGATCGGGCGTCATTATCCAAAACGGAAGTCTCAAATATTGGAGATTGGCCCGAATATGTGGCTTGTGGAATTGGGGATACCAACATTTTAACAGTCAATGGTCGAGTTTTATGTATGATCATGGTTTTGCATAATTACATGACTGGCACTAGCATAGTAAACATTGTGTAAAAAAGAGTATTTTAGCGTACTCTATTAGTCTTATAGATTATAGAATACGCCTACATGATATAGAGTACAATACTTTATTTTACTTTACCACTCTATGGAGCCCAACGGGCAGAAAACGTCAACGCGGCAGGCCCAGAAGGAGATGGCGAGATGAGCTAGACTCATTTTTAAAGTGTTGGCCTGCAATCGCTTTACATCGCGACAGATGAAGGAGGGAAGGGAGGCCTTTGCCCTGCAGTGGGACAACGTTGGCTAATAATATAATATTGTAAGGAGAATCCTCTCACTACGTCTATGGCAACCTCCCTATCTCGCCTATAAAAGCAAGGTGCTGGGCTAGTTCGGCCCTTTTTGCTGCTCTGCGCTCGGACTGGACGGACGTGTAAATCATCAGGTAGTCACAAGGTTACGTAAGCCATTTGAGTCTCGTAAAAAGGTGATAAAGTGACAATTTGTTTAGTGGATTTTAAGTGTTAGTGAATTGTGTTGTTTGTGATTTAATTAAATTGTAATTGTGTAGTAAAAAATGGTTCTTTTGTTGTTATTTGTTTTTTTTTAATGATTTTCCACTTCTGAAGCTTATAATATATACTTTATTTTAGAGTACGGTTGGCAACCCTAGTCATAGATGTCAATGGGGATGGCAGCTCAAAGCTATTCGTAGATGTCGCTGCGATCGTTGTCCCATAAGTCAGATTACTGTATAGCTTGTACAAAAAACAAACACGTATTTTGTTATAAAAATTGAGTTTATTTTAAAAAACAAATATGGAAAATTATTCGTCAATGCAAGTGCATACACTAAAACAAGAACTAAGACGCCGCGTTGCATCTACAAGAGGAAAAAAAAGTGATTTAGTTGAGAGGCTAGAGAGGAGATCATTTTTTTTGGGCCTTTTCTGAAAGTGCCGGCCAACGAATAAAATTGGTACCTACGGATAGTACTAGTCATTTGGAGCAATAATTACTATGGCACAAAAGTTGTAGGATTACTCTCGGCCAAGTTATACAAGTTCGAAAATTAGTAATTTTCATACATTTTTTGATTTCTGGAAGTGCCAGAACTTGCGACCTCAAGCAATTTAACATAAAGTATTATCACGCCTTTAATCCCTGAAGGGTTGGGCAGAGGTGTACCTAATTAAAATGAAAAATAATCTTTATTTTTGTGAAAAGAAATAAAATAATTTTTAAATATACAAATCTGCTGGTGGGAGCAGCATCGGGAACAGAATCGAAGCAGCCTGTGGTAGGTGTCTTGGGAGAGCAACCTCCTAACAATACGAATCGTGACCAAAAGTAATGCTTTCTGAATCAACCACGTTTTTTTGGCTAATAAATCATCAACCGTGGTACGGTATCCTGCTAAGATAGTCCTACGACTGGTAGGCGTTTGGATCTTTAAGGGCCACTGAAAGCTAATTTAGCCGCGCGTGGAACACGACATGCTGTCATCCTTGATAAGACAACTAGCTCCCCATCACTCGCCGTACGCGGCTGGATTGAGATTTCGAGGGTGTCCTCACCTTCAGGTGTTCTGCGTCCTCATTCGCTGTCATTACTGCTGCAGAAGAAGTGGCAGCCTCCTTTCCGGATAGTTACCTTGTGATCTGAAAGCAGATTCTCCAGCATCTATGTCTATGAGTGGATCACCCGATTAGCCATGTTCCCCTGGTGCGATCATCTATATCTATGAGCGGATCACCCGAATAGCCATGATCCCCTGGTGCGATCAGCTTCTCTGGTCGCCTCTTTATGGAGACAACGGACACAGACAGGGTTCCCATAGAGGTTCTTTAACCGCACCACTTCCACGTAGAGCCTTCAAAAGGGCGTTTGTCCCGCAAGGTTGGGTAACAGCTTGAAGGCAGCCCCGACGCCCCCAACCCGATCCTGTTTTTGACCCAAACGACGGAAAGGCTCCTTAAAGTTCCACGGGATGTAAAGGACGAGAACCAGTCTAGTCTCGTTGGCTGGACGGCGTTGAAAACCCGTCCCACCGTTAATTGTGGACCGTATTGTGACAGTATCGCGTTCCGAAGGCTATGAGGCTCTTTCAGAAAACAATAAATGTATGAATGAAATGTACCGGCTCGTCGACTATCTTAGTATCTGGAACGTAAAGGGCAACTGAATGAAGAGGGTGGGCTTTTAGTCAGCAGGAGGCACGGCGTCCTGATCTACCGCATGACGCAGGTCCTCACCAGACACGGAAGTTTCGGGAGGTACCTGTGTCTGATGAGGAAGGAGGAAATGCCTGGGTGTTCCATTGCGAAGGTCACCCGGAGGACACGGTGGAGCATGCGGTGCAGGACTGCCCCGTTTTGGCAGAGCACTGCCGTGTCCTCACGACGGCGATAAGCGGAGACCTCTCGCGCCCGGCATTGGTCGAGGCCATGCTGCGGGGCGAGACGGAATGGGAAGCGGTCGCCTCCTTCGGCGAAGCAGTCATGCTCGCGAAGGAGGAGGCGGGCCGTGTGAGGGAAAGAACAGCGTCCTCCCTCCACCCCAGCCGCAGTGGTAGACGCCCACGGCGCCGGACGTCGGCAGACAATCTCCGGCCACCGTAGGCGCGGGCATGCGAGCGGCGAGTAATGGGCGGGTCGACGGTGCGTTGTTCCACGCGCACCTCAAAGAGTGTCAGCGAGATGACGGGGCCTCCCTTTAGAGGGCCAATAGAAAAGTAGATATTATTTTCAAAGGTGTATTTGATTGTTTAGTTATGGTATAATCATAGAATTTCATGAATAAATTCAACTAACAGCCTGTCCCGGCTTCGCAAGGGTAGATTTTTGTTTATTGTATAGCTTTTCCTTAGTGATAATACAATTTTTGTTCTCACAGCAGCTACCCATTATTTCTTGATAGTGTGAATTGTCGGAAATTTGTATGTTCCATCATTATTACAGCCTTTTACACAACATCTAGTCATTTTACATCAATAAAACGCTTTTTTTTTCAGAAAATTCCTTTGATTTGACAGTTCTTTTGGGACACAGATGTCAATTTTCACTTTGACACTTGCCTTCCCCATTCTGAACACAAAAGGTAAATAAACATAAAAACTAGGTACAAAGATCCTGTTTGTGTTCTTTTTAATTATTTTGAGGATTGTCTCCAAACCTAAAATGAAATTAAAATGATAAATAAAATATTTCCAAAATAAGTATAGGTACATACTGTTGTGCAAAATGGATAAACAGCAACTCGTTCTTTGGCTAAGTGAAACAGCAGTAAGCAGTGATGAAAGTGATTCAAGTGAATGGAGTGATGTTTGCACTGTAAAACAAGAGGTTTCTGAAGATGAAGATAATAGTGATGAAGAAGAGGATACATTGTTTTTCCCTCTCATGCAATATTTAATACGACTGAGACGAAAGCGAGTAGATGATTATTTACATATTATAGACTCTTGGACAGATGCCGAGTTTAAAAATCGGATGAGACTTTCGAGAAATACTGCTTACCAGCTTATCGGTAAACTAAAAAAAAACTTTTCTATATTTTATTGCATGGGTACCTACTTAATTTTTTTATACCTACTTAGCTATTATTTTATGTAAATACTACAGCTAACCAATGATTTTGTTTCAGATGAACTGGAGAAGTCAGGATTCATAGCATCACATAAGTTTGGACTAAAACCACTGGAACCAAAACTTTGTTTTTATATTTTTCTGTCTTTTATTGCAAATACAGAACCACTTACTCCAATTGCAACAAGATTTGATATTTCTATTTCATCAACATTTCGAGTTATTAGGAGAGTGGTTGCTTGGATTCTTACTAAATTAAATGATGCTATAAAATGGCCTCAGAACTTTGAAGAAATAAGCTCACTATGTGATTCATTTCACACTAAGACTGGAATTTCACATATGATAGGAATAATTGACTGTACACACATCAAAATAGAAAAACCCAAAAATGCAAGAGAATATTGCAATCCAAAAGGATATTTCTCAATCATTTTGCAAGCAACAATTGATGCAAATTTTAGATTTACTAATGTATTTTGTGGGGAACCAGGGTCTTCTAATTGTGCTAGAGTTCTCAAGAAGTCACCTTTATATAACACTGCATCTCAAAACAGAAATGCACTATTCCCACATAATACTTTTCTTGTAGGTCACTCAAGCTATCCATCTTTACCATGGCTTATGCCACCGTTTCGAGAAAATAAAAGATTAACACCACAGCAGAGAGAGTTCAATTCCTTACATACATCTACTAGGAAATTAAGTGATAAGGCCTTCAGTCTTTTGAAGGGCAGGTTTCGCCGCATAAAACTATTTACTGTGTATAGAAATATCGCATTTATAACTGACACTATTGTAGCTGCATGCATCTTGCATAATTATTGTTTGAATGAAAATGATCATTTAGTTTTGGAAGAACATGAATAGAAAACCATTAAGATGTGGAAATATTTATTTCATTAAGTTTCATTCATGTAAAAGAGCTTTGTTCAGTTTGTATAAATAGTTTTATTGCCTCATTAAATCTTGATCAGCTACTAGTTTCCTTAGGAGTGCACATTTTTCCTTTTCAATTTTAATAATTTCTTCTTGTTTTTGCTCTTTGAGTTGTAATTTTTTTAATGCTAATGATTGTTTGATTTCCAATTCCCTTTTCCTTAATTGTAATTCTTCTTGTCTCAGCCTTAAATTTCTTTCATACCTTTCATCTCGCAGTTGTTTCTGATCTTCTTGTTTTCTGAGATAATCTAACCATTGTTTATCTAATTCTATTTTAGCTCTTCTTTCTGCTCTTAATCTTCTGAATGGTGTTGAACCCTTGAGAGAGATATTTCTTTTACTTTTGTCTTTATCTATGTCTTCTGGGCCTTGCATTACACCTGAAGCCAGTCTGTATGTTCCAGTATTATCACTGTATCGACCCAAAATTTGATGCATCTCATTAAAATATTTGAAACTCATTGCACCTTGTCCATTATCAATGCAGTCTTTGTACTTTTTAGTTAGAGCATTAACTTTCCACCTAACTTGATCTGGTGTCACCTAAAAAATAAGATTTTGTATCTGTTAGAAGAACAATAAAATTTTATACTTTATAATAATATTCTTTTTAACAAACAAGTACCTCAACATTTAATGATTTTAATTCTTCTGCTATTGATAGCCACATTTTCGATTTCTTTTTTGGATTGTCCAGCATATGCATTTTTGTTTCATACAAACTTAGAAGCATAAGAGTTGCGTTTTTTGTCCAAATTACGTCTGTAATAAGAAAGTCAGATCTTTACTATTTGATTTTAAGTTACTTATTCTAATGATCTAAGTAATATTGTTAATGCAGTACATACTTTGTTTATTGGTCTCATTGACATCTGTTTCTTCTTGAGCTATAGTGTGGCTGTGATTATAGTTTGTAATAGTCATATTTGGCTTATATGGGGTTGCTGAAATAAGGCATGGAAAAGATATTGTTCAAGAGTTGGAAACAAAATCATTCGAACATTTCCTTTTGTTTAATTGTTACACATGCTAATTTGTTTACTCACATTGATTATCCAAAATAGCCAAAACGGCTACATTGCTATCAATATTTTCATCCATTTTGTGTCGACAATTTGGGCGTTTTCCAACTAGAAGACGACGGTGCACAGAATTTTTATTTACAGTCTGACGGCTCGTACTAACTATACAACGTGAATTTCAAATAAAAAAATGTAATTTAATCAAGTCAAATTAAATGCCACAGTTGCAAAAATGCGCATTAACAATGCACACTGACATTGCGTCCTAGAGATGGGTGGGTGCCCACGGCAAAGCCTCGGTAAAGCTGAGAAGTGAGGGGGAAGGCAAGTGTCAAAGTGAAAAGTGACATTTGTGTCCCAAAAGAACTGTCAAATCAAAGGAATTTTCTAAAAAAAAGCGTTTTATTGATGTAAAATGACTAGATGTTGTGTAAAAGGCTGTAATAATGATGGAACATACAAATTTCCGACAATTCACACTATCAAGAAATAATGGGTAGCTGCTATGACTGCTGTGAGACCAAAAAATGTATTATCAATAAAGAAAAGCTATATAATAAACAAATATCTACCCTTGCGAAGCCGGGACAGGCCGTTAATTGAATTTATTAATGAAATTCTATGATTATACCATAACTAAACAATCGAATACACCTTTCAAAATAATATCTACTTTTCTATTGGAGGTTAAGTATTGCATCGCTCTTTATATCATGAAATGGTTCGTCTGGTGGAGGAATTATCTCCGGGACCGAGATTTGTGATAGTTGTGGTGTTAGGAAGTTAAAATTCTTATCATATTGCTCCAATCTATAAAATAGATGTAAAATTAGATGAAGAAGACAAACACAAAATTTGATGAAATTTTTTTCTCAATATAGAATGTCAGAAGCAGTACTACATTCTTTGTAGAGGCTAGCACATGTAATACCTACTTAAAAATTACAATTTTAATTCCCAACTACAAGTAAATGTGTGTTTAATGTAGTAGAATCAAATTTCTAGCCTCTCAACTAAATCACTTTTTTTCCTCTTGTAGATGCACCGCGGCGCGGCGCGGCGTCTTAGTTCTGGTTTTAGGATATGCACTTGCATTGACGAATAATTTCAGATATTTGTTTTTTAGAATAAACTCAATTTTTATAACAAAATACGTGTTTGTTTTTTGTACAAGCTATACAGTAATCTGACTTATGGGACAACGATCGCAGCGACATCTACGAATAGCTTTGAGTTGCCATCCCCATTATCGGACGCGTCCGTCAGACGCGGCTTAGCAGTGCGCGCGGTAGTTCGCCCGCGGACGCACAAACAACTTAGGGGTTTTCCCCCCACATTTAGGGGTTAAATAAGTGGGTTGGGATTTTTCTAGAGGTTTTTTATTTTTAGGGATCTTCTGACTAGTCTAATTTGTTTTGAAGTAATAAAGTTGTTAAAGCAAAATACTGAAAACTCGTGCTCAGGGTACCTAAACTAGACAGTAAAAAGTTGACCACAGTTTTAATAGTACCTACAGATGCCAGCAGGTCAAGCTACCCGAAACTGTCAATTTTTCCCAATGAACCTTGAACCTAATGCTCTACAAATAAAGTTGAAAATCTATCGGTGCATCCACACCGCCGGTAACATTTTGTAGCTCAACGTTTCCAAATGTTACTCGGTAACATCAGCCAACAAAATATTATTTAATGTTACAAAGTGTTGACGTGTTACTGTAAATCGAATAACGTTGCTCAACATTCGGTAACATCCGCCAACAAAATATTATTTAATGTTACTAAGTGTTGACGTGTTACTGTAAGTCGAGTAACGTTGCTCAACATTCGGTAACAATGTTACCCCCATTATCTAACCATGTTACCGATTGTCGAGCAACGTTACTCGACATACAGTAACACGGCAACATTTGTTGTCGGATGTTACTGCGGTGTGGATGAGTAACAATCAACAAATAGTAACAAGGAGCCACAAAAGTTACCGAATGTTGCCGAATGTTACCGTGTTGCCTTTTGTTGCTCCACAAATGTTACCGGCGGTGTGGATGCACCGTATCAAAGACATCTGACAGATTGTAGTAGCTTGATGTGCTGGCGTCTGTACATTGTTATCCAAGGGGTGAAAATTACTTATTTAAGTTCCGAGGCGGGGTTTGGCGCCCGTAAAGTAGTGAGGGCGCTAATAGTTCGAGGGACTAAATAAGTAATTTACTCGAGGTAAACACTGCTTTTCATTACGACTACGAGGAAAGTAAAAGTAAGAACATTTTTTATTTATTTAGGCAGCTGTCAGTTGAAAGCGATTCTCCCTAGAGCTGCAATGCATAAATTAAAAACCGCTCATGAGGCATGTAATGACCTACTTTCAGAGAATGAGGAATGAAAAAAAATACTTTCCTATTTTTTAAGTTTCTTTTTACTTTAGTTACCTATACGTTTTTTTTGTTATTTTTTTTTAGGGGTTTTCCAAGTAATGGGGATGGCAACTCAAAGCTATTCGTAGATGTCAATGCGATCGTTGTCCCATAAGTCAGATTACTGTATAGCTTGTACAAAAAACAAACACGTATTTTGTTATAAAAATTGAGTTTATTCTAAAAAACAAATTTGGGAACTTATTCGTCAATGCAAGTGCTTACTAAAACCAGAACTAAGACGCCGCGGTGCATCTACAAGAGGGAAAAAAAGTGATTTAGTTGAGAGGCTAGAAATTTGATTCTACCACATTAAACACACATTTACTTGTAGTTGGGATTTAAAATTGTAATTTTTAAGTAGGTATTACATGTGTTAGCCTATCTACAAAGAATATAGTACCGTACTGCTTCTGACATTCTATATTGAGAAAAATGTCATCAAGTTTTGTGTTTGTCTTCTTCATCTAATTTTACATCTATTTTATAGATTGGAGCGATATGATAAGAATTTTAACTTCCTATCACCACAACTATCACAAATCTCGGTCCTGGTGATAATTCTTCCACCAGACGAACCTTTTCATGATATAAAGAGCGATGCAATACTTAACCTCCAATAGAAAAGTAAATATTATTTTGAAAGGTGTATTCGATTGTTTAGTTATGGTATAATCATAGAATTTTATTAAAGATAATGGTAGAACCCTTCGTGCGCGAGTCCGATTCGCACGTACTCGACGGTTTTTTTAATTGATCCAGTGACATTCAGATTACCAGACAAATCGAACGACATCTAATTTATCAAACGAGTATTACTTCTTAGTTTAATGTCTTTGGTTACATACATACATACATTCGAAATCGAAAAACATTATATAACTAGCTTCCGCCCGCGCGGATGTCGGTCTTCGCGTGGATGGTTTATTTCTCCATTTTGAGTAACTCTGACAATGACATCTTATAAATATCTACTGGACCCAAATACGGCTAAGCCTATAATAATTAAGGAGATCCCTCTATTGAGCTACTGCTGTTGAGCTCGCGTTCTGTAGTAAGTATTTGTTTCATAGTAATTCCGACCTTGTATTTACAAATAACTGATCGGAACAGTAATCAAAAAGGTCGCGCTGAAAAGCACGGTTTAAAATTACACGCATACAATATTAATTCCACAGACGACCGCTCGCCACTCTGGACACGTCCGCTCGCATCAAAATTCATAATTTATATGCATCGCGCGGCGCGGAACGCGGCTCCTTATATAGGAGTCGGGGAGGTGTCCGTTACCCAGGCCAGATGTTGTCGAAAATGGTCATTTGAATCTTATAGATAATTAGTTTTGCGGCTTCTATAATTGTTGCGCACATTTTTAAATTTGTTGCATTTATAGTTTTTTAATTATTTCACAAAAACATTTCCTGCTGGGGCAGGCCTGTCTCACTCCGCGGTGTAGGCATAAAACTGCAAGTAGTTGCGGGGCCATTATGTCGTGGCCCATTCACTACGGCTGCCACGCGCCACCCGTTGTGCACGCGCTCCGTCTCCTTAATATTTTTGTTACGTTACGTGTAGTTACGCACAAGTTTCTTGCTTTAGGTGCTTTTGGGAAATTAATAAAACAATATTATTATGAAGAAAAAAATAAAGTACTTACATATTTTGTAATGATGAACAAAATTATCTCCCTGCTTGTGAAGTATGGGTTTAATTGATCACGATTAGGTAGGTTACAAGTTTGGAAATGAGGCGAGATACTAAGTGGAGGGGGGGGTGAGCCTACTAGACGACCAAGATAAAAAGACGACACTCGCACTCACCTTAAGCTGAGTACTAAGAATTAAGATCGGTAGAAGTAGAAAGATGTTTGCGTTGTTGTTTAAAAGTTCTAACTCAGAAAATGGCCACACTACGCATTCAAGGTCAGCTATCGTAATTCGCTGCGCGCCTTTTTTACCTACCTACAAAGACACGCAACGCGGGGCCTGTGACAGTATGCGATAGTAATTGGTCGGTTACTAGGTTGAGTGCAAAATAATAAGGACTGGCTATTTTGCCATTGACGATAAAAATCTTTTAAATATTATTCTTTTTTTTTTGTAAGACGTAATGTTCAAAAATATAACAATAATAGGTAGAAAAGATAATATTATTAAAAATATCATTCCTCACGTAAGGTGCCGCAGGTACCTACTATTAACATTCTGTGCTAACAATCAATAATGTAGGTACAGCTTGGCAAAAAAGTCGTGAAAATAATGGTGGCGCCTCTATCGTACATATTGTAACCCTATATAGTACGGCAATAACGATCTTGATACTTTGATTTTTTTTTTCAAATATTTTTTTATTAAATGTGTTTTGACGTGTTTTAGAGGAGCTTATTTAGCCCCTAAATAATAAAACAACCGCTCATGACAATCTTCAAGGTTAAGCCATGATTGAAGATTGTCCTGTATGTTATTTGTAGATTTTTACTGTGCGTCAGAAACTCAAAAATTTGAAAACGTGACTTTCCAGGTGGTATTGAATTACTCAATTGCTTGATTGTGGAGTTCAGAGAGTCAGTCGCTCCATGTAACATACTAATGTTTACGCTGCATCCGGTTAGACTGGACCGACCCCAAAATTTGTTGGGAAAAGGCTAGGCAGATGATAATGTCTTTGACGGGTTTCACATTACTTAAACTTAAATTAAACCAAATAAACAAATTTCTCTACTCGTTACACACTCGCTTTTGTATGATAATGCGCAAGTAAGTACGTGTGTATATTGATTTTCATTATGAGGAAAATAAAAGTCAATGATTCTTTTAAGTGGTTTTTATTAATAACAAAGTAAATGTGTCTAAAGACAAAAGGTAAATTGTTGCTGAAGCGACAATAGAAAATCAATTGTATCTTTTTAGGTATATCATATTAAATGGTTAAAAAATCGACTAACAATCTTTTTGACAGTGTAACAGAATTAAACTTTTTGTCTGATCGCGCACAAGTCAAAATCATACAACTGTTTTTTGGGTCGCCCTGCTTTATGTTTCCCTGGAGTGGAGAAAATACCTTTGTTTGTTTGCCCTTCCTTAGCAATTCGCCGTATGGTACTTACGGATTTACCTAGAAAAAAAACTTAGTTATTTTCATTCTGGAAGTAACACAAAAAGTATCAATATTATAGGAGCGTCCATCTTTTGCAAATAAACATAACCTCTAATTCATCAATGTTTTTCAATGTAATTAACAGTTATATTAATGGTTTAAACTATCTATTGTAAGTTTGGACAAACATATTATACCTAATTACTTAAATAAAATAACATTTTACCTGTCATTTCAGCAGTTCTTTCATAAACATCGTTTATATTCGATAAAATTTGTCCGGCTTCAAATTCCGCCAAACATCTGGTATACACCTTATAAATTATCACTCTAGCGGAGCTGCGAATGGTTTTTCTATTCATTTTGAGCCCTTTGAGTCACCAAATTCAACACAATAATAAAAAATACACAAAAAACAGCCAGCGATAACATGAAATGACATTACATGTACTGACTAGACGTGACAGTGGGTGAAGTTGCCAACGATGAAAATTTTTAGTACCGTTTCAGGACATTTTTGCCAAGCTGTATGTAGTAATCGATGACAAAAAGTAATTTAACAAATGCATAAAATACGCATAGGTTCCGACCTATTTCTGCCTAAACTCGCAAGTCGCAACCCTATTGGGCTAGACCCATAGTAACCTTTTAATGTCGTTGGCGTCAGATAAACCAAAATAAACTCTCGCGCGTAATCATTCAGTACATTTTTGCTTGCGCACGGGAAGTTTAGGCTATTATAAAAGTAGGTGGGCGGTACGGCTGCCAGTTAAAATGTACTTTATTCTCTCGTAAATAGATTTTACATTTGTTTAATTTTTTTTTGGAGTGGGACTTCTGTTGTACTATTAAGTATTCTGTGGCTGGGGTAACGTTACCCCAGCCAGACCTTTTTCTTTCTAATGGGAATATTTAAATAAATACTAGCTATAAAATTAGTTGTCTAGATGAAGTAAATGTTGTGCCTTATTTTGTATTTATTATTTCTTCGGTTGCGAAGCTATTCGAGATTTTGCTGGGGTAACGTTTTTGGTTTTGCTAGATCTTTGAAATGGTTAAGCGGATTCTTATCATATTTTGTACATGACTTCGTAGAAATCAGTTTAAATTTGTTCTGCAATAAAAAAACCAAAATAATGCATAGCTTAAAGGTTATTTCATTAAATAGAAAAACACTTCAATTGGTCCCAGCACTCTCAATAAGAAGTCTGAAGACTTACTTTAAACGTTATTTTAAAGCTTGTAACTGCCTTCAAATGTATGTGAAGTTTCATTAGTATCCTGTAAGTATTTAACAAGTTATGATGATATTCAGTTCTTCACGAGCACGGTCTTGATGCGCGCGGTGTTATTTGGCCACTGGATTGGATATATGAACTGAATGTTATGTCAATTATTAGTTTTTTAGTTCAGTTGTATATCAGTAAAATTTCAGCGTAGTACATTGGATAATTAATGAGATAATACGATTAAAGTCATTAGGAAGTGAATGACCGTGGTAACCCGACCAAGTTTAGGTGGTTACGAAAAAGCGAAAACGCAGAACATTATACTATCTTTTGAAATGCTTAGTATAATACACCTTACAATTTCGGTACAGACGCGTACACTGTTAAATAAAAATACAATAATATATTTACTATGAAAACATTATTATTATCTTCCAGTTGCACAAACTTATCAAAAATCACCGATATAATTATGTCGTTCGGTGGGACGTGGGAGGGGTGGGGTGAAGGGGTGTAATACATTGTTTGCATAACGCACTAAACATGCTCCATAATCACATAATTCATCTTGTAGAGTGCGCGTGCACTTCGGCAGTTCCGTTTCCTTTTTTTGCAAATATTTATCGAGTGCGTGAGAGCTATTATATAATAATAAGTGTGGCGAATTACTGCTAATGTGGAGTGCTTCTATTGATGATCATAATTATGGTGCGGGCTGCTTGATGAATTCACGAACAAGGTAAGCTTGCATAATGTAACTACAGAAATAGTAGCAAAATTATTATTAACATGTTGTTAGGTACTTATCTAAAACTGTATTTTTTAAGGCTGAATTATTTGAATTTAGGATCTTATTATTTTCTTTTTTTCGTACTTAGTTATTACCTGGACTGGAATTCTCAACAATGATAACGACATATTTATCCTTCGCTACATAGTGCCTATAAAACAAAGTCGCTTCCCGTTTGTCTATCCCTGTTTGCTTAGATCTGTAAAACTACGCAACGGATTCTGAAGCAATGTTTTTTTAATAGATAGATTGATTCAAGTGGAAGGTTTTTTTGTATACATTGTCAACATATGACTTGAAACTTGATTAATGAAATTCATGACTTAGCGACCGATTTTAATCGTTATCAATGTCGGGAGTCGGGACTACCGCAACAGGTAGGTAGGTACTTATTTCCACAAACTCCTTGGACACGTAGACTTTAAGAAATTCATAATTACCTTGTTGCGATACCCGCGTTGATATTAACTCGCAAATAGATGACGATTAGAGTTTCAAATATGTATCAATCATTACACATTCCAATATGTGTATATTTAAATAAAAACTGTAACTGTGTACTGTGTATACTGAAATCTATAATTTAAATAAAAAATAATAGAAGATTTCAAAAAAGCAAAATTACTATCTGTAATTTTAATCTGTGAGTGTTTTTAAGTACAAGTTTATTAATACTTTAAAAGTTCAATTTAAATGATTATTTTACCTGTCAATAAAAATTCTTTAATAATCATGTAGTTTTTTTTTAAACTTGTGTACATGTCTGTACTAAATTTGTAACACTATCCTACATATTTTAGAAGGTACCATAATGTTCTGCGTTTTCGCTTTTTCGTAACCACCTAAACTTGGTCGGGTTACCACGGTCATTCACTTCCTAATGACTTTAATCGTATTATCTCATTAATTATCCAATGTACTACGCTGAAATTTTACTGATATACAACTGAACTAAAAAACTAATAATTGACATAACATTCAGTTCATATATCCAATCCAGTGGCCAAATAACACCGCGGGCATCAAGACCGTGCTCGTGAAGAACTGAATATCATCATAACTTGTTAAATACTTACAGGATACTAATGAAACTTTACATACATTTGAAGGCAGTTACAAGCTTTAAAATAACGTTTAAAGTAAGTCTTTAGACTTCTTATTGAGAGTGCTGGGACCAATTGAAGTGTTTTTCTATTTAATGAAATAACCTTTAAGCTATGCCAATTTTTGATTTTTTTATTGCAGAACAAATTTAAACTGATTCCTAAGAAGTCATGTACAAAATATGATAAGAATCCGCTTAACCATTTCAAAGATCTAGCAAAACCAAAAACGTTACCCCAGCAAAATCTCGAATAGCTTCGCAACCGAAGAAAGAATAAATACAAAATAAGGCACAACATTTACTTCATCTAGAAAACTAATTTTATAGCTAGTATTTATTTAAATATTCCCATTAGAAAGAAAAAGGTCTGGCTGGGGTAACGTTACCCCAGCAGGAAATGTTTTTGTGAAATAATTAAAAAACTATAAACGCAACAAATTTAAAAATGTGCGCAACAATTAGAGAAGCCGCAAAACTAATTATCTATAAGATTCAAATGACCATTTTCGACAACATCTGGCCTGGGTAACGGACACGTCGGGGAGGCGTGGCCCGCGTGTGCCGCAAACGGTTCAAGCCAAATCCGACTTTCGGCGCTACAGGTTACGGCGCTGAATCCACTGCGGGTGCAACGTGTGTTCGTGGTTCTACAGAACAACGTCTATGAATAAAACTGAAAAATAAGTATTTTTTTTCTACGTATTTTTCCAGGATAAAAAGTATCCTATTTTATGCCCAGGATAATAAGGTATAATTATACCAAGTTTCATCGAAATCGAACCGTTAGTTTTCACGTGATGCCTGCACATACAGACAGACAGACAGACAAAAATTTTTTAATCACATATTTGGGTTTGGTATCG
The DNA here is from genome assembly GCA_950005045.1 of Agrotis exclamationis. NCBI lineage: Eukaryota > Metazoa > Arthropoda > Insecta > Lepidoptera > Noctuidae > Agrotis > Agrotis exclamationis. The sequence continues at coordinate 7,333,810 of OX465423.1, read as the reverse complement.
ATCCAGCAACACCCCCCGCTATTTATTTTTTCAATATTTTCAATGTACAGAACTGACCCTTCTACAGATTTATTATATGTATAGATGAGGATAGGTAACGTGTATGTATTTTTTTTTTTTATCGTGGTAAAATCATCAAATGAGTCCTCCCACCCCGGGCAGGGCGGGAGGGACTGTCAGACTTGTACTGACTAAAATCCACGGTGTCCTTCAATACGTAATGAGATAAGTCCCGCGACCCCGGCAGGCTTTGGCCCTCTAGAGAGGGGGCCCCGTCATTATGCTGACGCTCTTTGAGGCGCGCGTGGAACACAACGCGCCGTCAACCCGGGCATGGTCCATGGTCGGGCTGCGAGTTGCTCTTTACTCGCCGCCCGCATGCCCGCGCCTACGGTGGCCGGAGATCGTCTTGCGACGTCCGTCGCCGTGGGCGTCCACCACCGCGGATGGGGCGGAGGGAGGACATTGTCCTCTCCCTCACGCGGCCCGCCTCCTCCTTCGCGAGCATGACTGTTTCGCAGAAGGAGGCGACCGCTTCCCACTCCGTCTCGCCCCGCAGCATGGCCGCAACCAATGCCGGGCGCGAGAGGTCTCCGCCTATCGCCGCCGTGAGGACACGTCGGTGCTCTGCCCAAGCGGGGCAGTCTTGCACCGTATGCTCTACTGTGTCCTCCGGGCGATCTTCGCAGTGGTGACACCCAGGCGTTTCCTCCTTTCTCCTTAGACACAGGTACCTCCCGAAACTTCCGTGTCCGGTGAGGACCTGCGTCATGCGGTAGGTCAGGACGCCGTGACTCCTATCCAGCCACTCCTCAAAGAGGGGTCTTACCGCCGCGCGCCGCGATTGCGGCGTGCCCGGCCGTCCCCTTCATACTGCCCTGAGATCGCGCCGGAGCTCTTCCCGCTGCGCCTCGACTTCTCGAGGCAGCGGGGAAACGTGTATTTGGCAGTCAGTTAATAAAAAAAAATCAAATTATAAAATAGGTATTTATTTTACATCCATTGAAACAGGGATTGGGACTCCATAACTTTACCACCCACTTTTTTAACAATCACTCCCAATATTTGATAAATTATTTCTTAATTGTTGTATTTTTTCTGGCTTTATGGCTAATGAATAACAAGTATGATGCATCATGGGGAAAGGGTATTTCATACAGAAAATAGTTAGGTAGGTACCTACTTATGATTAAATTTCACTGAACAAAAGATAATTATGTTAAGTGCGTTTTTAAGTATAAATCAATAAACATTAGCCCCTTCGTAAACAAGGAAACGCAAGTCTCTGATACCTTACGACTTTAGTATCCACGACGACTATCGCAATACAAATTCCAAATTCATGCATCATGCACGCGTCAATGGATGCCAAAGTCGTAAGGCATCGGAAACTTCCGTCGACTTGTGTACGAAGGGGCTTAGGTTCATACTCATGATGGGTTTGACGCATTTGGTGCACTTCTCAACTTGTACACCATGCTCAAATGGTGAACTTAGCAACTGGTGCACTTCTCATATGGTACACTTCGCAACTGGTGCACTTCTCAATTGGTGCACTTCGCAAAAGGAGCACTTTTTAAGATGAGTGGAGATTGGGAAAAATTGTCTAAAAATTAAAGAATCTTTGGTTTTGCTGGGTAATTTTCTTAAAAATACAATCAACAAAATAACTTTGAACTAACTCTACATAATCCTAATAACATTTTTATTTTTTCAAAAATAAAAATAACGTCACTCGGAAATAATAACATTATAATTATGTAAGAAAAAAATAGATTTACAGCAAAAAGTTATCATAATTATATCTAATCACTAATATAATAATTGGAGAAACGTGATCTTTTCTTTTTTGCCTGCAGCAAAAAAATTATAATAACAACAAACTGATTATGCTATCTATATAAAACAAACATACAATTTTCATGCGATATAAAACTAAATGAAGGTAGTTTTTTTATCGTGGTAAAATCACCAAATGAGTCCTCCCACTCAGGGCAGGGCGGGAGGGACTGTCAGACAAACAAAGGTTTATCTATATTAATATAACCTGTTTTTGAGAAACAGGTTATAGTTTATTTTAAAGCTTTTATCTTATTAATAATAATAACTATAACTAAAAGAAGTAAAGTACAGTTTAAATTATAATACCCTTTAATTGTTGAGGGGTCCAAATGGGGGGACCATTCAACAATTAAATGGACAATGGAAAATGGATGTCCACAGTACATGAAGGTTATTGATATAATATGATATTATATCATGACTCTTTATTATGATAACTTTTTGCTGTAAATCTAATTTTTTTTTCTTACATAATTATAGGTATTGTTATTATTTCCGAGTGACGTTATTTTTGTTTTTTCTTTTTTAATAAAAATGTTATTTATCATGTAGAGTTTAAAATTATTTCGTTGATTGTATTTTTAAGAAAATTACCCAACAAAACCAAAGTTTCTATAATTTTTAGACAATTTTTCCAATTCTCCACTCATCCTAAAAAGTGCTTCTTTTGCGAAGTGCACCAATTAAGAAGTGCACCAGTTGCGAAGTGTGCCATATGAGAAGTGCACCAGTTGCTAAGTTCACCATTTGAGCATGGTGTACAAGTTAAGAAGTGCACCAAATGCGTCAAACCCCTCATGATGATTCATTAAAATAAAGTAATGTATTTTATGTATTTATACTCATCAACTAGCTTCTGCCCGCGACTTCGTACGCGGATCCTGTTGCTTATGCCAGCAACAACGGAGTCGTCAAAATCGAAGATCTGAAACGTCTGATGTCCAATAGAGCCCGGGTAAATATTATATGGGAGTTCTGGCCAGTAGAGTCAGATTTTTAATGATATACCATCGTCATCCAAAATCAGTCCTAGTCTTACCTTGGGAGTACCTCCACGCGGTGAAAGCTCACCGCGTGGAGGTACTCCCAGTTTATGTTATTTTATAATTAATTATACATGGTTAATTTTTCAACTGGGCGTGGATGGCTATTTCTGAAACTACTTATGAGGAATATAAAAAAACGTTGAAAGGAGTCTCGAGGCCGATTTTAACGAAAACTAAAACTGCATTATTGGATTTTAGAAAAATTAATAATCCTGGTCCTGGCCAGGAATCGAACCCGCCGATTTTGGAAAAAAAAGTCACACCCTGTATTATTACACTATTCGATAGTGTTGCTAATAGGTAAGGAGCAAATTCTGGGAAGTAATCATATACGCCAAACTTAAGGAAATTACAGATATAAGTGTTATAGTTCAGCTGGGCTCTTGGAGTTCCACATCAGGTGTTCCAGATCTTCAATTTTTATACTTCAACAGAGAGTGCTCATCAGGCTGAACAACTCTTGCTAAGACGTCATTCCATTATAGCATAATTATGTTAATCGGACTTAATACCTATACAACAAAAAAAAATTATTCAAATCCGTCCAGTAGTTCCGAAGATTAGCGTGCACAAACACACAGACAAACAGACAAAAAAATATTTAATTACAATTTCGGGTTCGGCATCGATAAAATAACAACCCCTGCTACTTTTTTTTATATATTTACATTGTACAGACACCACTTTTCTACAAATTGATTATACATATTATGTATAGATACAAACATTAGGTATACTAAAACACGAGAAAAATCACGGAAACTTTCTCCGTTTCTCCGCTCCGCCTCAATGGACACTATGGACAGACAGCCTAAAGGTGCGTACAGACTACAGACTATATAACATAACATGTTATAAAACATTGCTGTATAACTTAGTCACGGTTAGCATTGAAGAACGACAAGCGACAATGGTTAAATAACATTTTTATATTGCAATGTCATTCTAATGTGTACAGTATTGTTTTGTTGCAATGTTGAATAACAAGGTTACATAATGTGGACGTGTTATAAAACACAAGTTATATAACGTTACATAGTCTGTACGCACCTTTATAAAACATGTTATTCATATATACAACAATGTTATATAACTTTGTGACGGTTAGCCAACGACCATATTTTATATCTAGACTCCTAATCACAGGCGACCGATGTCTGTCAACACATTAGGTAAAAAAGTCTTATAACCGTCGTGACTCGACCTCTCCTGTGAGTCCCCTCGTCGCACTGACCTTGAGTTAGCCAATCAGAACGCAGTACCCCGTCCCCGTTAGCCAATCAGAACGCAGTACCCCGTCCCCCTCGCTTACGTCGTAGCTCAGCGACTTGACAGAATAATTTTCGTTAGTCAGATCGTGCATGAGGCGTCTAGATATAAATGGTCGTTGCGGTTAGCACTGGAGAACGACAAGCGACAATGGTTAAATAACATTGTCATATTGCAATGTTATTCTACAGTGTACACGTACTTACAGTATTGTTTTATGTTGCAACGTTGAATAACAAGGTTACATAATGTGGACGTGTTATAAAACACAAGTTTATAATATGTTACATAGGTACCTACATGTCTGTACGCACCTTAAGACATTCTACACACTGTAACGGCTCATTCACACTGGATCCGTCATAACGATTCGTGATTTAATACTGAAGGTTTGTGAAAGATGAAACATCATCCGTCATTCCGTAATAGTGTGAACACGGGAAATTAAAATGTATAGTAGTAGTAGTATAGTAATGTATAGTTGACTGGCCTGTTGGTCTAGTGGTTAGTGACCCTGACTGCTATGCCGGAGGTCGTGGGTTCGATTCCCACCCAGGACAAATGTTTGTGTGATGAGCACGATCATTTGTTCTGTGTCTGGGTGTAATTTATCTATAATATGTATGTATTTAGAAATATATAAGTATGTTTATCAGTTGTCTAGTACCCATAACACAAGCTCTGCTTAGCTTGGGACTAGATGGCGTTGTGTGATAGTTGTGGAATATTATTATATTATTATTATTATTATAGTCGCCCATACACATCAAAATAACGATTCGTGAAAAGACGATTCATCAAAAAACACGAATCGTCTTGACGGATTAGTGTGAATGATGAGCACTAAGATTATTTTTTTACTGTGTACTTCCGGCGAGCATTCGAATTTAATTTCAATTATTCGTTCATTTTATTTTTAATAAAAAATGTTTAATGTATGCGGTCGCGCTTAAGTACCAGGAACTTTTAAATCAGACGAACCTATCTAAAATAAATAAAAATACATGTGCAATGATTTCAAAAGGAAGGATACACCCTTCAAAACATTTTGACGCAACCTTCTTCTAAACAAAAAAAAGTAGCGCCATCTATGATACCCCATAGGGGAACAGTGTATAAGACGGGGACGCGAGGTATAATGGGGACTTACACTCTTTAGGCATACTTAACACAACACTAACGTAGCGCTAGCGCCATCAGGACGTCATTTGCAAACACCCCTTAACAAATGGCGTCCTGTTGGCGCTTGTGCTACGTTAGTATTGTGTTAAGTTTGCCTTATTAAGTGTGTGATTTCCCATCATACCTCGCGTCCCCGTCTTATACACTGTTCCCCTACGAACTACGTTCAAGTAGCGTTGCATAAAATGACGACGTGATCTTGTAAGAGCGTAAGTACATGATTTTTAATCGGAATTAAGAATGTTGTAAAAAAACGTAATAGTGAAATAAATGAATTTCAACAACTTATTGCTATAATTCGTTCGTACGTTATTGAACATTGATTTAAATTAAAAAGACAACTAGCTTACAGGTGATTCCTACGTAGTTGCCCGCGAAATTCAAATTTTCTGAGAATGGAGCGAATCTTTTGATCATTCTTATATTTAAAGTTATACTTGTTATTGTCGCGAACCATATTTTCAAGTCACAACTTGTCACTGATATGCAAATTGCAAAAAAAAAACATGAAAATTTGAATTTCGCGGGCTACTACGGAGGAATCGCCCTAACATAGCACGCTTGTATCTTTGTGATTTTTCATGATACAGTTTTGAAATTTTGTGCATAGATTCTTTATACAAAAATCCTAGATAGATGTAACGGGTTTATATTTTCAAGGAATGCACAATTGCCAAACACTCTCATCCTTTAAAGAATTATATTCAAAATGACTTGCAGTAAGTCTGTATACATATTTTATGTACTTACCATAGGTAAGAATAATATGGATATTCCTCAAGTCCCGGGATTTGGAGTGAGACAACAATGTGTTGTTGCTTAAGAATTGAATTCTAGTGGCCTAGAAAGATACAAAAACAGGTGCGTCACTCTAGCGACAGAAACACCCCGCTACTTTTTCTTTTCTTTTGAAAAAAGCGGCGACATTACGCGTCTTGATTCCGTGGAATATCCATATTAACATCAATATTTGCGGTCAATGAACCTAAATAGCTCTACCTATTCCGATCCATTTTAATAAGTGTTACTAACTAAATATTTACAAAAGATCTATTTAAAAATATGATTCTCTTTCGGCAGTAGGTAAATGAAAACAAATTTGGTTGCTTTGAAGATAATCACTTGACCAGTCCCTTAGAAATGTGATAGTCTTTAAAGCAACCGATCAAACAGAGGTTTACGTTGCAAGATTCACACTTAAAAGCTGTGCAAGCATCAACTTTTTTAAGTGCGCACCACTTGCATCGTGACTTCCTAACATTTGTTTTGGCAGGGAAGTGGTGTGTTTCAGGTACCGGAAGCGGTTGTTCTATTATTTGCGGGCGAAATATCTGTATGATTTCGTTCGCTAACAATACCCGAAATTGCCGCTGTGCCATTTTGTCTGTCCTTGTCTTCGACATCATGACAAAAGCGTTATGGATGGATACGTTGAGTAGTCGGCGAAAAAGTTTCTTGTACCATATTGCATTACGTGTCCGTTCTATGGGAAACGCTTGCAAAAGTTGGTCTTTTTTGTCGACCCCTCCCATAGATAGGTTGTAATCTAATACTACTTTCGGTTTATAACTGTAGTATCCTTGCTTCGTTTTTTCGCCGACCTCCACCTTGTGGTATGTGGAAATAAGTGGAACCACATTCCCTCCGTCCTTCCACACCGTAATTGTCATGTCTTTTGTTTGGCTAAATGCGACTTCACCAGACCGCATGTTCGCCTTATTTTTTTGGCGCAAACTATCAGGCACGAAGGCCCTGGTCAGACGCAGGGTGCCCATAACGTCCGTCTTTTGGGCCTTCAGGGTGCGGGCCAGCAAAGGACTGTTATAGAAGTTGTCCATTACTAGAGTATGCCCTTTATTAAGTAATGGACGAACTAACTTTAGAACAGTTCTTGATGACGCACTTTCAAGCTCCTTTTCGTTGGTGTTGACATCATGCTGTTCTCTCTTGCCAGTATAAATTATCATCTGCCAGAGATATCCCGTCTTGGACTCACATAGTTCATAGCTCTTAATACCTACCTGAGCAGCTTTAGTTGCTATGCGCTGAGCAAAGGAGAGCCTGCCTTTCCACAGCATCAGCGACTCGTCTATAGCAATTTCCTGCTCAGGTAGGTATAAAGAGCTGAATTTTTTATTGAGGTGGTCTATTATAGGCTTAATTTTCATTAGTTTAGTCGGCATACCTCTGGCACATAACATATTGTCTACAAAATGTAAACACCTCTTTATGAGCGTAAACCTTGTGTACGGCATAATATCGCCAAATTTGCCCACCTTTAAATAAGGCAAGCTAGGGACCCAGTATTCACTTTCTACAGGGATTGGAAGGATGCTCTGGAGCATAATGATACCATAAAACGTCCACAACTCTTGTGGAGTTATTGGAGTCCATTTTAACATGCGAGAATGTTGTTTAAGCGGGGAAGACTGGAGATTTGCTGCGTATTTGTTGGTTTCATTCACGATGAGGTTTATTATGCCTTTGTCCCAAATTTTAGAAAAAATTTGGAACGGAGACATACCCTCAATGGGGAAAGTTGGCCCCGCTGGTCCAGTAAAATTTTCTCGTACTCCAGTAAAATTTTGGGGATCGTGAGACCAATCAAATGTCAGCAAATCGTCCTGACTTGACTCTCGCAGAGCGCAATCATCCTGCCTGTCTAAGGAGCCTACGATCTCGCGGAGTTCGCTCGGCAAGTCTTCTTCGGCAAATTCTTCAGCATGCCTCCTGCGAGGGTATATATCGTCCAAGCAATCTTCATCCTCGACATCGCTGCCAGGATTCAGACCCGCAGAACGTTCCCACAGCCGAATTTCTTCCTCCACGTTGTCTTCGTAAATCGCAGGTTCTAAAATAAAGTTAAGTACATAAGCCCATATTTAACTATCATTTGCTTTCACCTTAGTCCATGATGCTACGAGCTTATCGTCACAACGAGAACTGAGCATAAAAAATACCTGGTATTGAGGACGACGTTGATGGGCCTGGTAAGACATTGTTCAAAGGCGGACTCTCTGAAAAGACTAACCCAAGCAACTCGACGCTTGCATCGACCATGAGGTTGTGACCCAACTCTTTTCCTTCATCCAAAATAATTACCTCCGTAGACGGGGTAATTACCAACTGACTATCCCTGTGAAATAAAAATATACATATTAAGTAGATAGACTTCTTCTGAATGTTTTCAATACATTATGTCAGAGATTAACTTCTGCACCTCCGATTATCCTCAAATCGACGTTTTTCACCCAACTCTTTGCCTTCATCCAAAATAATTATCTCCTTAGACGGGGAAATTACCAACTGGATATCCCTGTGAAATAACAATATACAACATATTAAGTAGATAGACTGCTTCTGAATGTTTTCAATACATTATGTCAGAAATTAACTTCAAAATTACTGCGGAGATGGCGGCGAGGCTGCACCTTCTTCCAAGAGTTCGACCCTAGAAGGCCCACTTGTCTCCAACGCTGGATAGAAAAGCATTAAAATGTGTTAAATTGGTTGTCAGTTCAATAAGGGAATGATATCTGGCAGACAATGACACACCTAACTTCTCCAATTCCCATGGTTGAAGAATACGCGGGGGCGGCACTTCTGGGGTGCCCGGTATCAAAGGGCATGGTATTCTAACCGGTGACACATTTCTGGAAATATTAAAAAAAATAATTAAATAAATAAGTTGTGACTGTGAAAAGGATATTATTTTCCTAAATATTTTTCTTGCCTTCGCTTTGTGCTACGTGGAGCATCGGGCATCAAAAAATGCCCAACCTCCATCCTGTCACGCTGCTTTTGAAGTCGTTCCCTTTGATCAGCTGTTAACCGGGCCATGTTTTTTTTTTCCAGCGCCCGCCTTTTTTTTTCCATGGCAAGTGACCTAGGAGACAAAAAAAAAATGAATAACACTAACAGCGGTTTACGAACTGCGTCCGATCTGAATCCGAAAAATGTTATAGGTACATAATATATGTAGTAGGTAATAAAATTTCAAATAAATGTTCAGGTATTTACTTCATCAATCGTGACGGCCCAGCACCAGCCGAGGACACGTCGATATCATCGTCTTTTGACCTAGAAGAAAGTTTAATGAAAAGAAAGCACGTTTTTCAATTTCAATACACAATTTTAAGATTCTTGTAGCAAAAGTATGGAAAGAGCACAAACGTAGTGAAGTCGAGGGTTCGTGCAACGCCGTGCCCTCGTCCACGCGCACGTCCTCGGTTTCCCGCTCGACCACCACGGCTGCCTCTATGATATTTTTGAAAAGACTAACCCAAGCAACTTGACGCTCGCATCGACCATGAGGTTGTCACCCAACTCTTTTCCTTCATCCAAAATAATTACCTCCGTAGACGGGGAAATTACCAACTGGCTATCCCTGTGAAATAACAATATACATATTAAGTAGATAAACTTCTTCAGAATGTTTTCAATACATTATGTCAGAGATTAATTTCGAAATTACTTCGGGGATGGCGGCGAGGCTGCACCTTCTTCCAATAGTTCAACCCTAGAAGGCCCATTTGTCTCCAGCGCTGGATAGAAAAGCATTAAAATGTGTTAAATTGGTTGTCAGTTCAATAAGGGAATGATATCTGGCAGACAATGACATACCTAACTTCTCCAATTCCCATGGTTGAAGAATACGCGGGGGCGGCACTTCTGGGGTGCCCGGTATCAAAGGGCATGGTATTCTAACCGGTGACACATTTCTGGGAATATAAAAAAAAAATTAAAATTGTTGTGACTGTGAAAAGCATTATTATTACTTTTCCTAACTATCTTGCTTGCCTTCGCTTTGTGCTAGGTGGAGCATCGGGCATCAAAAAATGCCCAACCTCCATCTTGTCACGCAGCTTTATGAGCCGTTCCCTTTGATCAGCTGTTAACCGGGCCATGTTTTTTTTGTCCAGCGCCCGCCTTTTTTTTTCCATGGCAAGTGACCTAAGAGACAAAAAAAAAAGAATAACACTAACAGCATTTTACGCACTACGTCCGATCTGACTCCGAAAAATGTTATAGGTACATAATAAAATTATGTAGTAGGTAATAAAATTTCAAATAAATGTTTAGGTATTTACTTCATCAATCGCGACGGCCCAGCAACAGCCGAGGACACGTCGATAACATCATCTTTTGACCTAGAAGAAAGTTTAATGAAAAGAAAGCACTTTTTTCAATTTCAATACACAATTTTAAGATTATTGTAGCAAAAGTATGGAAAGAGCACAAACGTAGTAAAGTCGAGGGTTCGTGCAACGCCGTGCCCTCGTCCACGCGCACATCCTCGGTTTCCCGCTCGACCACCACGGCTGCCTCTATGATATTTTTGAAAAGACTAACCCAAGCAACTCGACGCTTGCATCGACTATGAGGTTGTCACCCAACTCTTTTCCTTCATCCAAAATAATTACCTCCGTAGACGGGGTAATTACCAACTGGCTATCCCTGTGAAATAACAATATACATATTAAGTAGATAAACTTCTTCCGAATGTTTTCAATACATTATGTCAGAGATTAATTTCGAAATTACTTCAGGGATGGCGGCGAGGCTGCACCTTCTTCCAATAGTTCAACCCTAGAAGGCCCACTTGTCTCCAGCGCTGGATAGAAAAGCATTAAAATATGTTAAATTGGTTATCAGTTCAATAAGGGAATGATTATCTGGCAGACAAAGACACACCTAACTTCTTCAATTCCCATGGTTGAAGAATACGCGGGGGCGGCACTTCTGGGGTGCCCGGTACCAAAGGGCATGGTATTCTAACCGGTGACACATTTCTGGGAATATAAAAAAAAAAAAAATTGTTTTGACTGTGAAAAGCATTATTATTACTTTTCCTAACTATCTTGCTTGCCTTCGCTTTGTACTAGGTGGAGCATCGGGCATCAAAAAATGCCCAACCTCCATCTTGTCACGCAGCTTTATGAGCCGTTCCCTTTGATCAGCTGTTAACCGGGCCATGTTTTTTTTGTCCAGCGCCCGCCTTTTTTTTTCCATGGCAAGTGACCTAGGAGACAAAAAAAAAGAATAACACTAACAGCATTTTACGCACTACGTCCGATCTGACTCCGAAAAATGTTATAGGTACATAATAAAATTATGTAGTAGGTAATAAAATTTCAAATAAATGTTTAGGTATTTACTTCATCAATCGCGACGGCCCAGCAACAGCCGAGGACACGTCGATAACATCATCTTTTGACCTAGAAGAAAGTTTAATGAAAAGAAAGCACTTTTTTCAATTTCAATACACAATTTTAAGATTCTTGTAGCAAAAGTATGGAAAGAGCACAAACGTAGTGAAGTCGAGGGTTCGTGCAACGCCGTGCCCCCGTCCACGCGCACATCCTCGGTTTCCCGCTCGACCACCACGGCTGCCTCTATGATATTTTTGAAAAGACTAACCCAAGCAACTCGACGCTTGCATCGACTATGAGGTTGTCACCCAACTCTTTTCCTTCATCCAAAATAATTACCTCCGTAGACGGGGTAATTACCAACTGGCTATCCCTGTGAAATAACAATATACATATTAAGTAGATAAACTTCTTCCGAATGTTTTCAATACATTATGTCAGAGATTAATTTCGAAATTACTTCAGGGATGGCGGCGAGGCTGCACCTTCTTCCAATAGTTCGACCCTAGAAGGCCCATTTGTCTCCAACGCTGGATAGAAAAGTGTTAAAATGTGTTAAATTGGTTATCAGTTCAATAAGGGAATGATTATCTGGCAGACAAAGACACACCTAACTTCTTCAATTCCCATGGTTGAAGAATACGCGGGGGCGGCACTTCTGGGGTGCCCGGTACCAAAGGGCATGGTATTCTAACCGGTGACACATTTCTGGGAATATAAAAACAAAATTAAAATTGTTGTGACTGTGAAAAGCATTATTATTACTTTTCCTAACTATCTTGCTTGCCTTCGCTTTGTGCTAGGTGGAGCATCGGGCATCAAAAAATGCCCAACCTCCATCTTGTCACGCAGCTTTATGAGCCGTTCCCTTTGATCAGCTGTTAACCGGGCCATGTTTTTTTTGTCCAGCGCCTGCCTTTTTTTTTCCATGGCAATTGACCTAGGAGACAAAAAAAATAATAATACTAACAGCGGGTTACGCGTCCAATCCGAATCCGTGAAAAAATTATAGGTACATAATAGTACGTAATAAAATATCAAATAAATGTTTAGGCATTTACTTCATCAATCGCGACGGCCCAGCAGCAGCCGATGACACGTCGACAACGTCGTCTTTTGACCTAGAAGAAAGTTTATGAAGTCTATGAAGAAGAATATCAAGATTCTTGTAGAAAAAGTATGGAAAGAGCACAAACATAGTGAAGTCTGGGGTTCGTGGAACGCCTTGTCCTCGTCCAGGCGCACTTCCTCGGTTTCCCGCTCGACCACCACGACTGCCTCTATGATATTTTCTCCCTGCTTCCATTTCTGAATTATAAAAATTAAAATATTAAGGACAATAACTCGAAAAAAAAAAAAAACTTAACCTTCTACTGCATATGAACCCATATATGGTTCACCAGATTCATTTTTTTTTCACTTTATATTGCACAAGCAAAAACTAAACGCATAGTGGACATTTTCATTATTATGTTGGCAATCGAAAAAATATTTATCTACTCTCATATCGTTAAATTCAAAATACAAAACTCAAAACGAGTTTATAATGACGTACTTTACACACAGTATATCGAAATGAAATTAAAAAATTAAATTATGACACTATTTCTCTAACAAAATAATGTTATACTAAATTTTTTTTTCATTACGATACGGATTACAGATCATAGATACATGAATTTATTTTATTATCAGTGGCTGCGCGCGCTTTGGGAGTACGTCTAACGCCAACGATACACAATTCTATATTCAATTTCATACTCAATTATAAATACAAAATGACCACTTATTAACAATATTTATCTTTTATTTGATAATTATATTCGTGTTCAATGAGAGTAGATAAAGTAGTGTATGAAACTGCACATAACTAGGTATTATACACTCGTGTGATACTTTTAAAAAACTCGCTTCGCTCGTTTTTTAAACTCGCATTTGTGTATAATACCCCTCATTATGTGACAGTTTCATAAACTACTATTTGCTGTCTGTGATCTAACGTCAGTTTGGTTATAATGGCACTTTACTTAGCGCTGTGTGAAGTTCTACTCGGTGTCTGTAAACACATTTTTCAAAAAACATTTTCTACGTTGTAAAGATAAGTTTTGTTTCATAAAAAAACCGGCCAAGTGCGAGTTGGACTCGCCCATGAAGGGTTCCGTAGCAGCAAGCATAGATTAGAGATATAATTATATTGAGATTAGTAAGTAATATACACAAACAATAAAAATAACTTTGTTTTTCATAGTATTTGTATGAATGGCAAAGTTATATTTGCGGTTTTTGAAAATGTACTATATCTCAAAAACTGCTAACTGTATCTCATCCAAACCAATTTTCGTTGGTAGTTTTGGTTGAGGTCTACATTATATATTTTTTTTAGTTTTATCATTCTCTTATTTTAGAAGTTACGGGGGGGACGACGCACATTTCACCACTTTGGAAGTGTCTCTCGCGCAAACTGTTCAGTTTAGAAAAAAATGATGTTAGTAACCTCAATATCATTTTTAAAGACCTATTCATAGATACCCCACACGTATGGGTTTGGTGAAAAATTTTTTTTTTGAGTTTCAATTCTAAGTATGGGGGGCACCCCCAAAATTTGTTTTGTTTTGATTTTTGTGTGAAAGTCCTAATGCGGTTCACATGATACATCTTTCTACCAAGTTTCAACAGGATAGCTCTTATACTTTCGACAAAAAGTGGCTGTGACATACACGGATAGACAGACAGACAGACAGACAGACAGACATGACGAATCTATAAGGGTTCCGTTTTTGCCATTTGGCTACGGAACCCTAAAAACGAAATATGGTGCTGTTATTGTTCTATTTTATATAATTGTGATTTAACGTTTACTTTTTTGCATATTTCACTCTTATTGGGGGGCTTTTTTGATGAAACCATATTATATGGTTTCGTATGCATTCTATTCAAACTTTACCATTTATCCGCGGTACCATATATGGTTTCGTATGCGCTATTAATTTTTTGCATGAATGGCATGACATTTTTTTTCTTTGCTCTGCTCTCAAATTTACGAAACTATGACATGCAATAGGTTTGAAACAATAAAAAAAAATTACACTTCAATGACAACAATAATTATATCTCGTTGGGCAGTCCAGGTCATGACAAGTTATTCAAAGTACGCCTACTTTTAGATGGCATTAGGCAGCAACTTTTACAAGTTTCCAAAGAAAAGTTTCGAAAGTTCGTCATGACCTGAAACAATACAACCCAGCAAAGCCTCATAAATGGGGATATAAGAATCAAGTTCTTAGTGGAGTTTCAGGATTTAGTTATGATTTTGATATTTTTGCTGGTGATCAAAGTAATACACGACCTGAAGGTGCACCAGACTTGGGTGTTAGTGGCAATGTTGTAACTCGTCTTACTGAAACAGTACCAAGACATGTTAATCATAAGATATTTTTTGATAAGTAATTGGTTCAATAGCCCTAAGCTCCAGGTGCATCTTACAAAGATCGGACTTTTGCCCTTAGGCAGGCCTGTCTCACTCCGCGGTGTAGGCATAAAACTGCAAGTAGTTGCGGGGCCATTATGTCGTGGCCCATTCACTACGGCTGCCACGCGCCACCCGTTACGCACGCGCTCCGTCTCCTTAATATTTTTGTTACGTTACGTGTAGTTACGCACAAGTTTCTTGCTTTAGGTGCTTTTGGTAAATTAATAACACAATATTATTATGAAGAAAAAAAATATATAGAGTCTGGCCAACGAAAGCTGTCCACGCAAAAGAGCGGGAAATTCAAAAAAATCAAGGCATGACAACCCCGGCTACACGCTGCCAAAACGGAGTTGATACTTGTTATTATTCAAGACCAATAAGGGATATTATTTATATCAGTATTTCATACTGTTAGTGTTCGCGACGAAGCGTCATCATTAAAAACCTAAGTGTTGCACAGACCCTGCACATCAACCTACCTCGATCTGTCAAATTCTTGCAAAAGATTTTCAACCTTATATATATCGATATTCGCTTGGCAAGTTTGACGGATTCGTGTGGGTTGGTCTGCTGGTGTCTGTACTTAGTGATAAATAACTAAGTGAGTTATATAGTTATGTGAAAATAGTGTATATAAAGTGTTTAAATAGAACCTAACAGTTAAGAATTCGTTGTAAACCGTAAATACAGTGCATTTTGTAGCTTCAATTGAGTGGGTTTATAGTCATAATATAGTTTTGTTTTTGATGTATCCAGGTAGCCTAGATTGAGACCTAGGCCTGGACCTAACTTTTAGAGTCATAATCCTTTCGAAAACTCACTTATTTGACGCTGTAAGATGTCCTGTACGCAATTTATTCCGTTAATAAAGATTATTTTTTCTTGTCTTTCATAATTCAGGCCCTAGACTCCTGAAATATATAGATGTATCGATATAAATGTTAGATCACGTTAGGCTGTTAGCCAGGCTACCTAACGTGACTTAAGTCCACGGGATTACTGCTAAAACTCCTGAGATAATGGCCTTTGAAAATGAAATTTTAATTAAAATTTAAATAATTTTTCCTTTAACTCGCTTTAACTTTTCAGTCGTTTCAGTTACAGTCAAAGTCATTATGTCAAGAGATAGGTAATTTCATGAGGATTACAACGGTAACGGAAGCGATACGTATACATTGTTATTTAGATAAAAATATCCATTGTTAAATAGTTAGAAGTTCGTAAAAAATAAATAAATAATTAAATAAATAAATCAAGGAAGCAGTTTGCGGGCCTCGTTAAGGTAAAGTTCTGGGGTGCGATAGTAACTCGAAATTTTGGTCAAATCGTAGTTAACGGTGCGGCACTATCTTCTCTCTCTCTCTCTCCTGAAGACTCAAGCAACCCGCTTCCTGAAAAGTTATGAAGAATTAGTCGTTTTATTTACTCCGCACCAAGAAACCTCGTTCTACAGTCCCTGCTACACAAGACTTCGGGTTATAGCAGAAATACCTGGAACCTATAGGTGCAGGACGTCAACGCGCTCCAGGCAATCCTCAACCATAGTGTCCGAGCGATCACGTCCGTCCGGCACAGTTAGATTACAACCATAAAAATATTATCAAATAATGCCCTAGCAAATCCAGGATATGGTGCAGAAGTTAAAAACTTCTGCATGCATTGAAGTCTACATCTCAACTTTCCTGGCACGACATATTATATCGAAAGGTTGAATAAAAAAAAAGTGTTTTACTTAACGTTTATTTGAGGGAATCAACACAATACAGGGGTTAGGAGTCATAATCGAAATCGGATTCTAAGTACTCTACACCTGATACTGTATAGTTTTTACCGACTTCAAAAAAAAGGAGGTTATCAATTCGACCCGTATGTATGTAATATTATCAGAACTGCCCAGTTTTCATATATGTTTGTCTATATCAGCGTCTGAACAAATGTGCCAAATTTCATAAGTGTATGTATGTATGTATGTATGTTTTTATGTTTGTGCACGCATATCTCCGGAACTATAAGTTCGATTTAAGTAATTCTTTTTTTGTTGTACTAGGTATTGTTCAACTTAGGGTACACTGCAAGTTTCATCAAAATCGGTTCAGTAGTTTTAGAGATATGGATTTTTTTATGTTGTGACGGATTACAAGATTAGTGCATACCTATGTAAGAAAATTTTGTATTTTACAAGAATTTGGGTTGAATATATAATAAATAAACTAATAAAAAGGGTAAAATAAAAACTTTTTTAAAAAAAGTACCGACTTCAAAACAAATACTTACAAAAAAGTTTAAAATAACTTTTCTTTCGGAAGTCGGTGGCTTTGTTTTGTTGTGTCATTGACTATTGCCACCGACTTCCGAAAGAAAAGTTATTTTAAACTTTTTTGTAAGTATTTGTTTTGAAGTCGGTACTTTTTTTAAAAAAGTTTTTGTTTCCTCGTCTTCGCCGTTAGTATTACTAAAAAAATAGAAAAACCGTGAAAAAAAAATGTATTATTTTGTAAATAAGTGCAAATGTATCAAGATGTTTCACCTGTATGAAAGTTCAGTGATTTGACAATATTGACAGTCCAAAAACATTGCCATATCAAAAGTTTAGAAAATAGGTCGTGGACAGCTTTCGTTGGCCAGACTCTAGTACATTATTTAGTAATGATCAACAAAATTATCTCCCTGCTTGTGAAGTATGGGCTTAACTGATCATGATACCTAATCATGAGGTTACAAGTTTGGAAATGAGGCGAGATACTAATTGGGGGGGGGGGGTGAGCCTACTGGACGACCAATATAAAAAGACGACACTCTCACTCACCTTAAGCTGAGTACTAAGAATTAAGATCGGTAGAAAGTAGAAAGATGTTTGCGTTGTTGTTTAAAAGTTCTAACTCAGAAAATGGCCACACTACGCATTCAAGGTCAGCGGTCGTAATTCGCTGCGCCACTTTTTTACCTACCTACAAAGACACGCAACGCGGGGCCTGTGACAGTATGCGATAGTAATTGGTCGGTTACTAGGTTGAGTGCAAAATAATAAGGACTGGCTATTTTGCCATAGACGATAAAAATCTTTTAAATATTATTCTTTTTTTTTGTAAGATAAATGTTCAAAAATCTATATATATAAAAGAAAGTCGTGTTAGTTACACTATTTATAACTCAAGAACGGCTGAACCGATTTGGCTGAAAATTGGTGGGGAGGTAGCTTAGAACCAGGAGAAACATATAGGATACTTTTAACCTTTTTTTGTTTTTTTTTTTGCTTTATCCCGTTTCCGTGGTACGTGACATAAAACGTGGTATAATAAAACGCAATTGACATGGAATGACAGCAACACGAAAAAATCAATCAAAACATCAATTGACCGGTCGATGTGTTTGTATTGAGTTCCTAAGCTTATTGTGCCGATATTATCATAATTATCAATGCGATGCCGCCACCAAGACGATCAAATTTTTATCCTGTTTCCGTGAGACGTAACATAAAACGTAGTAACATGATCACGAAGAAGGTGTTGGTGCCGAAATTGAATAAGGGATCTGAACAAAAAGTACTAGGAAAACATGAAGAATAATTATGTTCATGCCGCTCAGCGCCCACCGGTCCTCAATGCTAAAAAAGTATTTCGGCGAATACTGAATACCCAAAAAATGTACTAGAACTGCATAATTTCGATACAACCATAGGTACGACGAAGAAACGCCTGGGTGTCGCAACTGCGAGGATCGCCCAAAGGACACGGTGGAGCATGCGGTGCAGGACTGCCCCGCTGTTGGCAGAGCACCGCCGTGTCCTCACGGCGGCGATAGGCGGAGACCTCTCGCGCCCGGCATTGGTCGAGGTCATGCTGCGGGGCGAGACGGAGTGGGAAGCGGTCGCCTCCTTCTGCGAAGCAGTCATGCTATGGAAGGAGGAGGCGCACCGCGTGAGGGAGAGGTCAGCGTCCTCCCTCCACCCCAGCCGCAGTGGTACTACATACTACACTACACTACAGCCTACGGTGACGGGTGACGGACGCCGCCAGACGATATCCAGCCACCGTAGACTCGGGCATGCGGGCGGCGAGTAATGGGTCTCGCTGTCCGACCTTGGACCATGCCCGGGTCGACGGCGCGTTGTGTTCCACGCGCGCCTCAAAGAGTGTCAGCATTATGACCCTTTAGAAGGCCAAAGCCTGCCGGGGTCGCGGGACTTACGATTTACCGTGACCCCGGAACGGAAAGGGCAATAGAAGGACACCGTGGATTTTAGTCAGTACAAGTCTGACAGTCCCTCCCGCTCTGCCCTGGGTGGGAGGACTCACATGATGATTTTACCTCGCTAAAAAAAAATTCAGTTGCGTTTAGCCACCAACTTTCCAATTGAATTAAAACTCCTTGGATATGGCTTACCACCGCACAATTCACGATTCATGAAGGTTGGCTTCGTAGTCATCATGCTTCGAAACATAAACCAACCAAAGCTGTGCAACAGAACGCGTTTGGTGGTAAGAAAATTGATGAACAATGTGATTTACGCGACGATACTCAAAGGAAAATTCGAAGGTGAGGGAGTTCTCATTTCTAGGATCCCAAACGATATGCCGTTTGAGTTTAAACAACCTCAATTTCCGATCCGTCTTGCATTCGCCATGAATTAACAAATCACAAGGCCAATGCTTGAAAGTTTACTGGGAGTACCTCCACGCGGTGAAGGCGGTAAGACTTTAGGACTGATTTTCGATGACGATGGTATATCATTAAAAATCTGACTCTACTGGCCAGAACTCCCATTTATTATTTACCCGGGCTCTATTGGACATCAGACGTTTCAGATCTTCGATTTTGACGACTCCGTTGTCGCTGGCATAAGCAACAGGATCCGCGTACGAAGTCGCGGGCAGAAGCTAGTATGACAATAATAGGTAGAAAAGATAATATTATTATAAATATTATTCTTGACGTAAGGTGCCGTAGGTACCTACTATTATCATTCTGTGCTAACAATCAATAATGTGTGTAGTAATCGATGACGAAACCAAAAAGATATAGGCTGATGATAAAAACAAAATTCCTTGGGGAACATAGGTATTTATGGTAATAATGTAATTTAGCAAATGCATAAAATACGCATAGGTACCTACCTATTTGTGCCTGAACTCGAAAGTCGCAACCCTATTGAGCTTGACCCATAGTAACCTTTTAATGTCGTTGGCGTCAGATAAACCAAAATAAACTCTCGGGCGTAACCATTCAGTACATTTTTGCTTGCGCACGGGAAGTTTAGGCTATTATAAAAGTAGGTGGGCGGTACGGCTGCCAGTTAAAATGTACTTTATTCTCTCGGACATAGATTTTACATTTGTTTGATTTTTTTTTTGGAGTAGTCCTTCTGTACGTATAGTACTATTAATTATTCTATGCCTTAGGCACAGTGCGCCTGAACAGAGTTCCTAATATAGACATGCCGTCAGAAAAGGAGCTGAAAAAAAAAGGAACGTGGATTTTTCATTGAAAAGGTTGCTACCATTGATGAAGTTAGTGTCACTGCCATTACTTGGTTTGATAATAAAGCGGTTAATATGCTTTCGACTTATGTAGGTAGTGAACCAACGACTACAAAACGAAGGTATTTTAGAAAGGAAAAGGTATACAAAAACATTACATGCATGAAAGTTTGTTACTACAAGTACTGCGAGTTTAAAATGTTGCATGAGGGTTCTATTTATGATGTATTGCTACTTAAGACGGGAATTTGCAAAATTCGACCCCTTAGGGGTTGTTTTTGAAGTTGATAGTTTGTATGAAACTTTGTTACTACAAGTACTAGGAGTTTCAAATTTTGCATGCGGTTTGTTTTTAGGACGTACGCGCTACCTAAGACGGGGTTTTCTGAAATTCTATCCCTAAGGGGATGTTTTTGGGGTTGATAGTTTGCATGGAACTTTGTAATTACGAGTGCTGCGAGTCTCAAAATATGGTTAGAGGTTTTTAAGACGTATTTGCTCACTAAGATGGGACTTAGTTCTTGATAGTTAGGAGTCTCAAATTTTGCTTATGGGTTTTCTTTAGGACGAAAGTGCTACTTCGAAATTCGAGCCCTGAGCGGTTGTTTTTGGGTTTGATGGAATTTTTGATGGATAATGATTTAGATTTTCCAAAAGTGTCCTATAAGGAGGGTGGCCGGGAGTAGAAATTCACAGAGGAAAATTTCGAAATACGCGCGGTCGAAGTCGCGGGCGAACTGCTAGTAAAATATAAAGAAGAAAATTATTTTTTCTCCAAAATTGTTTTGTAAGATAAGTTTGGTCATGTTAAGTACGCCAGCACATCAACCTACCTCAATCTGTCAATTTTCTTCAATAGATTTTCAACCTTATCACAATAGTGGAAGGTTGATGATCGATCGATAAAATTTGACAGATTTGGGTAGGTTGACTTGCTGGTGTACATACGTTATTGAGTCATCATCATCATCATCATCAGCCTATAAATGTTCCCACTGCTGGGACACAGGCCTCCTCTCTGAGAGAGGGAGTGGGCCATAATCCACCACGCGGGCCCAGTGCGTGTTGGTGGATGTCACATGTCTTCGATTTTTTGGTTCTAGGACATGCCGGTTTCCTCACGATGTTGTCCTTCAACGTTTTTAGAGCAGTGGTGATGAAATATATTACACAAGTAATGCGCCTGGCTGGATTCGAACCCGCGACCTACAACTCGTAAGTCGGGACCGATACCACTGGGCCACCACTGCTTTCTAACGTTATTGAGTGCGTGCAGATATTTAATCGCCAGTATTGTCAACAATATAATAATATTTTTGGTATTTGTTAAGGGAACTTTAGATGTGATGAAGTTTTCTGATAGTTCCTAAAAGCCCGCTTGGGACACGACGCGCATTCGTCTCGGGCCCTAGTCCTTGATCGGACGGTGAGTTACCCAATACTCGTCGTTCGCAAGCCCGCAACTACAATCGCAAAAATTAAGTCTGCGTCTTTAGATTTTTGTAAAACCAATTTGCTTGTCAGGAATCGAGCTTGTATTTTTTTTTAAACGTTGCCCCACACTAGGCTTTTCTCCTGTGTCGTGGGTGCGTTTACAAACACATATCATACATAAACTCACATACACAAACGCCCAGACCCGAAGCAACTACTTGTAGATCATACAAATATTTGCTCCGTGCGGGAATCGAACCCGCGACACTCAGCGCAGCAGTCCAATCGCTCAGCCACTGCGCTAACCGTGTCGTCGTTGAATTAAAAAACGAACATGTGCTATATTTTTACACTATTCGATAAGGTCGTTGTTAAGGATCAAATTCGGTGAAGTATAATCAATAATTTAGTCATTGTACGCAGATCAAAATCAATATTCGCGCCAATTCACTTATACCTAGTTCGAATATCAAAAATTTCGTTATGTATTTAAACGAATTATGGTAACATTCGTCAAAGTGTTAAATCGTCCACATGTCATTATGTAAAAAAGTCAAAAGTTTTGTTATAATGATCAAGTGACAAAATGTCCATATGACAAAGTGCAAATGATTTTATATCTACAAATTAAATTGTTTACCAGGCCCGAAGGCCCCTAACATGCCGATTCCTATCGGCTTCACTTTCGAAATATAGCAAATACTAATATCAATGATTTTCATTTATCATTTAGACAAATTAATTATTTACTAAGTTACATTGCTTGTGAAAATAACAATCAAAGAAAAACACTCAAACTAAAACTAACAATCAAAGAAATAATAAACATTTACTTAAGAAAATAAAAATCAAAGAAATAAATAAACACCATTTTTTTTCCGTGCAATTTCAACTCGCGCAAAACAGGCAAGCCGTAAGGCAAAACAGGGGGCCAATTCTCGGTTTTAGAGATGGTGTCGAACTCGACAAAAATATCTAATGACGTCATTTTTTCGACAAATTTTAAAAGTTGCTATTCTGGGGATGTCGAATGCGACATTTGTCGAAGGCTAACGTTAGAATTCATGTCGAGTGCTTCTGAGCAGTAGAGATGTCATGTCGATTGTAGAGATACGTCATTTCTGAGTGAATTCGTTGAGTTTTGGCTTGTACGTTGTGTTTTCTTTTCTTTAGTATTTAAATAAAATACGGCTTAGCATCCCATACTTACCGGTAATTCGATTTAGGTATACTCTTTGTTTTGTGCATTGTGTTTTCTTGAAACGACGACCTTCGCGCAATTATCAGACTATGTAATTTGTGTACCCACGATTGGACTTGACACCACTGAAAGATGGACGAGTACTGGGGTATTTTTTCCCCTCCATGTTAAAATAAAAAATATGAAATGTAAAACAGCACAGCCCACTATTGATGTAAACACAGAGTAAATGTAAACATAACAAAAGTTTTGAAGGAACCGCAAAAAGGCGCAAATTCTGACACTGACAGGCAGTCAACTGTCAAACTGATTATTTTTACACTAAACGTTTCGTTTTATACTTAAATAGTTAGGTTTAGTCAGCGTTATAAAACAAAATTATTCATTCACTCATAGCTACCTAAAACGGAACGTGCGATTCTTCATAATGGTAACATTATCTTCACTCGACTCGACATTTTCGTGACATTTATTTCTATTTTGGCTGAGAATACGGAATTCTGCTCAATTCGACATTTTTTGGTAGAGATAGAGATATTTTTGATAGACATAGAGATAGACTTACAATCTCGAACTCCAGATAAATGGCGAAAATCGAGAATTGGCCCCAGGAATCCTTCTTCTTGTAGCGATCGTGAGCTCGACGCTACGTAACACCGCTAAATTAAGGACGTTGGGAAGCCGAATGTCTCCGGCTTATTATAAGGACAGAGATATGAAATGCGTACGTCAGAACGAGATGGAATGATACTGGACTTCGTAATTCATTTAGATAGTATTTGGATGACAGATTCACATTAGTTTTGATTCGCGTTTATTTATAGTTTTGTATTTATTGTTTTCACCTGTCCATTTGCATTTGATTTGGTGTTATTGTTAAAATTGATAAGTTTTGCGTAGTTAGTGCAGTAACAACAAGGTTATTTCAGTTCATTGTTTGATAAGCGGTCACAGTAAAACAGTGTCATGTTAGTTTCGAAGTTTTCAACTAGATGGCGTTGTGCAATTACGTCACGATCCTGAATCGCGGTGTTAAGATCTGTAGGCGATTAGTATAAGCTTTTGAGAAAATATTTTTTTTTATTTGTAACTGTGCACCATGTATATTACTCTGAATGAAAAAGGTTACTTTACTCGATTCGTCCGTGTAATAATAATTATTTATTGTTTTTTTCTATGTTTGTTCGCGGGATAACTTCGTCATTAATGAACCGATTTTGATGTTTTTTTTTGTTGAAAAGAAGATAGTTCAAAAGTAAGGTTCATGATAAGGAAATCAGGGTTTGATAACGGAAATCCAGATAAATCGACTAATCGAGTAAAACTTTCATAAATCGTAGGGGCGAGTAGTATGTTTGTAAGTTTTTTCATTAAGTATTTCAAAGCACTACAATTTAATAAAGGTCTGGAGAATAATATCTGATGATAGAGCCGAGTGACAGTTGAGGAAACTCCTCAACGATTCACAGCAGCTACCTTGTGTTTGAGCTTGATTGATGTAAGAAAAATATGTATTTGACAAGAATTTGAGTTGAATATTTAAACTAAAAAGGCTAAAATTAGGCCAAAGCTATAGTTACTGGAATTCACGTTTTGGTCCGGCTTCACTTTCAAGAATATTTACCCTACGCCACTGTTGTTTACCGACTTTGGAACGTAAAGGGCTATTGAATACCACGAGGGGATTATAAAAATTTGAAATTAGAACACGATGTAGTGAGCTACGGCCATTAACTAAAGTTTGAATATATTTATTTTAACGTTTGTCGCATGTAATTACTTCACAGAACATTAATGGTTTGATTGCTGGAAATTGATATGTCAAAAAATTTATTTTTATGCTGTATTTTTATTTTTTATCAATATCGACCATGAGACTTCTTTCAGTATTTTTCGCTATTCTTCATAGATTCGAATTTAGCCATTCACACCCAGTTGGAAATTCAAATTGTTTATTACTGCAAGGAATCATTTGGAAGTACTCCATCTCTTACTTTGATCCGAACCCGGTGGTTGTCTTTCCACATTTTTTAGATTTGTTTTATATAGTGAAATTATCAGACAAATTGAAATTAATTAACGAAGACACAAGGTAAAACTATAATACAGTTGAATTAAAATTTAGAAGACACACACACATGTTTGACCTCCATTGAAACACCAATATTTATTTCCATCCAAATCATGAAATAAAAATTATATACACCGTGTTCTTCACGTTATCCATAAACTTTAGCAAATACTTCTATGGCTTTTACAAATCAAATCCAGCAAAGGAAGTAGTACTTAAAAAGGCTTCGTTACAAAGATATTTGTAATTTCATTTAATGAAATTTAATTGAGCTATGCAGTGAGAAAGTATCTTAATTTGAAATCTATCAAATACTATTTGCATTTCATTTGTTTCAGCCCGCCAAATGTTATGAATGACGTTGCCAATTCGGATAAAGAGGCATGCATATCGGGTTATTTACGTCTAGGTATTTAGTTTGTATGAAAATTAATAAAAAATAAGAATTTATTAATGTGTCCATAATGAAAAATGCTTACTTCCGTGGTTTGAACATCTGGTCGAAGTTTATGTATATCGTCCGGAACACGGTGTATAATATACACCGTGTTCTTCACGTTATCCATAAACTTTAGCAAATACTTCTATGGCTTTTACAAATCAAATCCAACAAAGGAAGTAGTACTTAAAAAGGCTTCGTTACAAAGATATTTGTAATTTCATTTAATGAAATTTAATTGAGCTATGCAGTGAGAAAGTATCTTAATTTGAAATCTATCAAATTCTATTTGCATTTCATTTGTTTCAGCCCGCCGAATGTTATGAATGAAAATACGACGTTGCCAATTCGGATAAAGAGGCATGCATATCGGGTTTTTTTCGTCTAGGTATTTAGTTTGTATGAAAATTAACAAAAAATAAGAATTTATTAATGTGTCCATAATGAAAAATGCTTACTTCCGTGGTTTGAACAT
This sequence comes from Agrotis exclamationis, assembly GCA_950005045.1. Taxonomy (NCBI): domain Eukaryota; kingdom Metazoa; phylum Arthropoda; class Insecta; order Lepidoptera; family Noctuidae; genus Agrotis; species Agrotis exclamationis. The sequence continues at coordinate 7,307,750 of OX465423.1, read as the reverse complement.
CTGGTCGAAGTTTATGTATATCGTCCGGAACACGGTGTATATTGCGTAATAAAACAATCATCAAACGAAAATAATACTTAAAATATTGTAAAAAACTTTTTTTAAAAAAAGTACCGACTTCAAAACAAATACAAAAAAGTTTAAAATAACTTTTCTTTCGGAAGTCGGTGGCAATAGTCAATGACACAACAAAACAAAGCCACCGACTTCCGAAAGAAAAGTTATTTTAAACTTTTTTGTATTTGTTTTGAAGTCGGTACTTTTTTTAAAAAAAGTTTTTATTTTACCCTTTTTTTATAGTTTATTTATTACATATTCAACCCAAATTCTTGTAAAATACAAATTTTACAAGAATTTGTCGTCACAACATAAAAAAATCCATATCTCTAAAACTACTGAACCGATTTTGATGAAACTTGCAGTGTACCCTAAGTTGAACAATACCTAGTACAACAAAAAAAGAATTACTTAAATCGAACTTATAGTTCCGGAGATATGCGTGCACAAACATAAAAACATACATACATACATACATACATACATACATACACTTATGAAATTTGGCACATTTGTTCAGACGCTGATATAGACTAACATATATGAAAATTGGGCAGTTCTGATAATATTACATACATACATACATACACTTATGAAATTTGGCACATTTGTTCAGACGCTGATATAGACTAACATATATGAAAACTGGGCAGTTCTGATAATATTACATACATACGGGTCGAATTGATAACCTCCTTTTTTTTGAAGTCGGTAAAAAATGAGTCTTTAGATTCAGTTTCATAGATGTTTTGCATGGACTAAGCTAACTATACTCAAATAAGCATATAAATCGGTCCATGCTCTATGTCTTGTTTTACTTTTTTTCCATGTTCGATTATATTGCGAGTATCAATTAGGCTGAATGAACCTTTTTAATCGTTATAATTCATTATAAGATAATGTTCACATTGGGATTATGGCAGCACTATGAAGTGTCATGTTGCAAAATAGTTTTTGGTAATTTTTATCAAGACTTTGTTATTATTACGAAATTATGTATGAACACGGGCAAATCTATAATGCATATGTTAAGTTACTCCATTTATTTCACTGTATAACCAAAATACCTAGTTTTTGGAATGGTGTAGCATTTTGTATGTTACACATATTTTACAGTAGAATGATGCAGTATTAGTGACCTCAAAACGTTCTTGGAGATATTGCTCACAAACTTATCGTATGAAATAGCTGAAGTAACATATTTTTTATTAAAAAATTGAATGCTGAAAATTGAAAAAAATCTTGAATATCATCTCAAATTTCGAATCACCCGGTTGATTCAGCTGATGTGCCATGAGTCAAAATGTTGTCGTGCAGAGTGGTTAAATGCCTTAAATTAATATTCTTTAAAAAAAACACTGGTTGTCATAAAAAAATAAAAATGCTCAAAAGTACTCTGTGCTTGTGACGCACAGAACATAATATTATATACTCCTGTTGTGACGTGAGTGTGAGCAATACGACGCGTAGCTTGGTAGTCTCTTACCAAGAAGTTTAAAATATACAATATATCGCGCATATGACGTGGAGTTGCGGATACCAGCCCGTTATACAATACAATACAAAATATACAATACTACTAGTGGCCCGTCCCAGCTCCGCACGGGTATATTAAAACCGTTCGTCTCGTCCGATTTTGTGCAAACTTCACATAAAGCATCTACTAAATAGTTCAAACAAAGCCTAAACATTTGTTTTGGATAGGTGAGTCCGTTCTTGAGTTATAACATTACAACGAAAAGTGGCATTATTTTGATTTATTAAATCGCGAGTTTGTATTCGCTTTTGATTTTGTATTTGCTTTGGTGGCTTCACTAGCGTGTAATTATTTGGTATTCTTTATTTGCAAGATTTTTTTAGAAGCGTGCTAGTGTGTTCTGAGCGCTCTATCTGCCTGTTTCTATAATCTGAGTCAAATTATTGAAATTTTTATTTTGAATTTCATTTGTAGTCCAACATCTATTAATTTATGGGTTTAGGTAAGCAGTAAGCTTCCTTGTTTTCGATCTTAAGTTGGACAATCGAAAAACCTTACTTGGATACTTTTGTGCGCGCTTTAACGCTGCCATTTTTGTTTGTTTACATTTTTTCAATGGAATGCCGGTCAGTGGCCGGCTTGATCAATTTTCAATTTTTCATTACTTTTCGAAATTTCGTAGGTACCTATATATTTCGGCTAAAAACTGCTTTCGAGTACATATTAAATTCTATAGATATTAAAGCATTCTGACAAACGCACTGAAAACCACACAGCCTCAGGTTAAAACCCGGTTGGAACACAATATTATTCTAACTAATAATCAGTTATTTACCCAAAAATACTCACCTACAACCGGAAATATCTTTATGTAAATGTCCACAATTAAATTCCTCCACAAACTCCTCGTAGCGCACGAGAATCAATTTTTGTCAATTTTATGCTATGATTTTAAGTTTTAACTGCTGCAAAATACCAAGATAACAAACAGAAACACAGAGATACCAACAACTGTTACCATCAGTGTTGCCAGTGGCAGATAGTGAAATATAACATGAGACTGCTCTAAAAGTAACATTTTCACCATGGACCTAGGTCCATGATTTTCACGAGAAAAGTAACATTACCACGAACATTACCTTATTAGAGGAAAACTACACAATACTTCATTATGGCACTTTATTACACAAAAATTAAGCAAAATTAAATTCTAATTGAAAAAGAATAAAATAACTCAAAACCCCCGAGTTAACCCAATTATTATGTAACGAAATATTATAATAGACGTAAAAATAACCGAGGAATATCCGTCGGGGGCTACCATCAGCGACGGATTAAGACATTTGATTCCCTAAGCAATCGAAGCCTTTGGTGCCCCCATATCAACAGTTTCTTTTTTCGTGGTTACGGGAGGGACTGTCAGACTTGTACTGACTAAAATCTATGATGATCCTGCAATAGCCCTTTACGTTCCAGGGTCACTGTTACTTGATGAGATAGTCCCGCGACCCCAGCAGTCTTTGGTCCTCTAAAGGGGGGCCCCGTCACATTACTGACAGCTGTTTGAGGTGCGCGTGGAACACGATGCGCCGTCGAACTGGGAATGTCCCATGATAGACGGCGAGTCACCCATTACTCGCCATCCACATGCCCGCGCCGACGGTGGCCGGAAATCGCCTCCCGACATCCGTTGCCCCATAAGCGTCTCTCCCCTATCCATTGTAGTTTCTGCCTTTAATTTTTTAAACGTATTCATTGGTGATATATAGGTAAGTACTTCGTTTAGTAGGTAAAACAGAGTCCTTTCGGGAAGCGGGGAAAGCAAGAGCGATCGAAGCGAGCACGATTTTTTTTTTAGATTTACAGCTTGGCAAAAAACAGTAGAAAACCGGAAGTCGCCACTGTCTTCTCGCTACCAGCACTTTGAATGATTTTATTTTATTTATTTTCACTTATTACGTTAGTTTTATGGCACAATAATAAATCTTACAAACCTGCGTCTTTGTTTACATCAAATATTTTAAAACGTTGTCAGCAAATAAAAATATTAGTTCCGTTTCAAGACGTTTTGGCCAAGCTGTACGTAGTTTGTATACACAAGTTTACAGCCCTCTATATAGTTTGTGTTTACGACTTAACAACATGGACGTAATATAACAATCCGGACCGAGCACTCATGCCGAAAAACGTGCCACCTGAGAGAGCAACTTTGTAGAATGTAGGTACCGTCTCTTTCTAGTAGGGTGACCATAAAATTCTGGAACAAGATTTTCCCGCTTTAACTTGGCTGATTTTTTTCATTATTTATGCGACAGGACACACTGTTTTGGAGATTTAAACAAACAGCCAGTCAGGCAGGAGGTCGAGCGCGCGCTGCATTTTGACGGCCGCGTACTTCGCGTTCATTGATGTAGTTATGTATGCGGCGTCGTCCGCATACAGCGCGAGCATGGCGTCGGCGGTGGTGGGGATGTCGTCGGTGAAACGTGAGTAGCAGGCTGGAGAGATGTAGCTCCCCTGCGGCACCCCCACAGTCGCGCCAAAGCGATCCCTCTACCACCACACGGAAAGTCCTGTTATTCAGAAAGGATTGGACCACCTTGACCACGCGGCGGGGCGTGTCAGAGGTGGCTAGTTTATAGACTAGCCCTTCGTGCCACATACGGTCGAGGGCCTTCTCCATGTCGAGGAATACTGCAACCACGTACTCCTTCTTGATGGTGGTGGTTGTCAAGTGGTGCAGTACTCTCGACAGCTGAAGCGTCGTGCTGTGTTCCGACCTGAAACCGAATTGTTTGGGGCGTGGCGTGATGTGCGGCTGGAGATGTCGCAGCAGGAGGCCCTCGAACACCTTGGAGATGGTGGGCAGCAGAGTGATGGGCCGGTAGCTCTCTGGTTTCAGAATGATTTTCCCCGCTTTGGGCAGCATGATAACGCGCCTCTCCTTCCACGCGGCGGGAAAGGTGCGCAGTATTGCAGTGAACAAGCGCGCCAGGGCCGCCTTCATACGGGGCGGCAGGTGGCGCAGCGCTGTATTTGTTATACCGTCAGCACCGGGGGCCTTTCTAGGCCGCGTCCTAAGGATGGCGCGCTGCACTGCCCCGGGGGAGAAAAAGATTGGGGACTCCTCAGGGGCTACCGGCCTTGCGAAGTAGTCCCCAAGGTGTTTCTCGACTGCTGCGACATGATCGATGTCGGTGGTCGGGTTAGGTCGGAACTGACGCTCCAGGTGCTCCGCGAAGACGTCCACCCGGTCCTCTGCTGTGTACTTGAGCGCTTGGCTCGTCTTGGTGGGGCCACTACCGTGGCCCCAGATTCTTTCAAATTATAAGTGCAACTTGCAAGTCGGCCCCACATACGTAACACCATTACCCTGGTGGCAAGGATCTTATCCGCGAGACGATAACAAAAAGAGGTATCCCACTGTCTTCTATGAAAAGATCTGATACAAGGTGGTTCAACTATTAATTATTTATAACATTTTGAGGTATCAATTCCAAATATTATGAACATTATATTTACATGAACGTATAATAGCGGTGTCCCAATAAAGAACCTTAAATTAAAAGCGGTTGGCTTGTAAGTTTAATTAGTAAAGAAAACATTCCTAGGAATGAAAATATTAAAATATTCTTTAAAAGGTCTTTAGTTCCAGACCCTGTCTATAAACAGACTTCAAATGTTTTTAAGATACTTAATCTTGATAAATGATACCCAGAAGCCTTGAAAAAATTACAAGAAAATTTGCTACCCAGCTCTAATCACTGTGCATAGGGTGCAAACTTTACCAAAAAATAAAAAATTCTAATAATCAAAGGTCCCATTAAGAAATCAAAATTGAAATTCCCGTTCTTATATACACTCGTAGAATTGAATCATTTTATCCAATGCTAGTTATTCCGCTTTTTGAGATTTGCAAGGGCAAATCTATATAGTAACAGTAACCTCAAAATTACTGAGGGACTTCGATCAATACTGACATCTTACTCATATTCTCAAGCCCTGTATTCCATTCAATTATATTTTACGATTCATATATCTAAAAATCTACATGTAAATCTCGAGGACGAAGACAGAATATAATTAAGGGTTAAACGAACTTACCTGTAAGTGAAATTCTATCCTAATTATGAAGGCTTCGTCCGAAGAGATTAGCATACATGTAGTAACGCCTAGTACGCGCCATTCCACACAATTTTTTGAGTATTTGATTTTTTTTTGTGGGTATTTTAGTCTACTTGGATTCTGCGCTCGCAATGGGGATGGCAACTCAAAGCTATTCGTAGATATCGCTGCGATCGTTGTCCCATATGTCAGATTACTTTATAGCTTGTACAAAAAACAAAAACGTATTTTGTTATAAAAATTGAGTTTATTTTAAAAAACAAATATGGAAAATTATATAAACAATCGAATACACCTTTGAAAATAATATCTACTTTTTTATTGGAGGTTAAGTATTGCATCGCTCTTTATATCATGAAATGGTTCTTCTGGTGGAAGAATTATCACCGGGACTGAGATTTGTGATAGTTGTGGTGTTAGAAAGTTAAAATTCTTATCATATTGCTCCAATCTATAAAATAGATGTAAAATTAAATGAAGAAGACAAACACAAAACTTGATGACATTTTTCTCAATATAGAATATCAGAAGCAGTACTATATTCTTTGTAAAGGCTAGCACATGTAATACCTACTTAAAAATACTATTTTAAATCCTAACTACAAGTAAATGTGTGTTTAATGTAGTAGAATCAAATTTCTAGCCTCTCAACTAAATCACTTTTTTTTCCTCTTGTAGATGCACCGCGGTGTCTTAGTTCTTGTTGTAGTGTATGCACTTGCATTGACGAATAATTTTCCATATTTGTTTTTTAAAATAAACTCAATTTTTATAACAAAATACGTTTTTGTTTTTTGTACAAGCTATAAAGTAATCTGACATATGGGACAACGATCGCAGCGACATCTACGAATAGCTTTGAGTTGCCATCCCCATTGCGAGCGCAGAATCCAAGTAGACTAAAATACCCACAAAAAAAATCAAATACTCAAAAAATTGTGTGGAATGGCGCTTACTAAGCGTTACTACATGTATGCTAATCTCTTCGGACGAAGCCTTCATATAATTAGGATAGAACTTCACTTACAGGTAAGTTCGTTTAACCCTTAATTGAAAATATGCCTATTTGAAGCGCCACTAGCGGGAGTTCACAGAACTAATTATGACGTATATGACGTATAATGAGGGCTACCGTTTTTGTGCTCACCAGATGGCGCCATTGGCTAGTGAGGTCCTGTATGGCTGTCAGTTTGTTATTATTCTGAGTTGTGGCGTCAAAACATTAAATAACAAAAATATGCTTGTAAACAGTAGACAACTAACTCTGAATTAGCTAACCTCTGAATTAGCCGGTCTTTCAGTCCGCTTAACTTTGCACCTCTTTTTCTTAGTTCCGCTTTTAAAGCACTGATATTCATTGACCCGTAACTTGTATTTGTCGTAATAAGAATAATATTTCATTAAATATTTCATAATACCTCAGAAAGTAAATTAATAAAAAGAAATAAAACCGTGCAGCCCGCCAATAAACAAACATTTCAGGACCTCACGCTATACTAGCGCCTCCAGTGGCGAATTCACACGCGATAACCCTCTTTGCAAATGGCTGCGAGAGAGAAGGGCTGTACCAAACAACGGGTGCGTTCAGCCGATACAACATCTTAGCAGAACTAAAAGAAAAATGGTGATTGCTGCGTAGAGTCTGGCCAACGAAAGCTGTCCACGCAAAAAAGCGGCAAATTTAAAAATATCAAGGCATGACAACCCCGGCTACACGCTGCTTAAACGGAGTTGATACTTATTATTATTCAAGACCAATAAGGGATTTTATATTTGATGGAATAGTTACATTTGACATAGTTAAATAACAATAACACAGGCGTTAGGTAGGAGTCATAATCGAAATCGGATTCCAAGTACTCTATACCTGATACCTACTGTAAAGTTTTGTTTCCTCGTCTTCGCCGTTAATATAATATTACTTCAAAATAGAAAAACCGTGAAAAAAAATGTATTATTTAATTTTTGTATTTACAAAATAATACAATTTTTTTTCAAGTGCAAAAGTATCAAGATGGTTCACCAATATGAAAGTTCAATGATTTGACAATTTTGACAGTCTAAAAATATTGCCATATCAAAAGTTAAGAAAATAGGTCGTGGACAGCTTTCGTTGGCCAGACTCTAGCATAGGCTGGTGATAGGCTGAGGCGGCTGAGAACAGCCAATCAGCAATCAGCAATCGCCATTTTTCTTTTAGTTCTGCTAAGATGTTGTATCAGCTGAACGCACCCAACGTGAACGAAATATCGATATCGAAGCAATGTATGGGGTACATAGCGGGTTTAGTGATTAGGGTCTGAAACGTAAATACGTTTCAGTTTCGTTATTCTGTTAAAAAAAAAAGAAAAAACATTGACTGAAGAAAATTAATATATCATAATGTCTGTATATCATAATGTTATTGAGGTAAGATTTTAATCATTATTTTTAATATTCTACAGGGTGATTTGTAATTCGATGCGGTCCTTGAAATAGGTGATACTAGACCTTATTTGCAACAATTTTAACCCCGACAACATGGGGTCTAAACTGACTGGTTTTGGAGATATCGAACTTTAAAGGTATTTCAAAAAATTTCTACCTCTCCATTATTAAGTGCTTATTGTTAGAAAGTAACGATGGTCACCACTTAGAATTTATACTTTTCTGATAGAATATGAACGACTGAATCTAATAAATACAAGTTTGTTATAAAACTAATCATATCTTGGGAAATTAAGTGTCATAAAGTTTCTGTTTTGAAGTTTTTTGAAAACTTCCCTTGTCTTTCAAAGCATATTTAAAAAAATAAATGTATGACACATGGTTTACAAATTACAGGAAAAACTTTCTTGTCTCATTACCTTTCTAAAATGGTGCCACAGTATCCACTTTTAGTTAGTGTCTGACCAGAAAATTAGGGTTGTTACTGACAAGGTAGTAAATCAAAGAAAATTGGTTGTAAAGTTTTTTCGACCCAACATTTTTTTTCTGTGGTTTTTGTCCAAACTGTTATCTGATATTAGCTTTTTGAGTCAATGCGCTAAATTCTGGTCGATGAAATAAGGCAAAATCGCGCTTTATCTGGAGTATTTTTATCTGTCCTACCAGTAGGGCGACCTAACTTTTATGCACGCCAGTTTAGTTTTTTTTTATGAAACCAGAGTTTACAAACATTCCGTCATTGTACCAGGCCTGTCTCACTCCGCGGTGTAGGCATAAAACTGCAAGTAGTTGCGGGGCCATTATGTCGTGGCCCATTCACTACGGCTGCCACGCGCCACCCGTTGTGCACGCGCTCCGTCTCCTTAATATTTTTGTTACGTTACGTGTAGTTACGCACAAGTTTCTTGCTTTAGGTGCTTTTGGGAAATTAATAAAACAATATTATTATGAAGAAAAAAAATAAAGTACTTACATATTTAGTAATGATGAACAAAATTATCTCCCTGCTTGTGAAGTATGGGTTTAATTGATCATGATTAGGTAGGTTACAAGTTTGGAAATGAGGCGAGATACTAAGTGAAGGGGGGGGGGGGTGAGCCTACTAGACGACCAAGATAAAAAGACGACACTCTCACTCACCTTAAGCTGAGTACTAAGAATTAAGATCGGTAGAAGTAGAAAGATGTTTGCGTTGTTGTTTAAAAGTTCTAACTCAGAAAATGGCCACACTACGCATTCAAGGTCAGCTATCGTAATTCGCTGCGCGACTTTTTTACCTACCTACAAAGACACCCAACGCGGGGCCTGTGACAGTATGCGATAGTAATTGGTCGGTTACTAGCTTGAGTGCAAAATAATAAGGACTGGCTATTTTGCCATAAACGATAAAAATCTTTTAAATATTATTCTTTTTTTTTTGTAAGACGTAATGTTCAAAAATATAACAATAATAGGTAGAAAAGATAATATTATTAAAAATATCATTCCTCACGTAAGGTGCCGCAGGTACCTACTATTAACATTCTGTGCTAACAATCAATAATGTAGGTATGTAGTAATCGATGACAAAAAGTAATTTAACAAATGCATAAAATACGCATAGGTTCCTACCTATTTCTGCCTAAACTCGCAAGTCGCAACCCTATTGGGCTTGACCCATAGTAACCTTTTAATGTCGTTGGCGTCAGATAAACCAAAATAAACTCTCGCGCGTAATCATTCAGTACATTTTTGCTTGCGCACGGGAAGTTTAGGCTATTATAAAAGTAGGTGGGCGGTACGGCTGCCAGTTAAAATGTACTTTATTCTCTCGTGCATAGATTTTACATTTGTTTAATTTTTTTTTGGAGTGGGACTTCTGTAGTACTATTAAGTATTCTGTGATTGTACTTATGTTTCAAGTAGCTGTTTTAAATGGAAGGGAATTGATGGTTTGACTATCTGGTCCATAGGTAAAATACTCCAAATAAAAACCGACTTTGCCTGATATGATTATGTGATTACGGCCAGGATTAAGCGCATTGACTCAAAAAGCTTATATCAGATAGCAGTTTGGACAAAATTCACAGAAAAAAAATGTTGGGTCGAAAAAACATTGCAACCGATTTTCGTTGATTTACTACCTTGTCAGTAACAACCCTAATTTTCTGGTCAGACACTAACTAAAAGTGGATACTGTGGTACCATTTTAGAAAGGTAATGAGACAAGAAAGTTTTTTCTGTAATTTGTAAACCAAGTGTCATACATTTATTTTTTTAAATATGCTTTGAAAGACAAGGGAAGTTTTCAGAAAACTTCAAAACAGAAACTTTATGAAAGTTTATTACCCAAGATATGATTAGTTTTATAACAAACTTGTATTCACTAGATTCAGTCGTACATATTCTATCAGAAAAGTATAAATTCTAAGTGGTGACCATCATTACTTTCTAACAATAAGCACTTAATAATGGAGAGGTAGAAATTTTTCGAAATACTTTTAAAGTTCGATATCTCAAAAACCAGTCAGTTTAGACCCCATGTTGTCGGGGTTAAAATTGTTGCAAATAAGGTCTAGTATCACCCATTTCAAGGACCGCATAGAATTACAAATCACCCTGTATTTACCTACATAAAGTTAAGCAATTACTAATGATTAGTAAGTGTTTTGTGAATTGTTAATATAATATAGTAAGTAATTATGATAAATTGATAATACATTTATTTATTGTAAACATTTCAATATTTGTTCCCTGATGTTGACATCATTAGTCTTAAGTACCAAAAACCCCCGCTACTACAGACAGCGCCAAAATGGCGAATATCAACTTTAGTTATTACTAGCTGTTGCCAGCGGTTTCACCCGCTACAACTCAAAAATCATCCCGTAGGAACATAAAATAGGGATAAAAACTATCCTATGTGTTAATCCAGGTTACGTCGCAAGACGATCTCCGGCCACCGTAGGCGCGGGCATGCGGGCGGCGAGTAAAGGGCAACTCGCAGCCCGACCATGGACCATGCCCGGGTCGACGGCGCGTTGTGTTCCACGCGCGCCTCAAAGAGCGTCAGCATAATGACGGGGCCCCCTCTCTAGAGGGCCAAAGCCTGCCGGGGTCGCGGGACTTATACCATTACCGTGACCCCGGAACATAAAGGGCTATTGAAGGACACCGTGGATTTTAGTCAGTACAAGTCTGACAGTCCCTCCCGCCCTGCCCGGGGTGGGAGGACTCATTTGATGATTTTACCACGCAAAAAAAAAAAAAAATGTGTTAATCCAGGTTATAAACTATCTATGTACCGAATTTCAACCAAATCCATTCAGTAGTTTTTACGTGAAAGAGGAACAAACATACATCCATCCTCACAAACTTTCGCATTTATAATATTAGTAGGATTCTGAGACATAGACATATAATCCTATGGACTGGAAATACCTACACCAAAAACGTGTATACCTACAAGTTCGCTGGTCCCATAAAATGGCGGCCAATGCTAGGGTTGTGCCAATCAAGAAACATTGTGTTAGTGTAACGAGTATCGATACTAGTATCCCTAGTACTTTTAGGATTACATAATAGTATCCGCCATTCATGTAGTTACGTAAAAATAATGTTTTCACATTTGCGTTATCGCTTGTAATTAAATATCATATATTTATGTGTTAGCGTTAATTTGTTCCCACACTGTTCCCACAAATTGATGGGTCAACTGCAATAGTGCCTCCATTACGGTAGATGGTTCCTTTGGGAACACCCAAATACTCCGAAATATTTTATTCCGAATTTCGGTATTCCGATTTTCAAAACTCCGAATATCATAATACCTAAAAATTACAATATCTATTATTAAGAATCACGAAATTTATTTAACCGAAAGTCGTATATCCGATTTCTTAGTTTTCCAATTTTCACATATTCGAAAAATGCAATGCTCGATGAATTCTCATTCCGAAAAACGAAATTCCGATTTTCAATATTCCGAATAAACTGATTTTTTCGGAATATTGAAAATCGGAATTTTGTTTCTCATTCTACAAAGTCAGTGCTAGAAACGAATTGCTGCAAAACCGGCTTCACGTAGTTTTGTCTACCGTACTCTTAGAGAGTTATTTAAGCCTGTGTAGGCGCGGAGTGGTGAGGCGTATCCTCTGGACTTTGACTGTTTGCCTTCAGGATTGTTATTGTTATTAGGAGAACTTAGGATCCATGAGCGAGCGAAGCGAGCTCGGGACTTGGGGCACCACGACTCGGACAGGTTAGGTTCGAAGGGGATGGCGGGGTCTGAAAGATCCCGCCATCCCCTTCGTGTTAGGTTTCTTTAAACCTTGCTCACAAAAATAGGAGCCCCGCGAAGCGGGGCTCCGTCGATCTACCTTGGTAGGTGGTAGTCAACAAATTGACCAAGGATGCAAGAGCGAGCGAAGCGAGCTCGGGACTGGGGGCACCCCGACTCGGACAGGTTAGGTAGTGTTAGGTTACTTTAAACCTTGCTGACAGAAATAGGAGCCCCGCGAAGCGGGGCTCCGTCGATCTACCTTGCCTTGGTATGTGGTAGTCAACAAATTGACCAAGGATGCAAGAGCGAGCGAAGCGAGCTCGGGACTGGGGGCACCCCGACTCGGACAGGTTAGGTTCGAAGGGGATGGCGGGGTCTGAAAGACCCCGCCATCCCCTTCGTGTTAGGTTACTTTAAACCTTGCTCACAGAAATAGGAGCCCCGCGGAGCGGGGCTCCGTCGATCTACCTTGGTAGGTGGTAGTCAACAAATTGACCAAGGATGCAAGAGCGAGCGAAGCGAGCTCGGGACTGGGGGCACCCCGACTCGGACAGGTTAGGTAGTGTTAGGTTACTTTAAACCTTGCTCACAGAAATAGGAGCCCCGCGAAGCGGGGCTCCGTCGATCTACCTTGCCTTGGTATGTGGTAGTCAACAAATTGACCAAGGATGCAAGAGCGAGCGAAGCGAGCTCGGGACTGGGGGCACCCCGACTCGGACAGGTTAGGTTCGAAGGGGATGGCGGGGTCTGAAAGACCCCGCCATCCCCTTCGTGTTAGGTTACTTTAAACCTTGCTCACAGAAATAGGAGCCCCGCGAAGCGGGGCTCCTTCGATCTACCTTGGTAGGTGGTAGTCAACAAATTGACCAAGGATGCAAGAGCGAGCGAAGCGAGCTCGGGACTGTGGGCACCCCGACTCGGACAGGTTAGGTTCGAAGGGGATGGCGGGGTCTGGGGGGATGGTAGGTTACTTTGAACCTTGCTCACAGAAATAGGAGCCCCGCGAAGCGGGGCTCCGTCGATCTACCTTGGTAGGTGGTAGTTAACAAATTGATCAAGGATGTAAGAGCGAGTGAAGCGAGCTCGGGATTGGGGACACCCCGACTCGGACAGGTTAGGTTCGAGTTAGGTTAAGCTAACAGAAATAGGAGCCCCGCAAAGCGGGGCTCCGCTGAACCACCTTAGTGGTAATATAACTCAGGAATTCAGGATGCGATAGCGAGCAAATTGTGTCTTGGGGCACCCCGACTCTGACAGCTTTCGTTCTTCTCACAGGGATTTTTTGTAATATTATGAATGAAAATACGTAACTCAAAAATAAATTATTTTAATTACTCAAAAAAAAAATATAAAAGGAATTATTATCATTGAAAATAATGTATTCTTATTCAAAAGAAATTCTTTTATTGAAAAGTTAAGAGGCATTTTGACAAGGCGTTTTAAAAGCATACTTTTCTCTGATAAGCGATTAAATTTTCGGAATTCTAATTATTCGGAATTTTAATAATCGGAATTTTAACCATCGGAATTCGTGTTTTTGATGTTTCGGAAAATTATTAATTCGGAATTTTTGATATTCGGTCTATTGAAACTCGGTATTTTGAAAATAGTAATTATAAGTGTTAGGAATATTGAAATTTCGGAATTATGAAAATAGGAATAATGATCAATCGGAGTTGTTATATTAGGAATTTTGAACCATTCGGAATTATGAAAATCGGTATTTTGAAATTCGTATTTATGAATTTCGGAATTAAGTTTTTCGTATTATCGTAGTGTACCCGGTTCCTTTATTACACTAGATTGTTCCTCTATTACAGTAAATGTACAAGAAACACTAGATTCTTGAGTGTTGCTTGTTTCACAGAATACAAATAACTCTGGAAGTTGTTTTTTGTTGGATGTCTGAAAAAAAATATGAAATACACATTACTATCTATATAACTTCTTAGGCTAAAAAACCAGGCTGTTATTTAACAATGATTTTAATACACACTTACCGAAAATATTGTAGGTACAGAGTTCTTATGTAACCTAATAACATCAAGTGTTCTGTTAAAACATTTTTATTCAAAGTGAAGTGAACATAATAAGCCAGTCTTTACTTTGAGGACTAATATTTTCCACACGGATAGAGTCCAACCACTTTTTCTTCAATCTTTCATTTTTGGGAAACCTGTAAATGATTAGTATTTTTGTATCAATATATCATTTGGTAACAGTTTCAGTGTAACGAAGGACTAGTATCGGGAACTATTACAGCAACGGTACAACACTATTATTATTGTAAACAAACGAACGAAAATAAGAAATGAAAAATATTGTCTGTAGGGCGGAAATAAACCCAAATATTAATACTCTAACCATGAAAATATGATCACATAGCGATTTCTTTACCGAAATTGTTCTAATTCATGTAGTTTTGCATGAAAACCTGTTACTAACCTGTGCAAAGTCAATTCAGGCTGATTTTTCTTTTTTCTGGCACGACAAGACACAATGGAACATCCAGGCATGTTGAATTACTGTTTGTTAATGGTGACACGCACTTTTAAAAGAAAACACTCCGTAATTTACTCAAAAATCTAAATTCAACAAAAGTAAACAACTGTTTGACAGCAGAACTACCACGAAACTCGGCCCATAAAATGGCGAAACCGGCACGTTTCTGTAACTGTGGCAAATGCCCTAACAAAATATTCCATTTTGAGCAACAACCGAAATATTGTTGTCTCTTTTATCAAATATGATTACTGCATTAGAAAGAAAGAGACAAACCAATATTTCACTCTCTGTCTCGTATTTGACTCATATTTGTATAAGCAAAATGTATGTATGTTCTATACATAGCGCTGAGAGATGGCGATAGCTATGCTCTGTCCCTTTTCTTCTTATTCGATTTGTAGGTTTGTTTTTCTTTCTTGAGGGAAAGAGAAGGAATTATCCCACGTTCTATACTTTTTCTCTTTCTACGGCGCGCAGCCTGTTTTTTTTAAGGCCAGTCACAACATGTCGCGGATTTTAGGGATACCAGATTCGGGCAATATATTTCCCGGACAATTCGGTCTGTACGATAAATATGAAAATTGATAATTATTTTTAACAAACATTCTACATGTTATACAGGATACAGGAATTTGAATCCGTAATAAGAGATCTAAAAATAAATTGGTAGGAGACTACAGCTCTTTCTCGATGTATTTTTTTTGTGTTTTTATTTGTCCGTGAAAATGAGTGAGGTAATATGTATTGGTGTAACTTCCCCTATGAAAGTCCCTATATCGCTCAATATAAAAATCAACATTAGAATTACTGATATTACTACAAGAGTATTGATTATAGTTTACAATGGCCATTTTAAAAAGATCTAGTCTGGAAATTAAATATTAGGTTGAATTAATTTGAAATAATGTGAGGGCATTATTTCAAATTAATTCGAACTAAAAAGAACAAAAAAAAACACAGTTTAAAATAATAAAAACTGTTTTTTTTTCAATCCTGATATATTTCTCACATTCAAGGGGTGGGGTCACATCATACTCCACCTTGCATAATGTTGACTTAGTATGGCTTAGCAGGTTTCACAAACTTACGCCATTATATTCTAGTCTGTACTTAATTAGGCAGATTAAGGGAAAAAGTCACGTGCAATGATGTTTTCCTTCACCAGGTTATCCTTTTGACATATTATTACTCATATCGACCATTAACTAACACGCGTGATAATAATGTACCCGCTAGTCGGGTAAAAGTTTGCAGTATGACAACACTCCCCATACGTGACGTCATACACATTATAATCCTATGGACTGGAAATACCTACACCAAAAACGTGGATACCTACAAGTTCGCATGGCACATAAAATGGCGGCCAATGCTAGGGTTGTGCCAATCAAGAAACATAGTGTTACTGTAACGAGTATGGATACTAGTATCCCTAGTACTTTTAGGATTACATAATAGTATTACGACTAGATACCATGATTAAATTATAATCCATGTAGTTACGTAAAAAAAATGAAAATTTTCACATTTGCGCTATTGCTTGTAATTAAATATTATACATATATTTATGTGTTAGCGTTAATTTAAAAAATTGACGATTAATTCGGATTGTACAGGTAAACCTTTGGACTTGTTAATTTGTCTTTTTAAAAAGTCTTTTGGTCCCGTCAAGTCTTCTATCACAACAGCCTTCAAATCAGCAATTTTTTTTTCCTTCGTATTATTTCATTGAGGCGTTTAATTGTTTTCTGTTGATTGACGTATTTTTCTTTAAAGGCTTTAATTTTTCCAGTTTGTAAAACCTGTAATAGAAAAGATAAATAGTTAAATCAAATCAAATTTATTTCAACTAGGCCAATAATTACAGGCACTTTTGAATGGTCAAAAGACATAAAAACAAATCAGTACAAAATTGTTATGGTGCTACAGTTCTAGTCACAAGACATAATAACTGTGAAAGTACCGTAGGTGCCCATTCCAGAGCGAAGATCTCTATGGAAAAGAACGGACAAGAAACTCCATGGACACTCTTTTGACACTCAACGTAGCAAGTTAAGTGTACAGCTAATATTAAAAAATAATAATAATAATGAAAAATTAAAATAGACCGTGGCAGCTAAGAGATGATCAGTCCCATCTGACAGCGCCTTTTCACGAACATGCCAAATGTATCAGCACTATTAACCAATAACTTAACAATGCACCGTTAAAAAATAATTTGCATATTGCATTTTATTGCTAAAAGTTCTTTTCAAGTGACAGTTGACAAGTCTTTGACAGATTGCGGCGCTTGATGTGCTGCCGTCTGTTTGTCAGAAAACGGTTAAAAATTCAACATCTACATACCTCTTTGTGCACTGTTCCCACAAATTGATGGGTCAACTGCAAGGGTGCCTCCATTACACTAGATGGTTCATCTATTACGGTAGATGGTTGCTTTATTACAGTAGATGTACAAGAAACATCAGATTCTTGAGTGTTGCTTGTTTCACAGAATACAAATGACTCTGGAAGTTGTTTTTTGTTGGATGTCTGAAAAACAAAATGAAATATGCATTACTATCCATATAGCTTAGGCTAAAAAACCAGGCTGTTATTTAACAATCATTTTAATACACACTTACCGAAAATATTGTAGGTACAGAGTTCTCATGTAACCTAATAACATCAAGTGTTCTGTTAAAACATTTTTCTACAAAGTGAAGTGAACACATAAGCCAGTCTTTACTTCGAGAACAAATTTTTTCGTCACTGATAGAGTCCAACCATTTTTTCTTCAATCTTTCATTTTTGGGAAACCTATAAATGATTAGTATTTTTTTATCAATATATCATTTGGTAACAGTTTCAGTGTAACGAAGGACTAGTATCGGGAACTATTACAGCAACGGTACAACACTATTATTATTGTAAACAAACAAACGAAAATAAGAAATGAAAAATATTATCTGTAGGACGGAAATAAACCCAAATATTAATACTCTAACCATGAAAACAAGGTCACATAGCGATTTCTTTACCGAAATTGTTCTATTTCATGTAGTTTTGCATGAAAACGTGTTACTAACCTGTACAAAGTCAATTCAGGCTGATTTTTCTTTTTCCTGGCATGACAAGACACAATGGAACATCCAGGCATGTTTTTTTTTTTTTTTTTATTCTTTATTTTTTAGGGAGGGTTTTAATCTAGACAGATTATGCCACCCTCATTGTTGCCAATCAACTTATACTACCAACTTATATCTATCACAGACCAACATTTAACAACCATCTTAAACTACCTAGGTACTTCTGCGACCAATACCACAGTTTACGAGCTTGTACACCATCCTGGCTGCATCCGAGGCAGGAGCAGCCAGAGCGCTGTTACACCCCCCCGTCTCGCGGATATCCGTAAAAAGAATCAACAGCTCCCGTCGCTCCGGCTCGTTCCGAACACACTCCATGATTATGTGGTAAACATCCTCAATCGTGCCACATTCTGTACAATTTGGTGATACAACTTTACCCATTAAGAATGCAAACTTATTTAGTGGTATGTGTCCGGAACGAAGTCGGAAAGCTGTTATGATCGACTGTCTTCCCATATTGGTACAGTCAATCCACGTTCTTTTAGACACGCTTGGTTGTATAGTGGCATACCATATCCCTTTACTGCGACTCCTTTCTATTTCATGTAGTTTTGCATGAAAACGTGTTACTAACCTGTACAAAGTCAATTCAGGCTGATTTTTCTTTTTCCTGGCATGACAAGACACAATGGAACATCCAGGCATGTTGAATTACTGTTTCTTAATGGTAACACGCACTTTTAAAAGAAAACACTCCGTAATTTACTCAAAAATCTAAATTCAACAAAAAGTAAACAACTGTTTGACAGCAGAACTACCACGAAACTTGGCACATAAAATGGCGAAATGGGCACGTTTCTGTAACTGTGGGAAATATCCCAACAAAATATTCCATTTTGAGCAACAACCGAAATATTGTTGTCTCTTTTGTCAAATATGATTACTGCATTAGAAGGAAAGAGACAAACCAATATTTCACTCTCTGTCTCATGTTTGACTCATATTTGTATAAGCAAAATGTATGTTTATAACATCGGGGCATCTCCATATAACTTCATCTCAATGCGTGACGTCAACATTCTCTATCTCATGTGGCTACGCCAAACATGAATCTAGGGTTTCTTTATCTAAGGCACGAAATACCTACACCAAAAACGTGCATACGTTCAAGTTCGCTGGGCACATAAAATGGCGGCCAATGCTAGGGTTGTGTCAATCAAGAAACATAGTGTTACTGTAACGAGTATCGATACTAGTATCCCTAGTACTTTTAGGATTACATAATAGTATTACGACTAGATACCATGATTGAATTATAATCCATGTAGTTACGTAAAAATAATGTAAATTTTCACATTTTCGTGCTTATACCCACTTGACAGTCAATGCAAATGTCATCTGTCAATGTCAATTTTTGCTCTTGCAACTCCCAATTTTTACTGACCGGCAGGCATTGTTTTATTGAAATTTGCAACTTGGAGCTTCTAAAACAACATAACTTTACTGTAATGTTGTAGTACTATTCTTGACTATCATTTTGATGTATAATTTGTTGAAATATTCAAGTTACTTACGACATTATTTCCAAATAAATCACTCGCGTATTTCGCTCAACGGTCCGAAATAAAGGAATTTTTTCTTGACGATTCACTTGATTGACATGGCTGACCATAGCCTAATTAGTAGAGTAACTTCCCATAGAATTTCCATAGAGCAACCATGGGATAATATTCTCGATAGATATTCGCGTTAGGCGATTTGTTTTAGTATGTTTCGTGGGAAGAAAACTTCCCAGTGGCGTTTCATAATTTTGACACTAATGAGTAATGACAGTTTTGGTAGACATCTGCCCAGTGGCTGTCAAAAGGGTAATTAAATATTATACATATATTTATGTGTTAGCGTTACTTTAAAAGACAATTAATTCGGATTGTACAGGTAAACCTTTGGACTTGTTCATTTGTCTTTTTAAAAAGTCTTTTGGTCCTGCCAAGTCTTCTATCACAACAGCCTTCAAATCAGCAATTTTTTTATTTTTCCTTCGTATTCTTTCATTGAGGCGTTTAATTGTTTTCTGTTGCTTGACATATTTTTCTTTAAAGGCTTTAATTTTTCCAGTTTGTAAAACCTGTAATAGAAAAGATAAATAGTTAAATCAAATCAAATTTATTTCAACTAGGCCAATAATTACAGGCACTTTTGAATGGTTAAATGATATAAAAATAAATCAGTACAAAATTGTTATGGTGCTACAGTTCTAGTCACAAGACATATAACTGTGAAAGTACCGTAGGTGCCCCATTTCAGAGCGAAGACCTCTATGGAAAAGAACGGACAAAAAACTCCATGGACACTCTTTTTACACTCGACGTAGCAAGTTAAGTGTACAGTTAATATTAAAAAAAATAATTAATGAAAAATTCAAATAGACCGTGGCAGCTAAGAGATGACCAGTCCCATTTGACAGCGCCTTTTCACTAACATGACAAATTTACCAGCACTATTAACCAATAACTAACAAAATAAAGATAATATATAATTATGCACTGTTAAAAAATAATTTGCACAATGCATTTTATTGCTAAAAGTTATTTTTAAGTGTCAGTTGACAAGTCTTTGACAGACTGCGGCGCTTGATGTGCTGCTGTCTGTTTGTCAGGGGTGCGTTTAAGTACGCCGGCGAAATTTTCGCCGGATAAAAATTAAACTAGCGAGGGTTCGCTGAACGGAGTCATAGGTTTCTGTCAATGTTAGCTGTCAAATTCAATAAGGAAGTTTCCATTTTAACAAAAATTAAAAATACTTATTAAAATTGTAAGGCAAAGAAATTATAATATATATGGTGAAAGAATTATTTTAATAACTTGAAAAATGACAAAGTTAATCCACTTTTACTGAATCCCGAATTAATTTTGAAATGCACGCGGAGTATTTGGTCTGTGACGTCACTAGTCTCTACGCGCGAGTGGGGCAGGTAGCGCTTAGCGGCTGTTTCGAGTATTTCGTGGTTTGTTGCTCACAGTAAGTACATGGAATGCGGTGTTTGAGTGTCTGTGTGAAGTATTAAGTAACCTTATTAATATATTTCGTATAATATACTGTCTTTTAGCTAAGTAAAAACTAGATTAAAGTAAAATTTAGACAATGGAGAGTGGATTTGTGCGTGGACAGTCTAACAGTGGAAAACAAATTTTTTTTTTAATAAGTCTTATGTATTACATATCATTTCTTGTCCTTGAAGCGACGAGGTTCGGTCGTTAATTTTTAGGGTTCCGTAGCCAAATGGCAAAAACGGAACCCTTATAGATTCATCATGTCTGTCTGTCTGTTCGTCCGTATGTCACAGCCACTTTTCTTCGAAAATATAAGAGCTATCCTGTTGAAACTTGGTAAGTAGATGTACCTATTATGTGAACCGCATTAGGATTTTCACACAAAAATAAAAACAAAACAAATTTGGGGGTTCCCCCATACTTAGAATTGAAACTCATTTTTTTTTTACCAAACCCATACGTGTGGGGTATCTATGGATAGGTCTTTAAAAATGATATTGAGATTACTCATAATATTTTTTTTCTAAACTGAACAGTTTGCGTGAGAGACACTTTCAAAGTGGTAAAATGTGTCCCCCCCCCCCCCTGTAGCTTCTAAAATAAGAGAATGATAAAACTAAAAAAAATATATAATGTAGACCTCAACAAAAACTTCCAACGACAATTGGTTTGGATGAGATACAGTTAGCAGTTTTTGAGATATAGTACATTTTTAAAAACCGCAAATATAACTTTGCCATTCATACAAACACTATGAAAAACAAAGATATTTTTACTGTTTGTGTATATTACTTACTGATCTCAATATAATTATATCCCTAATCTATGCCTGCTACTACGGAACCCTTCATGGGCGAGTCCAACTCGCACTTGGCCGGTTTTATTGCTTTTTAACGACACTTTGTAATTCTGACCTTAAAACATGCGTGTAAGGTTGAATTTGATTTGATGTAGTTTAGAGATTTATGGTTACAGAGTTACTACAGAGAGTTATGGTTGTATTTGTACACTTGGGAACGATACAATTTTTATAATGTACTTTCACATCAGTTTGCACGGTTTCCATAATGATTCCACAACGATAATATTTGTTCCGTCTTGTTTGAACCAAAAGTAATAACAGTCTGAGGTGACCGCGCATTGACGACTTCTCGACTCGAGCGAGTGATGAGACTTGTGACGTCATGAGATTGTTGACCGGCCGCGCGCCGAGAAGTTTTAAAGCGGACGGGAAAAGTATTATAACTTCGTCATTTATGAAGATAATTAAAAAAAAATTTCAATGGGCTTCATTGCAAGTTTAGTACTATTTAAAAAAAAAAAAAATTGGAAACTTCCTTATTGACAGCTCAGTTTATCAAACAAATAACAATTCAATTCAACTTAACAGTCTGAATATTATATTGTAATCTCCGTAAAATTAGGATTTAACTTGTGATCTCAATATTATTACACAGTAAAAATGAACCGGAACATGAAAAATCAATTTGCCGGTGTCATACTAATTATATCCATGATCCACAAATAATATTCACCGAGACGATGAATTAGGTACTCTCTAAAATAAAAATATTCGTTTTTACGGCGCGAATCGAGCATTAACAACAAAACTCAATGTCAATCAATGTCAATCTGACAGCAGGATAAAATTTAGCGAGGTAAAAAGGTCGCTAAAATTTATCCTAGTCAGGCGAAAACTTATACCACCGGACGACCGTGAACGGGGCAGATTAAATTTTAGTCAGTTTAATTTTTCACCTCGCGGTGTGCTTGAACGGGGTGTTTGACGTTTAGTCAGTATAAATTTTAACCTGGATAATCGACTTAAACGCACCCCTGCAAACGGTTAAAAATTCAACATCTACATACCTCTTTGTGCACCGTTCCCACAAATTGATGGGTCAACTGCAATGGTGCCTCCATTACACTAGATGGTTCATCTATTACGGTAGATAGTTCCTTTATTACAGTAGATGTACAAGAAACATCAGACTCTTGAGTGTTGCTTGTTTCACAGAATACAAACGACTCTGGCAGTTGTTTTTTGTTGGATGTCTGAAAAAAATTATGAAATATACATACTATCCATATAACTTAGGCTAAAAAACCAGGCTGTTATTTAACAATGATTTTAATACACACTTACCGAAAATATTGTAGGTACAGAGTTCTCATGTAACCTAATAACATCAAGTGTTCTGTTAAAACATTTTTCTTCAAAGTGAAGTGAACATATAAGCCAGTCTTTACTTCGAGGACTAATATTTTCGTCACCGATAGAGTCCAACCTCTTTTTCTTCAATCTTTCATTTTTGGGAAACCTATATATTATTATGATTAGTATTTTTGTATCAATATATCATTTGGTTACAGTTTTAGTGTAACGAAGGACTAGTATCGGGAACTATTACAGCAACGGTACAACACTATTATTATTGTAAACAAACGAACGAAAATAAGAAATGAAAAATATTGTCTTTTTTCTGGCACGACAAGACACAATGGAACATCCAGGCATGTTGAATTACTGTTTCTTAATGGTAACACGCACTTTTAAAAGAAAACACTCCGTAATTTACTCAAAAATCTAAATTCAACAAAAGTAAACAACTGTTTGACAGCAGAACTACCACGAAACTTGGCACATAAAATGGCGAAACCGGCACGTTTCTGTAACTGTGGCAAATGTCCCAACAAAACATTCCATTTTGAGCAACAACCGAAATATTGTTGTCTCTTTTATCAAATCTAATTACTGCATTAGAAAGAAAGAGACAAACCAATATTTCACTCTCTGTGTCATATTTGACTCATATTTGTATAAGCAAAATGTATGTATAGAACATCGGAGCGCCTCCATAAAATTTTATCACAATGGCAGCCTGTACTGTAGGAGCCCTCTTTATAGTTTGTGACTGTCATAGACTTATAATCCTATGGACTGGAAATACCTACACCAAAAACGTGGATACCTACAAGTTCGCCGGGCACATAAAATGGCGGCCAATGCTAGGGTTGTGCCAATCAAGAAACATAGTGTTACTGTAACGAGTATGGATACTAGTATCCCTAGTACTTTTAGGATTACATAATGGTATTACGACTAGATACCATGATTGAATTATAATCCATGTAGTTACGTAAAAAAAATGTAAACTTTCACATTTGCGCTATTGCTTGTAATTAAATATTATACATATATTTATGTGTTAGCGTTAATTTAAAATTTGACGATTAATTCGGATTGTACAGGTAAACCTTTGGACTTTTTAATTTGTTTTTTTTTTTAAAGTCTTTTGGTCCCGCCAAGTCTTCTATCACAACAGCCTTCAAATCACCAATTATTATTATTATTGAGGCGTTTAATTGTTTTCTGTTGTTTGACATATTTTTCTTTAAAGGTTTATATTTTCCAGTTTGTAAAACCTGTAATAGAAAAGATAAATAGTTAAATCAAATCAATTTTATTTCAACTAGGCCAATAATTACAGGCACTTTTGAATGGTCAAAAGACATAAAAATAAATCAGTACAAAATTGTTATGGTGCTACAGTTCTAGTCACAAGACATAATAACTGTGAAAATACCGTAGGTGCCCATTCCAGATCGAAGATCTCTATGGAAAAGAACGGACAAGAAACTCCATGGACACTCTTTTTACACTCAACGTAGCAAGTTAAGTGTACAGCTAAGCGATGATCAGTCCCATCTGACAGCGCCTTTTCACGAACATGCCAAATGTATCAGCACTATTAACCAATAACTTAACAATGCACCGTTAAAAAATAATTTGCATATTGCATTTTATTGCTAAAAGTTATTTTCAAGTGACAGTTGACAAGTCTTTGACAGATTGCGGCGCTTGATGTGCTGCCGTCTGTTTGTCAGAAAACGGTTAAAAATTCAACATCTACATACCTCTTTGTGTACTGTTCCCACAAATTGATGGGTCAACTGCAATGGTGCCTCCATTACACTAGATGGTTCATCTATTACGGTAGATGGTTCCTTTATTACAGTAGATGTACAAGAAACATCAGATTCTTGAGTGTTGCTTGTTTCACAGAATACAAATGACTCTGGAAGTTGTTTTTTGTTGGATGTCTGAAAAAAAAATGAAATATGCATTACTATCCATATAACTTAGGCTAAAAAACCAGGCTGTTATTTAACAATGATTTTAATACACACTTACCGAAAATATTGTAGGTACAGAGTTCTCATGTAACCTAATAACATCAAGTGTTCTGTTAAAACATTTTTCTTCAAAGTGAAGTGAACACATAAGCCAGTCTTTACTTCGAGAACAAATTTTTTCGTCACCGATAGAGTCCAACCATTTTTTCTTCAATCTTTCATTTTTGGGAAACCTATAAATGATTAGTATTTTTTTATCAATATATCATTTGGTAACAGTTTCAGTGTAACGAAGGACTAGTATCGGGAACTATTACAGCAACGGTACAACACTATTATTATTGTAAACAAACAAACGAAAATAAGAAATGAAAAATATTGTCTGTAGGACGGAAATAAACCCAAATATTAATACTCTAACCATGAAAACAAGGTCACAAAGCGATTTCTTTACCGAAATTGTTCTATTTCATGTAGTTTTGCATGAAAACGTGTTACTAACCTGTACAAAGTCAATTCAGGCTGATTTTTCTTTTTCCTGGCATGACAAGACACAATGGAACATCCAGGCATGTTGAATTACTGTTTCTCAATGGTAACACGCACTTTTAAAAGAAAACACTCCGTAATTTACTCAAAAATCTAAATTCAACAAAAAGTAAACAACTGTTTGACAGCAGAACTACCACGAAACTTGGCACATAAAATGGCGAAATGGGCACGTTTCTGTAACTGTGGGAAATATCCCAACAAAATATTCCATTTTGAGCAACAACCGAAATATTGTTGTCTCTTTTGTCAAATATGATTACTGCATTAGAAAGAAAGAGACAAACCAATATTTCACTCTCTGTCTCATGTTTGACTCATATTTGTATAAGCAAAATGTATGTATAGAACATCGGGGCATCTCCATATAACTTCATCTCAATGGTGACTGTAGGTCAGTGCCACAGATTACATATAAGTAGCAAGCTGTCAGTGCTTATCTGTCAATTCCTTAGACTATGGAAAAGAGTAGACATGAAATACCTACGAAAAAAACGTGCATACCTACTAATGTGTCTGGCACAAAGATGGCGGCTTACCGTAGAGCTGCGCGCATTTTATTATCGATAGAATTAAATAAAAAAAAGTTGAATTGCACGGTGTTTTTCGAAAATGAGTTTCTATTAGCTTTCTTCAGTTTTATTTACGTGGTAATGCGGGCTATAATAAAAACGCACTCGCTCAGAGTGTCATTTTATATGGCAGGGCACGTGGATAATAAATAGATTCTATCGCAATTAAATTATCATCCTCTCATCCTCTTTATTTTTACTTGTACAATGACATGTAGGTACTTAAGTTCATAATAAAACTAATTTTACTATGGTATGTTTATCTCATTTATTTCCAATTGCCACCGCCGCGATCACGAATAAAAACTGTGTGCGTTGCTGGCTTTTTCCTGTGGGCGTAGTATGCAACCGAAATTGCGGCCAAAGACACCGTGGAGACCACTGTTGGCAATCTAAAATCACAAAAAGAAATCGAGTTTAAATAATATTCACCTGTCGATATAATTATTATCGATAAATTGAAAATGTCAAACCGAAACTCTATTTATTAGGACCACAGATTAAAAAGCCGTGACAAAACATGGCGACCGGCCACAGCGAGATATTTTGTGACGTCACCAAGATAATGTTGCTAATTTTGGTAATGATAAAACTACTGTTGTCCTTTTCTATATATGATTACCATCGTAAGTTAAAAAGAGATGCCGATATGTCAGTAACTATGCCGTCGAAATACATCACATTCCTATAACTACTGTTTGTATAGATTGTATAGGCCGAGTCCATTCTTTTTTCCATAGTCTAAGGTCAATTCTGTCTGTTGACAGTTGGCATGAAATTGACATTCGTTTGTACGGTGACGTGACGTGACATCGGGCGTTTAGTGCATTTGCAAAATTGCATTTGTAAAGAAAATAAATAAATGATATTACCAAGAAACCATTGTTATTTGCTTTAATTATTAAAAAATGGCTCAATGTGGTGACTTTATTAAAAGTCAGTTCCCACTTATTGATGAAGAATTGATGAAATATGTTGAAGGTATGTTTTCTTAGGTTATAAAGACCGATATTATTTTATTTTTCTTCCATAAATTGTGTTAGATTGTCTTCGAAGTGGGTCCACCCTTTATTATCATTATATCGCACCCTTAAAACATAAATGGCACTAAACGAAAATGTTTATTTTACAGTATGGCCGTTTTAAGATTTTTTAAGAATTGAATGGGTGATATGGAACTAAAAAAATATATATAAAGCTTTGTGATCGGCTTAAAATAACAGTTTAACTAACGCTGTTTCAGTATCCAGTGGCATACAATAAAAATTTTTGATTATTTATCAATGGAGAAGCATTTAAAAAAAAAGTTTAGCATTATGTTGAAAGTAGTTGTCAAACTCTGATAGGAAGCAAAAGTGCTCCTAAAAATTTAGCAGTTTTAGTGTCTTATCAGTGATATTGTGAACTACAAATACTACCAAAGTGAAGATAAACACCTGTGGAACAAGTGATAGTGTTATTTTTGCGGGAATCACTGGTTTTCGACCGAAAATAGTGCATAAAAACCGCGGAAGACATTCCACATTCCAAAATTTTTATTCTTCTACCTCCAACCATGGTATAATAATATACTTCGCCAGGTATGGCACTCCGAAACACATTGGTCACGTGGGATTCACTTGCTTACGTCATCATCGCTATCAATGGTTCTCAAACTTTACAGTTTAGGGAAATTCAACCTAATAAAACATTGACCTAATTATTACATTACTGCTAACTTTTGCCCGTGGCTTCACCTGCGTAGTAGGTTTACAGTGACAAAAAGCATTATTTATCCATCCTAGGGTTCCAAGCCAAGTCTATTTGTGAGAACAAAGGTGCACACAGCTAAATATTATCAAGCTAGATACTTCCAGTATAAGCTGATACCGCATTATATATGATTTCTGTACAATGAGAGGTCAGCTTATACTGGAAATATATTGCTTAATGTGAAACTATACTAAAAACACATTGTGAAACAGTCGCCTTACGAAGTGTTTTTTTATATTGAAGATAGGTTCGCGTTAGACCACTATCGCGCGAAGATGTGTGATGTGGTCAAAGAAAAAAATATATCAAACTTGTTAGACGTTCACAAATAAATGTTTGGGAACCACTGTTCACACTGTCACTGAGCGAGACAGGCTTATGCATAAAACAAGAATAGCGATACACGACAAAATGGCGGAATGACAATGAGACAGCCCGTTCCTGTGTTACCAGTAGTGTGTGGTTATAACTCCCCAACCACATTTATTACCTATGCGAATACGATAAAACGTTGTGGTTTTATTTTATCATTTGTGTTGGTATACGTATTGAATTGTTTTGTTTGCTAGAATAAACACAATTTAAATGTTTTATATATTTTTTAAACAGAATGGTGACTGAAAATGTTTCCTCATTTTCGTATTTTGTTGCAAAAAAGTGGCAACTGGAAAGTGACGTAAGCAAGTGAAGCTGCGGGAGTGTCAGACCTTGTTTTTTTAGACCATGCCTCCAACTTTTTGATTATTTACTAAGCTGTCAGTATGACAGATGACACATCGATCAGTGTTGCCAAACCAAAATCATAAACTCCCCCGAGGGAAATAAAATAACGAGAGTGGCTGACCAGGCTCTCGGTGAAAATAATGCTACTGGTGGAAAAAATTCAAACAATAACCAAATTAAAGACTCGTCCAACCATCATCAAGATAGACATCATAAGGTAGCAAAAGTCAACTTAAATCCTCTGAACCAAACTTCGGATGATGAGAATGAGTGGCAATCTATACCCATACTACGACAGTACAAAAAGAAATCCCTAAGTGCACACACAGCTCAGACTGGTTGGGCTATGGAAAATAGCCGTAAAAGAATAAGATTAGGCCCTACTCCATCTCCAGAAAAAATTCCAACTCAAAATAGATACTCGGAACTTAAAGTAGATGAAAATCAAGAAACGGTACCAAAAGCAAGAGCTAACAAGCCTCCACCACTAATGCTCTATGGCATTAAAGACGTCACTAAACTCAAAGATTTGATTGAAGAGGTTCTAAACATAACTCACTTTTCCTTCAAAATTGTAACCAAGAATCAACTTCGTGTGACAGCTGACAGCATTGATGCTTACAAAAAACTTATGGTACTAGTCCGAGAGAAGAAATTGATAGGGCACACGTTCACCCCAAAAGACGAACGACCATACCGCATCGTCATCAAGAACCTTCATCCTTCGACACCCATGGAAGCTATAAAAGAGGCAATAGAAAGTACTGGCAATATAGTGAAAGGTGAAATTATAAACGCCAGACATGGGCAAACAAAAGCACCAATGTCAACCTGGTTCGTTAATATTGAGCCAGGCCCCAACAACAGTGAAATAAAAAACCTGAAATACATCTACCACACATCTGTCAATATTGAAGACCCTAAACGTAAGAAAACCATCCCTCAATGCAAGAGGTGTCAGCAGTATGGGCATACGAAAAATTATTGCATGCGTCCATATAGATGCGTTAAGTGCGCAGAAAATCATAACACGCTAGAATGCCCTAAGACCAAAGATGAACCAGCAAAATGTGCACTGTGCCTTGGGGACCATGCGGCCAGCTACAAGGGATGCAAAGTATTTCAAGAAATTCAGAAAAGGAAGTCTAATTCAAGAGTGCAAACAAGACCATTGATACAAGTTGAAGAAAAAGACTTTCCAACTATCGGAAACATACCAACCCTGTCAGAAAAACCATCTACCAACACTGAATCAGCCAAAACATATGCACAAGCCATAACAGGAGACTCGACTATCCTAGAAAAAATTATTTCAAAGCAAGCGGAAAAGCTAGACCGTCTAATTGACCAAATGGGTACGCTTATGTCCCTCTTGACAACAATCGTCCATAAACTTGTTCGTTAAAATGGCTCTAAGGATAGCAAGCTGGAACATAAATGGTCTGCTGGACAGAAAACAAGAACTTAAAATACTTTTTACAGTGCAGAACCTTGATATAGTGCTTATATCCGAAACACACCTTACAGATGAAAAAACATTCAACCTAGACGGATACTGTACATACATTACAAATAACCCAGACAACACAGCACACGCTGGCACTGCAGTCATAGTAAGAAGCTGCATTAAGCATCAACTAATTCCCGAATACAGAACTTCAAAAATACAATCTACTACAATCATGGTGCATGATAGCCAAGGCTCTATCCTAATATCATCGATTTATTGTCCGCCAAAAAAGAGAAGAGGACACGAAACCAGTGAGGAGGATTTCAACGACTTTTTCAAAACTCTAGGCAACAGATTTATTGTTGGTGGAGACTGGAACGCTAAAAATTCTCAATGGGGATCAAGGCTGACATTGACTAGAGGCCGCAACCTTAAGAATAGCATCGACAAACACCGTATAAATATCCTCACAACATGTCAACCAACATATTGGCCCGCAGACCCAAATAGACTGCCTGACCTTTTAGATTTCTTCGTCTACAAAGGGGTACCATCCTACTTCTTGGAAGTTTCTAGCTGCCACGACAGCTCTTCAGATCACTCGCCAGTAATTGTTACAATGAGCACATATGTAATAAATCGGTCAAGAAATCAATACTTATATAACAACCATACAGACTGGGAAGCCTTTCAGCAATACCTCAATGACAATCTAGACCTGAAGATACCTCTTAAAACCGACGAAGACATTGAAAGTGCTACTTCCTACATAACTAAATCAATACAGAAAGCGGCATGGACTTGTACTCCATCTGACAAAAAATCTACTGAAATTAAAACTCATCGCAACTTGCCGCATGAAGTCAAATGCCAAGTCCTAGAAAAAAGACGACTTAGAAGGGTTTGGCACTGTAGTCGACACCCTGCTGACAAAAGAGCGTTCAACAAAGCAGCAGCTGAACTTAAAAAATATCTAGTTGAGATGGAGAATGAAACAATGCAACTACATCTTGAAAACTTAACGCCATCAACTCCTGCTAAAAATGAGTACTCACTGTGGAAAATTGTAAAATCCAATAGAAAACCGCAACTAGCACAGCACCCGCTCAAAAAAGTAAATGGTGAATGGGCTAAAACGGATGAAGAGAGAGCAGAAGCGTACGGGGAGTTTCTTAGCAGCGTCTTCACCCCAAATGAGGACCTAGGAAATGAAATGACTGACCGCGAAGTGAGCTCATATCTTGAAAGTGACCTCCAACTAAGCCCCCCTCTCCAATGCTGCACGCCTGCGGAAGTGCGTCGCACCATCCTTGATTTGGAACTCAAAAAAGCTCCAGGTTTTGACCTTGTGACAGCAGAAATATTGCGAAACTTGCCGAAAAAAGGAATAATGTTCATCACCTCGCTATTTAACGCTATTCTAAGAACCTCGTACTACCCCAACATCTGGAAAGTTTCTCAAATAACTATGATCCCTAAACCTGGAAAGCCACCGCACCTTACATCTTCATACAGACCAATAAGCCTGCTCCCTGTACTGTCAAAGGTCTTTGAAAAAATAATCTCTAAACGGCTTAGTAAATACTTAGACGAAAACGCTACTATCCCAGAGCACCAGTTCGGATTTCGAAGACGACATGCGACAGTAGAACAAGTCCATAGAGTGTGTGAACATATTAGAAATACTCTCGAAAGCAAAAAATACTGCTCAGGGGTGTTTCTCGACGTACAGCAAGCTTTTGATAAGGTTTGGCACCCTGGGCTGCTGTATAAACTGAAAAGAACATTACCACACAACCTGTTCCTGATATTGAAATCTTACCTGGAAAATCGTATATTCTTTGTTAAAATTAATGATGCCACCTCAGACTTTTACGACATAAGAGCTGGAGTCCCACAAGGCTCTGTCCTGGGGCCCCTCCTGTATCTGATATACACAGCAGATGTCCCTGAATCGGAAACTGTAATGACAGCTACTTTTGCCGATGATACTGCAGTGTTGACATCTGACGCCAACCCAGAAGTAGCTTCCAGTAAGCTACAGTCGCACGTGGATAAGCTTTATACCTGGATGAACAGCTGGCGCATCAAAGCTAGTGCAGCTAAATCCAACCACATCACATTTACCCTTAAACAGGGAGACTGCCCTGCTGTGAAACTGGGTAATGAGCAGCTACCACACAATACTGTAGTAAAGTACCTCGGATTCTACCTCGATCGCAAACAAACGTGGAAGACCCACATCCAAATAAAGCGCGATGAACTCAATCACAGATGGAGAACACTGGAGTGGTTATTGGGAAGAAAATCTCGACTCTCTGTCAATAACAAAGTCTTGATTTACAAAGCAGTTATAAAACCAGTCTGGACTTACGGCATACAGCTGTGGGGATCAGCAAAAACCTCAAACACTGAAATACTCCAGCGGTTTCAAAATGGCGTGCTTAAAGCCATAGTGAATGCCCCATGGTACACAAGAATGGATGAAATCCACGATTATCTGAAAGTTCACACCATCAAAGAGGAAATCAGAATTATGACAAAAACTTACAGAGAGAGGATAACAAATCACGAAAACCGACTTGCTCAGGCACTAAGTAAATCGCTGCCAACAAGACGTCTTAAAAGACTGCACACTTGGGATAATATACTCTGAGTAAAGCAATATTCAAAGGCAGCCTAACAATGGGAGGGCAAGCCTAACATGCCAAATACTCTTTTAAAACAACTGCTTATGGTTCAAGAACCGATCGCATGTTTGCAAATAAATATAAAAAAAAAAAAAAAAAAAAAAAAAAAAAAAGCATTATGTTGGTTATAGTTTTCTAGTTATTCAAAACTTTTTGCATAATGACCTCTAAATTGTTATTTTACCTACATTGTAATGATAAAAAAAAGAGAAATAAAACAATTTAACTACTAAAATAATAAAGAATTATATTTATTTGGCACATGCTCACAGTTTTCGGTCAAAATTACCACACATATTCATAATAAACAAATCTGTTTCAATCTTAAAGATTCAGTTGCAAGTGGGATTCGAACCTAGTTAGAAACTTCAAAGGAGAGATGGCGCTCGTATTTCCACGAGCTGCTGAACAAGCAGCATAAAGAGGTGCTGTCACCGGATCTCCCTCCAAATCAGGGACTGGTGCCCCCGGTAACTCACGAGGAAGTAGGTACATGTGGCTCTTCGTTGCATGAAGAACCGGAAAGCTGTCGGAGCCGATGGAATTCCTATTGAAGCCTGGAAGACGATGGGTCCTCGTGGTGTGGGCATCTTAACCCACCTTTTTAACGGCATGCTCCTGACCGAAAAGATCCCGAGCCAATGGAGACTGAGTATTATCACTCCAGTCTTCAAAGGCAATGGAACGGTGCAGGAGTGTGGTGATTATTGGAAAACGGTGGTATGAAAATTAATGCGGCGAAGACCGAGTACCTGGCCTGCAATACCACAAATACTGCTCCTGTTCGCATTGGCGAAGACACAGTCGAGCGCACGGAACAGGTCAGGTACTTGGGATCGGTGCTCCACGAGTCCGGGGACGTCGATAGCGACGTCAAGTCACGTATCTCGGCGGCCTGGGCAAAATGGCGCGAGGTGGCGTGGGTTATCTGTTACCCAAAAATGCCGGTTAAGCTCAAAGGACAGGTCTATAAGACCATCATTAGACCTGTCCTTTTGTATGGCAGTGAAGCGTGGCCTTGAGCGACATAAGCAGAACCTGCGTGTCACGGAAATGAATATGCTGCGCTGGATGTGCGGAGTCTCACGGAAGGACCGCATTAAAAACTCCCGCAACTGCGGCAGCCTTCATGTCCGTGACATTGCAGATGATTTGCAAGAAAGTAGCCTACGCTGGTATGGCCACGTTTCACGAAAACCGGCAGATTACGTGGGAAACAAATGCCTTGCCATGCCGTCCCCGCCGGGGCCAGGGAAACGAGGAAGGTCTAAGAAACGTTGGCTTAACGTCGTAAAGGACGATATGCGTGCTAATGGGCTCACGGCAGGAGATGCACAAGACCGTGCGAAATGGAGGCGTTTAGGTAGGAAGGCGGTCGTATAAGAACAAAATCCTTATTAAAATTAAAAATAACTGACACTAAACTCAAACTGCCACTGCCATGCAATTACGCACAGCTAATATTTGAAAGCATATTTATTGATTAAATGGCTCTTTACAGAAAATGCCCGTTATTTAATTCACATAAAAACAAAATCCACACTAAAGTTATTAAATAACTGGCATTATATTCAAACTGCCACTTATGCATTTACTCACTGTAAATATTCGAAAGCAAATTTATTAAATAAGTGTCACTTTACACAAAGTGCCAGTTTTTAACTCACCTCGACAAACATTCCCTCCGCAGACTTGACGCGATCTGGCATAGTGCCGGTTTATCAATTACCGACCGGACAAATTGTGACAAATTCATAAGTGACACTAGCGACATCTAGCAAAAATTTGGCGCATTAGAGCTACCGGGGTCTTTGCATTAGGAGCGTTTCGTTTTATGCGTTTTGACTGTATACTTAACTAAAAAATGTCATTTTTTGTATAGTGCCACTTATGTTTTAAGAGTGCGATATCGTAGTAGCAAGGACGATTTTCATTTTTAGTTTGTAGAAATTGGTACCTTAACTTTCGGTAAAAAGATTTGCAATTTATTAGTTGTTGAGCTCCTTGTGTTATGAGTCGAGCTACACGATAACTGACACATGCTTGCACTGACGCAGAACTTTTTACGTCATAATTTTATTTTGCATAGCAACGGATAGCATAAACCTCTTTTCGCAGAAAATCGTTTGGCATACACTCATTTACCATACACCGAAACCCATAATTTTGTAAGTCAGAATCATCTTTAGGCATAAATTTCATATCCATAATCAATAAGTATAACCATCATATCGTAGAAAGTTCACAACCAGAATCATCTTTTGGCATATATTTTATATCCATAATAATCTAAAGTAGAACCATCATATCGCAGAAAATTCACAGCCAGAATCATCTTTTGGCATGCATTTCATATCCATAATAAATTAAAAAGAACACTATTTTTAATCGTCACATTACGATGGAAATGTTAATTGCTATATTTTTCTGATCAGGCGTTAACTTTTACTTTTTTTTTAAAACAGTTAACTTTGAGCATAATTGTGTGGTTTTTATTTCCTGCCAGTAAGATAATGCAGCAAGCATTCAGCATACAAGCATGCAACATGCAGCAAGCATGTAGCAAGCATGCAGCAAACATGCAGCAAGCATGCAGCGAGCATGCAGCATGCAACATGTAGCAGGCATGCAGCAAGCATGCAGCAAGCAAGCAGCAAGCATGCAACATGCAGCAGGCATGACTTCTGTCACGGCTCCGGCGCTGCGGGGCTCCGGCTGTCCCACGCGAGCTAATCGTCGCACCTGCTCCTCAGCTCGCGAGCCGCCTCGCCCCTCCGCGCCTTCGCGGGTTTAAATTACACTCTAGGGGTAGGGCAGACAAGACTACGTGAAGTCGGTTTTGCAGCAATTCATTTCTGTCACTAACTTTTGTAGCACACCATAGTGATTTTTTCAATATGACAAATAAAATTATTTCTATTGAAATTCTGTGATCTCTGTAGTATGCTAAGTCAAATAATGCCAAATAATCGGCGTTCTAAATAAACGTTATGCTAAATGAAATTATGCAAAATTGTAACTCTGACAAAGGTAATTATGCCCAATACAATTCTGCCATCTTAAAAGTATCCCATTTTAAATTCGGACATAAAAACATTAGGCCAAAAAACAATTATATTAAATATTTTTTATACCTTAACAATGTTCGTTTAAAAAAGTTTATGCCAAGTGAGTTATGCCAAATAGGTTTCGGAGCAACAAGTTTCTGCCAGATAGAGGGCCCTTCGAAGTTTGTTGGAATTTTAATTATGAAGGTACCTATTTAA
This sequence comes from Agrotis exclamationis, assembly GCA_950005045.1. Classification (NCBI taxonomy): domain Eukaryota; kingdom Metazoa; phylum Arthropoda; class Insecta; order Lepidoptera; family Noctuidae; genus Agrotis; species Agrotis exclamationis. The sequence goes on along the minus strand of OX465423.1, from coordinate 7,271,635 downwards.
TTAATCATACTGGCCTACTAGTTTCTGAGTTTATTAGTACTGCCATTGTTAGATATTATTTTGTAAGTGACATGAGTTCTGAAAATGGTCTTTTCTTGACGAATGCTTTGCAGATATATTGGACAGCAGTGCCGGTGAGTTTGAGGATACGGAAGAAGTCTATGAGGCTGTTGGGGAAGTTCTCCAGGGAATCTCTGAGAAGTCTGAAAAGGATATAAGGTTATTTTTTCTTTTTATTTCTGATAAATGTTGAGTACATTAATGCCTTATTCAGTGATGGAAGCAGAAAACTTAATGTATTTAAGTATCCAATAAGGAATTAAATGCAAGTTTCTGATAAAAGTATTAGGTACTCAAGTGTCTGATGTGCTTCAGGGACATATGTGAGAAACTGTTGCATATGCTGCAGCCTGATAAGCCTGGTAGCAGTAATGGGCCTAGAAAAGTACTGGATGCTCCAATACACTTGGCTTCCATGACTACTGCTGTACCTGAAACTGAAGATCTCAGAAGCATATGGATTAATACAAGGGATGATAATTTGGTAAGAAAATCAGTAAAGTTGAGTAGTGAAAGGTAAAAAATGCAGAAATAAATTTACTTATGTTCGAAATGTATTAAGAAATATTATTGAAAGTTAATTTAATTACTTCTTTTTTTTTACTGTAACATGCTATCATTGGTTGAGTCTTTAATTCACACTTTTCCTATGATGAATGAGTTATACTGTTAAACATCAAATCCATAAGCAATAGCTATAGAAAATAATTTGTTGTTCCATTCTTATCTATATATTTAAAAATTAATGCCACTTTTCGTTGTACTTTAATAACTCAAGAACAGGCTCACCTATCCAAACCCCATGCGAGTAACGGTCTTCCTGTAAGGTTAGAAATTTGTACACTTATGATATAATTATGTATAGCTTGCTATGGGCAATAGCCATGACCTGGCAGGCATCAGTCCTGCATGTTATCAGACCCTTTATTTTTTAAATTGTAAAAAAAAATACTTGTTTGTGTAAGATATTATGTAGTTTATTTTTGTAACTCTATAAAAAAAATGACAGGCGGTTTTGAATACCATAAGACTTGATAAGACCTTGACAGGCAAAGAGACAGCTGCTAAGAGTGTGCGAGTAAGAGGTGTTACGTGAATGCATATAGACAATGAAATATATTTTATTACTTTTAATGGAATCTACATTAGTTTTAAAATTAATTTTCAGGAAGACGGTGGCTTTGCTTTTTTATTTCATTGACTTTTGCCACCGACTTCCGAAAGAAAAGTTATTTGGTAGGTTATTTTACCCTTTTTCGTGGTTGTTTTTTTTAGATGTTGGTTACATTTTTTTAAAAAACTTTTTTATTTTAAATATTCAACCCAAATTCTTGTCTAATACATAATTTTCACTAGAATTTTATTATCTGTAGCACCGGTTATAACATCGCCCATGCACACAATAAGCAAGAACACCAAAATAAATGAATTTTTTATGGGACCAAATGGCAGGTATACTGCATCGAACAATAACCCATATGGGTGCAAAGTTCGCATCAGTATAAATAAATTAAGTCCAAATACAAGATAGCTGCTATAAACAGTTGAGGAATTCCCTGAACTGTTCTTCGTCTTCATCATCAGAACCCTAATGACAGTTACAACCCATCTAGGTGTAAAGTTCTCATCAATATAAATGAATTCGGCTTTATTACAAAACGTGGTTTAACTTAGACCAAGGTTTAAATAAAAAATGAATTTTTGAATTTCGAACTTTATTTCTACTGTCGTAAAGTTATTAATACAAAAACCGAGTTTAGATCCCGGTCTAAGTTGTCAATGTGCATTTTAGAATTTTATAGCAGTTGGAATAAAATTCGAAATTCAAAAATTGATTTTTGATTTAAAGCTTGGTCTAAGTTACACCACGTTTTGTAATAAAGCCGATTAAGTCCAAACACAAGGTAGCTACTGTAAACCGTTGAGGAATTCCCTGAACTGTCCTTCGTCTTCGTTATCAGACCCCTAATAACAGTTATAACTCATCTAGATGTAAAGTTCTTATCAATACAAATTAATCAAGCTCAAACACAAGATAGCTGCTGTGAATCGTTGAGGAGTTCCCTCGACTGTCTCTCCTCTCCATCATCAGATATACTCCAGACCTTTGTTAAATTGTAGTGCTTTGAAATACTTAATGAAAAAAATAATTTACAAAATCAGTTGATGCCTACTCCTTACTGTTAAGGAGTTGGACCTTCCATCATCAGCTCAGCTACATGAGATGATGATTACCATACGCAAGTACTTAAATTACTTCATAATATTTGCCCTCGATTTCTCCAGGATCCGATCATCAGATATTGGAATGGTGACAATGGGATCACACGGGAAGCACCAGCTTTCAAATAAAAAAAGAATCATGAAAATTGGTTCACCCAGTCGCAAGTTATGAGGTAACAAACATTTAAAAAAAAAATCGAATTGATAACCTCCTCCTTTTCTTGAAGTCGGTTAAAAACTAATGTAGATTGCATTAAAACTAATCTAATATATAAAAATCAATGCCACTTTTCGTTGTAATGTTATAACTCAAGAACGGGCTCACCTATTCAAACCAAATGTTTAGGCTTTGTTCGAACTATTTAGTAGATGCTTTATGTGAAGTTTGCACAAAATCGGACGAGCCGTTGTTAATAAACCCGTGCGAAGCTGGGACGGGCCACTTGTAAAGTATATTTCATTGTCTATATGCGGTCACGTAACACCTCTTACTCGCACGCCCTTAGCAGCTGTCTCCTCGCCTGTCAAGGTCTTTTGCTATTCAAAACCGCCTGTAATTTTTTTTATAGATTAACAATAAATAAACTACATAATATCAAATTTTTAAGCTTACAGGAACAAGTTTCTTTTCTCAATTTTTTTACAATTTAAAAAATAAAGAGTCTGATGACGTGCAGGGCTGACGCCTGCCAGGTCATGGCTATTGCCCTTAGCATGCTATAAAAATCATAAGTGTACAAATTTCTAACCTTACAGGAAGACCGTTACTCGCAGAGTTCAGTGGCTCTTGGACTATTAGGCTTTGTTCGGACTATTTAGTAGATGGCTTATGTGAAGTTTGCACAAAATCGGTCGAGCGGTTCTTCATTTACATTTTTTGTAACAAATGATACAGTAGTAGTAGTATTAGTATGTATTATTAATTCTGTGGCGCTACGAAGTTCGCGGGGTCAGCTAGTTTTTAGGGTTCCGTACGGCCGAATACAAAAACGGAACCCTTATAGGATCACTCGTGTGTCCGTTTGTCTGTCTGTCGCTTACAGTCAATTATCTCCGAATCTACTAGACCAACGACCATTTATATCTAGACTCCTAATCACAGGCGAACGATGTCTGTCAACACATTAGGTAAAAAAGTCTTAAAACCGTCGTGACTCGACCACTCCTGTGAGTCACCTCGTCGCACTGACCTTGAGTTAGCCAATCAGAACGCAGTATTAGCCAATCAGAACGCAGTACCCCGTCCCCCTCGCTTACGTCGTACCTCAGCGACTTGACAGAATAATTTTCGTTAGTCAGATCGTGCATGAGGCGTCTAGATATAAATGGTCGTTGTACTAGACCGATTGAGTTGAAATTTGGTACACATATCAATTCCTGTGATCCAAGCACAGAGGTGTGACGTGAATAGATGAAATCTGTATGTGGGAGGTAATTTTTGGGGGGGAAGGGGGAAATAAAAAAAAAAAAATTGAAAACTGCATAGTGTGACATATCAAATAAAAGGCCTTGTTGAGAAGATCTAATTGTATTTTTTTTGGTAATTTTAAAATAAATAGTTTCCAAGTTAATCAAGAAAATAGACGAAATTTGACCATTCCCCCCGCCCCCTTATCTTCGAAACAGCTGAACCTAAAATTTTGAAAAAAAAAAAAAAATTAGTTTTTTACTTATATATTATAGGAAAACCTATAAGAAGTCCATATCTGTATATGGGAGGTAATTTTTGGGGGGGGAAGGGGAAAATTAAAAAAAAATATTTGAAAACTGCATCGTGTGACATATCAAATGAAAGGTCTTGTTGAGACAATCTTAAGTGTATTTTTTTTGTAATTTTAAAATAAATAATTTCCAAGTTATTCAAGAAAAATAGACGAAATTTGACCATTCCCCCCCCCCTTATCTCCGAAACTAGTGAACCTAAAATTTTGAAAAAAATACAGTAATTAGTTTTCTACCTATAGATTATAGGAGAACCTATAAAAAGTCCATGATATTAAAATAACATGGTAAATCACTCAATTTTTTGCGTACCAATTTGGGTCAGATTTAAAAAATCGTGATAGGTAACTCGTACGGAACCCTCTTCACGCGAGTCCGACTCGCACTTGGCCGGTTTTTTATAAAAAGAAATGCATTACATATAAAAAATAGTAGCCCACCAGCACTGGGATTAGCGTTCAAACAGCTGGTGGTCAGGGCTCTTGAAAATGAAACATCCTAATAACAGATGCATTATCCAGAAGTACCACTTTATTAATCTAATGTTTGGTCCAGCTGCTAAGCGAGAGCCTCCTCATGATTATTAATAAATGTTTAAGTACTCTTCTGCTTCATCAAAGAGCATTTCCTATTAGTTGTCCCAATACAAAAAAAATATAAAAGCCACCCTAGCTTTCACTTGGAAACAAAATTGGCAACATTCCTTCAGTATCAAGAGTAGAAAAAACACAATGTTCACTTTGCAATGGTATTAATCTCCCTAGCAAATTATTTCAAAATAGATTACTCATTATCTTTAGTATTATGCTAGATTGTATTTCTTATGATGTAACCATATTATGACACATCAGACAATATGTGAGCTTTTCTTTTTTGTTTTATTAAAGCCTGATATATTACAAACGCAATTCTTTTTAGAAAGTAGATGCAAAGAAATTAGAGAAGGCTGAAGCTAAGTTACAACAAAAGCAACAGAAGCAGAAAGACTTGAAAGTTCCAGTGAATGCTCCGGTTCTACAGACTGCTACTGCCTCACAGGTCACCTCAAAGAAGGACAGTAAGCTTGAGGCTAAAGGAACCAACAGGACACAGGATATAAGAATAGAGAATTTCGACATTGCATATGGTGACAGGTATGGATTTATTGTAATAATATAATAGTAAAATAATTTTGTGCTAGTTATTCAATAGCCTTCATATATAGCTGTTTTTCATAAATGCATTTTGTCTGTCATGAAATGTTTAATTTACAAGGAGTAAATTTAACTCTCCACAGTTAATTTCAACATTTTGAACTCTCAGCAATTGAAATTAAGACGAAAAAAAGACGAAACGAAAAAAAACACTTTTTAAAATCAATGTATGACATGATCAACCCCACAAAGCCCTTCCAATTTCTACTCTTTAGCATTCTAGCTGTAAGTAAGAACTAATGTTTTTGACAGGCCTGTTGGTCTAGTGGTTAGTGACCCTGACTGCTTTGCCGGAGGTTGTGGGTTTGATTCCCACCCAGGACAAATGTTTGTGTGATGAGCACAATCATTTGTTCTGTGTCTGGGTGTAATTTATCTATAATATGTATGTATTTAGAAATATATAAGTATGTTTATCAGTTGTCTAGTACCCATAACACAAGCTCTGCTTAGCTTGGGACTTGATGGCGTTGTGTGATAGTTGTGGTATATTATTATAAATGTATCTCCAGCAAAATCGGGTTGAAGCCCTGGAATATTTAGCTAATAAGAGTTTGACAGTCCCTTCTGGTCCACAAAAGGTGAGAATCATTTGGAACAAAAATACAACTATTAGGTTGGGGTTGTGTGTAGCCCCACTCACCTACCCAAGTACTTTACGAAATAGTAGTACTACTTTTATCATACGAAAGTAAATAAACCATTTCTTCCAGAGTATTACTACAAGGTGCTGACCTCGTTCTTGCGTTTGGCCGACGGTATGGACTTGTGGGACGCAACGGTTTAGGCAAGACAACACTCCTTAGAATGATTGCCTCCAAACAGCTGAAGATTCCCTCTCATATATCAATCCTGCACGTGGAACAGGAAGTTGTTGGTGATGATACTATAGCACTGCAAAGTGTGCTGGAATGTGATACTGTTAGGGAATATTTGTTGAAACGCGAGAAAGAAATTACTTCGCTTGTTAATTCTGGGTAAGTAACAACATCATTATTGTTTAAATGAATCATGGAGGTAGAATCCCAATTTGTTATCAAAATGGTCTCAAATTATATTCACTTGGAGACTAAAGAGTGAAGGTAATTAACAAGCAAGGACAAAACATAATATGAGTATTTCAAAAGTACACTTACACATTTTCACTTAGATTTGTTTGAACTAAGACAGGGTTAGGGCACCAAAATAAGTGTGTTGGACAAAAGATGAGAATTTGGAAAATTCCTGTTTTTTAACTGGAATTATCCAAATTTCCATCTTTTTCAAGTGGCAACACTTTTCGCACAGTCAGAATCAGTAACATCGTTCTTTTTTATATTATGGTGCAACTGTTGGCCATGAAAAGGAGAACAAATCTAGTAACAACCAATTTTACATCAAAATCAACGAATGGAATTTTGAATGCTAGTGACATAACTTTAAAGCTCATTTTCCTTATTAAAAGACTGTTTGATTTGTTGTTTCTAATACAAGTACATCACTTAGTATGAATGTTTAGCCTCGACAGGTATCATATTTACCTGCTTCAGTAAACAAACATAACATTACAATAAGACAAAGTACTAAAACTTGAAAATGATGCAATCTGAAAGAGATATTTCTTCATCAATACCTGTTTTGCATTCTTTAGCATAATTTAAATAAATGCACATTGCATATAAGAAAGATCTTGTTGAACTTAAGATAATAACTACATATTTTGTATTTATCTAACTTAGTTTTATTCTATTTTCTATTTATAAGAAACAGACCTCCAAATTATTAATTGCAACTTAATTTTTAGTTGCTATTGAGTCAACAAGCCCTGGCACTTTACACAGAAATAAATAATAAATTATTTTACTTTGAAATACCACATAGGCTTATTGTTTACTCCGGCACGGCGTTGTGTTCCCTTGGGATAATTTTCGACCACAAAGCCGCTGTCAGAAGCTATTTTAATATATTCTAAGGTTCTTTTTTACCCTCAGTTCAACCGACCCCAGTTTATCCAATGAGCTGAGCGAGATCTATGCACAGCTAGAGAACATAGAGGCGGACAAGGCGCCGGCGCGTGCGTCTATCATTCTCAGCGGTTTGGGATTCACGCCCGAGATGCAGGCAAAGGCCACCAAGACCTTCTCTGGAGGATGGAGAATGAGACTGGCACTGGCGAGAGCTCTGTTTTCGAAGTAAGTGTTTAGTTTTTTAATCTGAATTGTCCCACTGCTGGGCTAAGTTTTGGCATTTAATTAGTTAAAAGATTTTAAACAGATACTGATATTGTTTGGAATGCAATAAAATTATGATTTTAATTATTATATATACATGCGTTCGTAAACATTTACGAGCTTATACACGCAATAAAAACCGGCCAAGTGCGAGTTGGACTCGCCCATGAAGGGTTCCGTAGTAGCAAGCATAGATTAGGGATATAATCATATTGAGATTAGTAAGTAATATACACAAACAATAAAAATAACTTTGTTTTTCATAGTGTTTGTATGAATGGCAAAGTTATATTTTGTGGTTTTTGAAAATGTACTATATCTCAAAAACTGCTAACTATATCTCATCCAAACCAATTTTCGTTTGAAGTTTTTGTTGAGGTCTACATTATATATATATTTTTTAGTTTTATCATTCTCTTGTTTTAGAAGTTACAGTTACATACATTTTACCACTTTGGAAGGTTTGGAAGTGTCTCTCGCGCAAACTGTTCGGTTTAGAAAAAAATGACATATATTAATAACCTCAATATCATTTTTAAAGACCTATCCATAGATACCCCACAGGATGGGTTTGATGAAAAAAAAACAGACATGACGAATCTATAAAGCTGCGAACAAATTATCGGACCGTCAGCCGCGGCTGAGAGACGCGGCTTATTCATTATCTAGCCAGTACATTTAATACCACACTGTGCAAACTGTCGGTCGTAAGACGCGGACGTGACCTTGAGCGTTCGGACGTCCGAACAGAATCTGGCCGGCTGGATGTTTGTGCATCCGAAGAGGGTCGTCCGAACTACCGTGCACACTGCTAAGCCGGGTTCCTACAGCCGCGGCTGGCGGACGCGTCCGATAATATGGTCTCAGTTTAAGGGTTCCGTTTTTGCCATTTGGCTACGGAACCCTAAAAATGGACCGGAACATGAAAAATCTATTTGCCGGTGTAATATTAATTATATCCATGATCCACAAATAATATTCACCAAGACGATAAATTAAGTACTCTCTAAAATAAAAATATTCGTTTTTACGGAGCGAATTGAGCATTAACAACAAAAGTCGAATGTCAATCTGACAGCAGGATAAAATTTAGCGAGGTAAAAAGGTCGCTAAAATTTATCCTAGTCAGGCGAACCCTTATAGATTCGTCATGTCTGTCTGTCCGTCCGTATGTCACAGCCACTTTTCTTCGAAAGTATGAGAGCTATCCTGTTGAAACTTGGTAAGTAGATTTATTATGTGAACCGCATTAGGATTTTTACATAAAAATAAAAACAAAACAAATTTTGGGGGTACCCCCCATACTTAGAATTGAAACTCAATTTTTTTTTTCTCTAAACCCATACGTGTGGGGTATCTATGGATAGGTCTTTAAAAATGATATTGAGGTTACTAATATCATTTGTTTCTAAACTGAACAGTTTGCGCGAGAGACACTTCCAAAGTGGTGAAATGTGCGTCGTCCCCCCTGTAACTTCTAAAATAAGAGAATGATAAAACTAAAAAAAATATATATAATGTAGACCTCAACAAAAACTTCCAACGAAAATGGTTTGGATGAGATACAGTTAGCAGTTTTTGAGATATAGTACATTTTCAAAAAACACAAATATAACTTTGCCATTCATGCAAACACTATGAAAAACAAAGTTATTGTTATTGTATATTACTTACTACTCTCAATATAATTATATCCCTAATCTATGCTTGCTACTACGGAACCCTTCATGGGCGAGTCCAACTCGCACTTGACCGGTTTTTAGGGTTCCGTAGCCAAATGGCAAAAACGGAACCCTTATAGATTCGTCATGTCTGTCTGTCTGTCTGTCCGTGTATGTCACAGCCACTTTTTGTCGAAAGTATAAGAGCTATCCTGTTGAAACTTGGTAGAAAGATGTATTATGTGAACCGCATTAGGATTTTCACACAAAAATCAAAACAAAACAAATGGGGGTGCCCCACATACCTACTTAGAATTGAAACTCAAAAAAAAATTTTTCACCAAACCCATACGTGTGGGGTATCTGTGAATAGGTCTTTAAAAATGATATTGAGGTTACTAACATCATTTTTTTCTAAACTGAACAGTTTGCGCGAGAGACACTTCCAAAGTGGTAAAAAGTGTGTCCCCCCCCCCCCCCCGTAACTTCTAAAATAAGAGAATGATAAAACTAAAAAAAATATATAATGTAGACCTCAACCAAAACTACCAACGAAAATTGGTTTGGATGAGATACAGTTAGCAGTTTTTGAGATATAGTACATTTTCAAAAACCGCAAATATAACTTTGCCATTCATACAAATACTATGAAAAACAAAGTTATTTTTATTGTTTGTGTATATTACTTACTAATCTCAATATAATTATATCTCTAATCTATGCTTGCTGCTACGGAACCCTTCATGGGCGAGTCGAACTCGCACTTGGCCGGTTTTTTTTTAATGTGTAATAATTTCGAGATCACAAGTTAAATACAAATTTTACGGAGATTACAATAAAAATATTCGGACTCTTGAGTTGAATTGAATTGTTACTTGTTTGATAAACTGAGCTGTCAATTGGATTTGACAGGTAACATTGACAGAAACCTATGACTCCGTTCAGCGAACCCTCGCTAGTTTAATTTTTATCCGGTGAAAACTTCGCCGGCTTACTTAAACGCACCCCTGGGCTATCTGTTGTAGAAGAATGTCATTTAAATTAACAAGCAATTTTATTTCGTAAAGAAATTGTATGAATAATATTCCTGCTGATTTCTTCGTTAGGTTCAATGACTTTACTAAAACAGCGTGTATTTTTCCAATGACCTATTTTATTAATAAACAACCGTTTTACCCCTCAGACCCGACCTCCTACTACTCGACGAGCCGACGAACATGTTGGACATTAAAGCCATCATCTGGTTAGAGAACTACCTACAGAACTGGCCCACTACCCTGCTGGTCGTCTCCCACGACCGCAACTTCCTCGACACGGTGCCCACGGACATCATGCACTTACATACGCAGCGGATAGACACATACAGGTACTTTTGGAGTCTGTGGTAGGTCATCATCATTATGACAGCCGTAGGATAACCTCTGAATAAGGCCTCCCACTATAGATTTTCAACAGGACCAGTTGCAGATGGCTTGCATCTAGCACGGTCCTGTGGTCTTCATCAGGACGGCTGTCCACCTATTGGACGTTTTTACGTCTGCCAAACAAATCATGCAGACAACGTCACGGGATATCTATTATTGTTGTACCTTTTCCACATCAAAATCGGTACAGCCAAACGCGAGATAATCTCTGACAAACATAAATACAAACAAACATACAGGTCGAATTGAGATCCCTTTTATTAGATGTAGGTTAAAAAGAGAGCCCTCAACAATACAAACTTTATAAGAAATAAACGTAAAACTCATTCCACTAAGATTGTAACTAAAACATGTTCATAAAACTGAACTATCAGTGATTTACCGTGACTGGTATAAAATCAATATTTCTAATAAAATCTAAGCAATCTCCACAATTCATTTTCATGTCTTGATAAATGTGCAAACAATTGGAAATTAGCACATTGAGTCATGATTTTAATACTCTTACAGTGAATAGTGTGGTGGTCACGTCAAAAATTGCTCTGCGATTTTCTCTTTAGACTGAATGCATATTTATTTTCTTTGTGTTTGAGAGGCCACTTGAATATTCCACCCACGGAACCGCAGCTGACGTCCACAAATTTTTATGATACAACTCTCTGATGCATTCTACTAATCATCCCTTGAGAGGCAGTCGGTCAGGTAAATCTATCATTGGCCCCCGAGCTATAAGTATTTTAATGCAGTTGTCGTTAGAATAGCGGTGCAGCTGCATCAGAAATAGGGGGTTTCACGGCGAGTTTAGCCGTCAGCGGCATAACGTATACAACGTTCAAGTGTAGCTTCGAGTGTGTAGTTATATTATCTGTGGTATAGTGTATGTCAAGTTAATCATACAGTAAATGACATCATGCGCTGGTAACGCCATCTGAGCCGAGCTTTGCGTGAAACCTCCCATTGGCCAAGAATTGTTCTTGGGGGACTCAATTACATACGTCATACATACATAAACTCCTTTTTCCTATGGTAGTATGCAGAAACAGAACGCCATCTTCTAGAATCCTCACACACTCCTTTCGCCTCATTCACGTTCATACAAGTTCTATAAAATACTTAACTAATTTTACTCCCTGCACTTTCAGAGGTAACTACGATCAATTCCACAAGACAAAGACGGAAAAGCACAAGAACCAGCAACGTGAGTGGGAGGCGCAGCAACAGCACCGCGCGCACACGCAGGAGTTCATCGACAGGTTCCGCTACAACGCCAACCGCGCCTCTTCCGTGCAGAGTAAGATCAAGATGCTGGATAAACTGTGAGTATGAACTCGTGTTTATACACTATTTGTTAGAATCCTACTAATATTATAAACTAGCGACCCGCCCCGGCTCTGCACGGGTGCAATCTCTATGTTATGAATTTTTTATATAACTTTTCTATTGAATAGCACTATCTATTAAAAAAAAAACGCATCGTTATCCTTGGCAAAGTTTTATAGATCTAAGCATACATACTTACATAGGGACAGACAGAGGGAAACGACTTTGTTTCATTCTATGTAGTGATGTGAAAGTTTGTTTGGATGGATGAATGTTTGATACTTTTCACGCAAAAAGTACTCAACAGATTTGGATGAAATTAGGTACACAGGTAGTTTATAACCTGGATTAACACATAGGATAGTTATTATCACGATTATGTTCCTGTGGGATAATTTTCGACTTCTAGCTAGGTGGAGCCGCTGGTAACAGCTAGTAATAATATTATGATGTTTGGAAGAATAAACTCAGCTTAACAAACTTTAGATACATAGAATAATATTTATTATGCACATCACTATTAAAGTGACAATTGGCCGTCTTCTATTCAAGAAAACCTTGAACTTTTATTGGATTTATGTTTTGATTCAACTTAACTCTAACAAATAAAATCTTTTTTCTTGGGGTTTGGAAAATCATCAAACGAGTTCTCCCGGTCTGGTTGGAGCGAGCGGGAGGAACTGTTGGAATTCACTGACTAAAATTAACCCTATTCCTTCAGTTACCTTTTTTGAGCTAGGGCGCGGTGCCGTTTTAAGACTTAACCGGAATTTAAAACCTCAACTAACATCTTTATGCTTTATTTCTGTCCACAGTCCAGAATTAAAACCGGTAGAGAAAGAAGTGGAAGTGGTCCTCCGGTTCCCCGAGACAGAGCCTCTCTCGCCACCAATTCTACAGCTGAATGAGGTCGGCTTCTACTACTCTAAGGATAGGGTCATATTCTCCGACGTCAACCTTGGAGCCACGTTGGAATCCCGAATATGTATTGTAAGTATTTTATGACATCTTCATTGTGAGATTGAGGTGTTCCATAGACCTTTTTGTTTTTTTTAGCGTGATAAAGTCATCAAATGAGTCCTCCCACCCAGGGCAGGGCAGGAGGGACTGTCAGACTCGTACTGAGTAAAATCCACGGTGTCCTTCAATAGCCCTTTATGTTCCGGGGTCACGGTAATGAGATAAGCCCCGCGACCCCGGCAGGCTTTGGCCCTCTGGAGGGGGGCTTCTTGAGTCGCGCGTGGAACACAACACGCCGTCGACCCAGGCATGGTCCATGATCGATCAGCGAGTCGCCCATTACTCGCTGCCCGCATGCCCGCGCCTACGGTGGCCGGAGATCGTCTGCCGATGTCCGGCGCTGTGGGCGTCTAACACTGTGGCTGGGGTGGAGGGAGGACGCTATCCTCTCCATCACGCGGCCCGCTTCCTCCTTCGCAAGCATGACTACTTCGCAGAAGGAGGCGACCGCTTCCCACTCTGTCTCGCCACGAGTGTTCCATAGACCTAGTCGTATTTTGAAGTGAAGCTTTCTTTAGGCACACTCCAGGAGCTGTGATAGCATAGTGTTATAGGCCTTGAGTTATTAGTTATAGGTCATCGGTTCGGTACCAGCCAGGCGCATTACTTCGTGTAATTTATTTCATCATAACTGCTCTCAAAACGGTGAAGGAAAACATCGTGAGGAAACCGGCATGTCCTAGAACCAAAAATTCGAAGACATGTGACATCTACCAAACCTGTCTGGACCCGCGTGGTGGATGGCCCACTCCGTCTATGTCACTATGTCTTAGCTGGGGGACATTATAGGCTGGTGATGATGAATAAGACTAAGCCGTCACGCTCGAATATAACGCTCGTTCAAACAAATCTTCAATACGTACTCAACCCATATTAATGCATGCTTTATAAATAAGGTCACGATTATATTTCAATACAAGCTAAAGGTATGCTTCAGTTCACATGGAATGTCAATAAACTCGCAATGGTCATGGTTCATAGACTGACTCATATTTTACGATAGTCATAAAAAATTATTCAATGTCATTTTAATGTCACCAAGCTTATTTTGTAGTGTTTGACGTCACTTTATTTGGGCCCATGACTATACTTACATTTTGTAAAAAATCATCTGCGACCTAACACCGTTACTCGCTTTTTAAAACAATTAAATGGATACTTTTTGCGATTCAACTGTTGGAGACCGACTGTAATTTATCCATTTCCTAGAACGTATTTAGCATTTATAATTCGCCATAATAAGCGTTTCGTGATCATTTTGATACACACTGTGAGAAAAAGTCCACAATGATCGACGGTGATTGACAATATAATGACTTGGCAACACGAATCGCGAGTATTTTTAGTTTTTACTTGAGAAATAATTATGGTGCCTATTATCTGCACAATTACTTGATTGAATCGATTGTTCTTGTGTACTTTACTTTGTAGCATACTTTTTCTTGATACTTGTTAAAATGTTTCAAGTCTTTTACGTCTTCATACTGATGTTATGAAAGCGTTATCAGTTATTATAGCAGTGCTTGGACACCGCACTTGCTCATTGGGGATTATTTTGTGATTTATATCAATTTCAGAATTTGTAAAAAGAACTACCTACGATTTCACTAATTTGCCATTGTTTCTGACGTTGTCCCTTAGTCATTTGAAAATTTTACAAAAGAGGTGTAGAATAGTAGAATTCGACGTTAACATAACCTTCCCATTCGCGATTAGGTGCGTCCACACAGAGCGAGCAGCCTCATGAAGCTGCTTGCTCTGTTTGGACGCGCAATTGTTTCTCGACCGAGACACGATACGCGAGCAAAACAAAAGCCGACACTGGCCGCGGCAGTGGGCTCGCTTGCCTCGGTGAGACACGTCCACACCAAACGAGCTGCTTCGCGCGGCTAATGCCTCGCGAAGCTCCTCGTTCTTTGTGGACGCCCCTATTTGAAAATTAATTTCCCGAATGCTGCCCAAAATACGATAAAATAGACCAACTTATTTTTTTCTCTCTCTAGGTGGGAGACAACGGTGCCGGTAAAACAACGTTACTAAAAATAATCATGGGCATCCTATCACCTACTAGTGGAATTCGCAGCGTGCACAGAGGGTTGAAATTCGGCTACTTCTCCCAACATCACGTCGACCAATTGGAGATGAACGTCAATTCCGTAGAACTTTTACAGAGAAGTTATCCAGGTATGAACCTTATTATTACCATCAGTACCGGCGTTAGGGTAAGGCGCGGTTAGGCGACCGCCCAGAGCGCCGAATACGAAGGGGTACCGCAGGCCTACTTTCTCGTAAATTTCCCAATTTCTTTCATCCCATTTACCATATAGGCATATAGAGCTCTTCTTCGGGTACTAGCTTTTTAGCGGTGTTATTTTTCTCTGTACTTATAAAAAGTTTGATTTATTAGCGTCTCAATTCATGCCGAGTCATTCATTAGCAACTTATCTTTTTTAAGTTCATGCGTTTATTTTGGTTTATAGACTGAGTTTTTTACTAAGTTGTTTGTATTTAATCGAATTAAAAACTCGATGAGTTTTGTTGTTTAGGAATTAGAAAAAAAAATGCAATTCACTCAGTCGGAAAAAACATTGTATGGAATGTAATTATTAGGACCCTAATTTACAAAACTACATGCTGCTGTGATTGGAGATTTCGTTGCGTTTTTTTGGTAATTTAATAAAAAAATATTCATTTTGTCTCTTTATTATGGTACAGTCATCAAATGAATTCTCCGGTAGAGCGGAAGAGACTGTCAGACTGTTACTAACAAAAAGTCCACTCTTTTACTTCGGTTGCCCTATGGCCCCGTCAGTTTGCTAACCGCTCCTCGAGGCACGCTGTCAACCCCGGCCTGACCCTTGATCGAACGGCGAGCTACTCATTAGTCGTCGCCAGCAAACCAGCGCATTTGTGTTGACCCTGACTAATCTCTCTTCAAGTGTCCGACAGACCTAAATCTCTTTTTTCTTAATACTTACACAAATTCATCTACAGGTAAAACAATAGAAGAATACAGAAGACAACTGGGCAGTTTCGGCGTGAGTGGCGACCTAGCTCTGCAGACGATCGCCAGTCTCTCCGGAGGACAGAAGTCTCGGGTCGCGTTCGCGAGGATGTGCATGGGCAACCCTAACTTCTTAGTATTGGATGAGCCTACCAACCATTTGGACATCGAAACTATTGAGGCGTTAGGAAAGGCTATTCAGAAATATACGGTGAGTTCTTTGTTCTATACAACTCTTTGACGTTATACAGGGTGATTTTTAGTCACCATCCAAATTTTGATATATTAATCTTTGGCGAAAATCATTGAGTACGTGTTTTTTCTTTTTGTATCACTCAATACAAAAATATTGAGATAATACGTTACAAAGTTATCTTTAAAAAGTTGATGAATGTGGACACCGCGCTGTGATGTGTCGCTCAGGTGTAGCGGGGCGGGGCGGGGGGTAAGCGAGGTGCGCTCTGCCCGTTTCATGCGCCGGCTAGTGTAGTATTATTAACGTTTAGCTTGGTGACCACGCAGAGCGGATAATTCTTATGAGAAAATGATTTAATATGAACATTTTACGTATCGATTTTTTTTCAAAAATGGGGTTAGTGGTTGATACCTAATATCTAGAAAAATTTTGGACGGTGGTAAAAAAGTCTTCCTGTATACATTTTTTTTAAATCATCAAATGAGTACCCAGGGCAGGTCAGGAGGGACTGTCAGACTTGTACTGACTAAAATCCACAGTGTCCTTCATTAGCCCTTTACGTTTCGGGGTCACGGTAGCTCGTTAGTCCCGCGACCCCGGGTTATAGATACCTTACCCTTAGAAAAATGTCTTTGGTTTGTAAATCTTTTAGAAGAATTGTAGCGGTCTTCTCGATTTTGTCTGTTCTGTCTCGTGTTAGTAGAGTGCCTTTCTTTTAATTATTGTTTGTTCTGGTTTAGTATAATTCAAAATAAGTTTTACTCTGAAACACCTGTAGTTCAGCTAACCTTAATTGAAAAATAATAGTTCGTTTCTTATGTTTTACAACCTTCTGTTCTGTTCCATTTAATATTTAGATACAATCTTCAATTACAATTTTTCTGATGATAGGTTTTCATTGGTTCTAGGGAGGAGTTATCCTCGTATCTCACGACGAAAGGTTAATACGAATGGTGTGCAAAGAGCTGTGGGTGTGCGGCGGCGGGTCAGTGACCAGTATAGAGGGAGGCTTCGACGAGTACCGCAAGATTGTGGAGAGAGAGCTCGAGGCGCAGAACAAGTAGACCAATACAGCCCGAATGGCCGCGCTGTGTCGTGTCGTGTCGCGCGTCGCACACAATGTATTCCGTTGTTTTGTAGGCTGATTATAATATAACGTGTGTTATTGTTGTGGTGTGAAGCTCTCGCTTTCTCCCTTTTGAATTTTGATGGTTGACATTGCCCAAGACGACGCGTTGACACGACTCGGCACAGTGTTCCAATTCTCGCTTATCGCAATTTTCACACCTACCCACATGTATGCAGTATATCCATGTAAAAAGTAACCTTAAATTATATCGTTGTAATATAATTATAGTTTTTTTTAATTATTAATTTATACTTACCTATTTACTTTAACTTATACATGGTTCATACAAGAGAAATGAAAAACTTGTTAATATCAATGCAAATTTTTATTTATACCTTCAACCTCTCTCTCACTTTGTCTCCATTAAATACCTTCAGCATACATAAACGCGTTGTTCGAAATATTCGAAAATATCGATGGCAATTAAAAAAATAAAATTAACTTAAAAATGCATATTTACAAATCAATGATCAAATACATAATATACAATTAAAATAATGACTAAAAATAGGAAGAATTAAATTATTCAGTGGAAATTAACGAATTGAACTCAATTTCAGGCAGTAAAACTATTTTGAGACATACATAGGTAGGTGCTCTGGTCCAAATGCAAGAATATTTCATACGAAATAAGTAGCGCATGTGACATCGGAGGGAAGGGCATTATTGTGAATGTTCAATAAATTAAAATTGATTATAGGACTATTGAAGTATACAATACATAAATAATATACTGGTATACAATAACTATACCGGTTATTATGGCAATTTGTGATTGTGAATATATAGGTAAAAATTAAAAAGTTACACTACCAGATCACAAATACTATTCTAAATTACTTATGTCCAGTTGGCAATGACAAATGGCTGTTGATCACTCGACTCTTACTATGAGTAAGAGGGGTCGATGAATAAAACTTAATCTTACTGATGTTTCTTGCGCCTGGGTTTAGTTTTGTCGGCATTCCTCAGTACTTCTGCGTAAGAAAGCTCCAGCTTCCTCAGTTTGTGTATTTCCTGTGACGCAGTGCTCTGCTTGATGTCCCAGGAGTCGGTCTCGGGGTTCCATCCTTGGTATATCTTGCCGGTCCGGCCGCTTGCGCTGGGTGTTGGTGAGTTTAGATTCCTGTTGTAGAACTGTAGTGTGGAGCCGTTCCACTCGCTCTCTGCCGCTCTGACGAGGGGACTCGCCTCGATGGGCCTGTAGTCCCTCCTCTTCTTGCTCGATGACTTCTGGTAGGTGATCTTAGGTGGCGAGGGGAACACGGGAGAGTCTGCGCCCTGGCGGTCCTGGCTGTGCTTGCGGTTGCGATGTCTGGACTTCTTTCTAGTGGCCGCTATGTACTCCAGTGGCTGACGCACCAGCGGAGTCAGAACACGTTCTTTCTCTTCCTTCTTTTCTCGTTCCTTCTCCTTCTCCCTCTCTTTCTTTTCTTCTCTCTGCACGCTTTGATCTCTCTTCTCTTTCACACTAGTGTGCTCCTTGGGTTGGCGTGCTGGGCTCGGCTTCGGTTTCTCCGTGGTGCTCTCAGCCACTGGTTTGTTCTCTTTATTGCCATTTTCTTCCTTGTTGGCCACTTCGGGCAGGGGTTTCTCTTTTTCTTTCAAAGTAGGTGTTTCTGGCATAGTTATATCAGATACTGGAATCGATTGTTCAGACATTACAGAAGAAAATACGCTCTGAGTGTCATCTGTGAAGTTGCTGGGCGCCTCCTCGTTGGCGGGTGTGACGGGTGGCACTTTGCCAGCAGTTGTGTCATCGAGCAGCGGCAGTTGTTCTCCATCGTCCTTGTTCTCCGCCGCCTTCTTAAGGATGGTGAAAATTTCCTTGAACAGTTCACGATATTCTGGTCTATTTCGGAATCGACTGTCCATGGGGCTGACGTCATCGTAAATGCTGAAACGGTAGTCTTCACCGTCAGCGATTGTGCACAGGAATGAGCCTGGTCGCTCACGTTCCGTCTGTGTGGCTTTGTTGCTGGTTTCATCTGAGAATCCGGAGCTGGAAGTCTCTGCTTCCGAGAAGTCCGGAGTTTGGATGATCTTCTTTCGTGAGGTGGTTTCAACCTTCTTAGTTTGGCAGACTCCTTTCTGTTCCTCACCGTGTCCACTTTCCTCATCAGTGTCTTTGACACTGAACTGGCTGTAGTCTCCAGATGTTTGCAGTTCATCCTGGAGAGACAGAGGTCCACACGGGTTCTGATTACTGGGCAAAGTGGTTGGTTTGTTCTTCCTGATGTTCTTAACCTGTGACAGTTGAACTTCTAGAAGAGCCTCATACTTCTGCACCAGCTCTCTGTAAGGGTTATCATGGCCATCTTCTTTATTCGCCCATATACCCTGGAGCAACTTTTCCTTGGCATTCTGAAAGGTCAACAGTAAGTATTGGTTATTATTTTGAACTACATGAGATGGTGAACTACTTGCGCTTGTGATGTGTTTTAAACATGGTAATGCTTGTTATTTAAGTGACTGAGTAGTATGTTTTATCTGAATGAAGTTATTTGAAAGAAATGAACGTCTTCAAAACTGTTACTGTAAAAGAAGCCCTAGTTAGGTTCATAGAAAGTAAGATGAACTTTGCAGATGAAATGATCTTTGGATAAAAACAAATCAAACTCAAGAAAAATTCTTACAGATACGATTAGTCAAAAATACACCCATTACTCCATAGAAAATTAAATAATTGTTATAATAGGTAATCATAATTATTATTGATAGTTGATATCACTCTGCATGTTAGATAGACATAAGCTTACAAATACACAATTATAATGTAATCATAATTACTTTCGTAGATAGATACATATTATTTATAATAAACTAAGATTTACGTTATGAATAATATTAGTATAAATATCCCACATCCGTGTAGTAACGAATTATGTATTACACATTTACATAAGTAAGTACATATAAAACGAAGTTAGTTACGTTGTGATTGTTACCAAGTATCACACTGGTCACCGCCACCATTGAGTCGTTCAGCGTGCACTATTCGCGTTTAGCATAATAACGTGTCGGTAATGGACGTACCTTCGACTACATACGATATATCCAAAGAAAACTACTGCAAATGCGCTTCATAATGCATATGCAAAGCGTGATCAACAACATCAGGGGCAGTTGGAAAAGCTTTGTCGCCTAGAAACGAGCGAAATTCATATGAGAATGTTGGCGAAGTCCAATGCCAATGTTTTATTTATCCAACACGATCATTTCCGTGGAAAAGTGGGAAAGTAATACGTGTGTCGGTTGCTGAACAGTAGACATTCAACAGAAGGGAGTACAAATGAATACTGAATGATCTTCCAATGGAAATCCACATTGTACTACACATTGATTAGTTTTAGCGTGTTAATGATGTTAGTCGAGTTGCGTATTACGCAGAACTGTGAGTTAATGTTGTTACACAAGACAAGAAATAAAAGGAAAATTAAATGTACACTTTGTTAATAACAGAAAAGAATTTCTACAAAAGAATAATAAAGCTTTAACAGACTCATTAGAAACGTGCAAGGTTGCTATTGCGATACTTACGTCGAATTTGACAAGTTTATTAGTGACGAGGTCTTCACGTGGACTGTCTTGTCCAGACGGAGGGAGGATTAGGGAACTTATGGCGCTTCTGTCATCATCGTCTCCGTCTAACATTGAAGACATGTCGTCTCCTCTTTCCACGCCCCTTAGACATCTTATGCATAGTTGTCCTTGTCTGTGGCAGAAAACAAAACACGTCAGAAATACTGCCAAGCATTCCAAAATAAAAGTTAAGCTTCAAATTGATTGTTCACATTACCTGACTTCTTCAAGGATTGAGAATTCTTCATGCATCGACTTCGGTTCGTCTTCTCTTTGTTGCCAATTCCTAAACTGGTCGTGTAGTCTGTTGTTCTCCTGGACCATTGACGCCAACTGTTCCTCCAGTTCCGTCACTCTCCTCTGTTCCTGTGCGAACGCCACTTTGCTCTCTCTGAGTTCATCACTAAGCCTGAGTAAATCCTCATCCTCTTTAGTCAGTTCTGGGAGAGTTGCTACCGTCTTAATCGGTGTACTGTTTACGTCAGGCTTCTTGACGCTCAGAGTGAGTTCCACAGATTTTTCTTTTTCTTTGGGTTTCTCAGTTTCTGGTTTCCGTTCTGCCCTTCGCCTGGAGATCTCCAGCTGGGCGTTTAGGTCGTCCACAGTCTTTTGTAACTCTTCACATTTTGCCTCCAGCGTTTCAATGGTGGCGCATAGACTGTAGATGTAAGAAGTAGGTATACAAGTTATGAATTAACTAAAATGAGTCACTGATTCAAATTGATTATAAAAACTGAAGTCGTTTTAGGAGATCAGAACTCCAAAAGTGAAAGTATTTTAAAATGCAGTACTCGTAGACTGATCTTATGAAAAAAAAAAACGAAATACACTTCCATTCCCATAGAATAAATCACAGAAAACTTACGTTTTAATGTGTTTCTTTTCGGTGGCATGGTCGACGGCTAGCCTGTGGTTGGCACGCTCCAAGTCTTGGATGCTCACTTCGAGTTGCTCGTAGATCCTCAACCGGGAGTCGTTCACCTCACGCAGAGCGACAGTCTGTTTCGTTAAGTACTGAAACAATATTATTTGCATTAAAATAACATTCTGTTACTTTATGTTCGCCTCGTATCTTAGCAGCCAATCTGAGTGCAATATTGCGCAGTTGGTATAATTTAATTTGAGATTTAATTTTCAACAGTTTTTGTCTTCATAATACGGTTTTGTATAAATTGTTTGTTTACGATGTTCTAATCATTGCTGGTGACTGTAATTACAGGTAGTTTATTTACGGTAATCAAGATCGTCATTATGATTTACGTTTTCTATAGGAATAATGATAGGACCAAAATGTGCCTATTATGTTTTTGTGTTGAATATTTTCAATTTTGGACGGCGATTTTTGTCTGTTGTTACTTACAGATATTCAACTACTTACCTGTAAGCATGCATAAATTCATACCTCAATTTCCTGTGTTTGGTCTTCGATGACATTCTGGTGTTGACGAAGAGCGGTTTCGAGTTCCTTGTTCCTCTCCAAAAGGGTTTTGCCGAGCTCTGCTGCCAACTGCAAATCTGCAATGAAAGAAAATTGCAATTTTAATACGATGTTGTTTTAATTTTATGCTCGTAGTAGTAACTTTAATGTGGCTCTTATTACCTACGGGGTTAACCAGACTGTTAAACATAAAACTGTTGCTTAATCCATGATTAATATGTTTTGATCTTACTTAATTACATATGTTTTTTTTTCTGTTAATTAATTCTTTTTGTAATAAATTAACGCTTCTGCGTTAATTTAGCTTCTGTTCAAGTCAACATTTCAACTAAGTTACATGCAAGTATCTATAAAAATCTTATTACTTAGTTGTCGATTACATAATCAAGACTGCACATAATTACTCATGTCAGTGTTAACTTAACCATCCGTTTTAAATACCGTCGTGACTAGTCGTCTAGCCTAGACACGTTAAGACATTGGAATGCAAAAAGTGAAAGACATTGCATCTATGAGATAAGGTAGCGAGTCCGAAGTAATTAAGCTATCAGAACACCATCGCAGTGCAGTTGACAACCAGCCGCCTCGCGCCTTGGGCCTTGCGACAGCTGGCAAACAGACACGGGTAACTGAACACCTGCCAATACTAAAGGCCTACACGCAATGTATTACAACGCTTGGCAACAAGCTACGTTGTCGACCGCAACTAGAACAAAAGACGTAACCCACAACGCCTTCATCGATCCGTCCGTGAAAGGTTTTTGCCGAGTAACCTTGCCCGCAAAGAACAAAATATTTTTGTTGAAATCCAGGTCAATGAGTAGGTATGTACCTACGGTACGCACATAGATGAAAGTTGATGGACATATTGAGGAAATTGTGATTTATTAGAGATATGAATGTTAGAGTAATAGCGGTACGGTCACTTTTAGAAGAGGATAACAATGGCTGGAAATATTAGAGTTAATCAACAAATATAAGATGTTAAGATGCCTTTCAAGTCTCAACAGTAGTATCGAATTAGGAATCGCAAAAAACTGTGTTTAAGCCATTTCAATTGTTATTATAGGTATGCGTCAGGAAATGTTCTTCGCTCTAAATAGTATGAGCTATGCTATGTCGAATACTTGTTTCGTGTTTCATGATACGAGGGACATAGGTACCGCAAACAACACTAGATTTTAATTGGAGGCACTGAGATGCGACGTAGAGTTTAAACCCGTTCATAATGAATTTAAATTTACGGACGGCGCTTTTTTGATCGTGGTAAAAACTAGCGATTCTTTCAGTATCTTCATGCAAACCGGTTTAAGTCTTGGTTTTTTACCGCAAGCCGAACGTTTGCCAGTCAGGCTGACGTATGATATTATAATGGTGTTACAAAACTCGTTTAGGCTCTGTACATCGCACGAATAGGCTATTATGAAGTAAGAAAAAACTGACGCACGTTAGTTATGCACCAATGAAATTCTAAAATTATGTATTCTATAACCATCGCATGCATATTACCGCGTAACATATTGGGGATTGAATTTCATCTAATCGAAAAAAGATTTTAATTCTTTTAACTCGCTATCAAACCAGTATTTTCGCGCCGTTTTTTTTGCAATGAAACGAGTGGAGTTGCAAGTCAGCCACCTATTACTGATGTAAGATATTTTTAACTTGCAACATTGTTTCTAAACCTGCTTCCACACGTGAGCACAAAGACATGGAATTACGTCCACCGTTCAATTGCTACCTACTTAAGTGTGTGTTAAACAGACGAGTGAACGACGTAATTCTTGTAACATGACTACAAACGTGAGAAATCGTGATACAAATGAAAAAAATAAACAAAATCGTGAGAAGTTTATCATTTTCTGGGTATTGACAATGTAGTAAATGCTAAATTGTGCTGAACTAACATATTTCAGAAGATTTAAAAAGATAACTGAACACTGACTCGTAAATAAAACTAATTCATAACTTCTGAAAGCACAGGAAAACAAAGCAAAGTAACTTTCATCAACAATATAACTTTTCAGGCGTGAAAGTACATTCCTGTGCCTTAAGACAGGCGGCGATCTTATCGCTGTTTATCTGGCTGATCAAGTAATGACTTCCGATTGTAAAGTGTTAGATTATTTCTGAACAATCCCTATCGTAACAACAACACTTTGGTCTGTTGTGCTACTGTGAGTCGAAGAATATAGGAACGACTTTTTCAAAAAAAATGTAACCGCCTTCAAAAACAACCACATAAAAGGGTAAAATAACCTACAAAATAACTTTTCTTTCAGAAGTCGGTGCCTTTGTTTTGTTTTTTCATTTCGTTGTCTTTTTTGCCACCGACTTCTGAAAGAAAAGTTATTTTGTAAAAAAAAGGTTATTTTACCCTTTTTTGTGGTTGTTTTTGAAGGCGGTTACATTTAAAAAAAATATTTTACTCATTTTAGTTTAAATATTCAAGCCAAATTCTTGTCAAATAAATCATTCACTTACATGTGCACTAAAATTTTGTAATCCGTAGCACCGGTAACAACATCGTAAAATAAAAAATAAAGTAAAATTCCCTATCTCAAAAACTCCTGAACCGATTTTGATGAAACTTGCAGTACCTACTCCGTAAGTTAAACAATTAAAGAATTACGCAAATTGGACTTGCAGTTCCGGAGATATACGAACACAAACTAAATCAGTCGATGCCTACTCCTTACTTATAAGGAGTTGTTCCTTCCATTATCAGCTCAGCTACATGAGATGATGATTATCATACGCAAGTACTTAAATTACTTCATAAAATTTGCGAAAAACGATGTGCGGGCCTATAAAATATGAGGGTTGCCCTCGATTTCCCTGGGATCCCATCATCAGATCTTGACCTGATGATCATGGGACCACTTGGGAAGCCCTTTCAAACAAAAGAAATTTTTCCAAATCGGTGCAGGCGTCTTCGAGAAATCGGAGAACACACATAAAAAAAAAAGATTCCGATGAATTGAGAACCTCCTCCTTTTTTTGAAGTCGGTTAAAAATAACTTAAAAATTAAAAAAACTATGAAGCGAATGTCTGTATTTTAATCAAGTCAATCCTTACTGGGAAAGTAACAAAATACATGTTTTTAGCGGAATAACACCAAGGGCAAAATGAACGTAAGTTGTTTTTGCTACTAAGCAAATGATCTTTACCATTGAGTGACATCACCGAGTAAAATTACCCAGCCAGTGCACTTTCCATGTAATTTAATCGACAAATCACTTAAAATTCTATTACTCAGTAATTTCATTGCAGTCTGCATTATGGAAACAATACGACTCTCTCCTGGCCATCGACTTTTTGCCAAGAATGTAATCTGCTATAACATAATGCGAAACTTTCTCGCACGATGATATTCAGATCACCGTACTGATTTGATGATCTGATCTTTCAAAGAGAAAATTATGAGTACCAACTGTTTTCACAACAATATAACAATGGGCGTAATGATGCTAAAATGGCTTCTAAAGAAAAAGTTTAATTGCAAATCATTTTAATCTACATGAATTTGAGTTAGGTAGTAATAATATATCATGGTTTTTAACTTGTTTAATAACCTCTGGGTATTTCTCTATTATAAATACGGTATAAATATAATATTCCACAATTATCACACAACGCCATCTAGTCCCAAGCTAAGCAGAGCTTGTGTTATGGGTATTAGACAACTGATGAAGATACTTATATATTTCTAAATACATAAATATTATAAATAAATTACACCCAGACACAGAACAAATTATCGTGCTCATTACACAAACATTTGTCCTGGGTGGGAATCGAATCCAGCATAGCACTAACCACTAGACCAACAGGCCTGTCAAAGTATGTAAAACCTAGTTAAGCTTATCAATGTGAGGAGAAATAATGAATTTATTTATTAATATATTGTTGCCATCATGAATATTTATAAAAATCTTGCACTTTATAAATAGTTGGTGGATACCTTATTTTTGGCGTGGTAAAATTAAATGGGTCCTCCCGTCCTGAGTCTGGACTCGAAGAACCTTAACGACTAAAAGTCCACCCCGTACCTTCGTTTGACCTTTGCGTTCCATCCAATACTTAGACAGTCCCACGAAGTCGGTGGATACCAAAGTCAAGTTTAAAGTGTAAAATGATATTTTTTGCATGATAGAGCGTTTCAGTTGAGTAAGTAGCTCTTATTTTAAACGATTGCTAAGTTGGTTTCCGTACTTCATGATAAAGACTAATAAAAAACGAGACAAGTTCGTTTACTTCAAAATGCAAATATCACTACGTATGATGACGGCAGCTTAATTCGCAAACTAAATGCAACAAAAAGTTTTCTATTGTTCGTAATGCATTGTTTGGCATACCAATCAACTGGGTTGCCATACGGCAATTAAATAAAGACAATGTGACAGATGACTCACTGAGGAGCCAGTAATACAATGAACGACCCCTGACTTATGACTTGAGCAACTATCCGTTACGGATTTTAATTTCAACTTTTAGTTCTTTCTCATTTGAATGTTTAGAAATATTTGATTGAGAAAGAAGTTTTATGGTCTGGCTTTCATTGATAATTTTTAATTTCGGGCCATAGATTTTTGTTTTTGTAAGTTTTAGCTTTTTAAACATCTGTCTAGCACGGCGTGTTAACTATCTACCTAATAATTTATCTATCCGTTAACCTGAGTCAAGTTAATTCAATGTTAATTTATTCAAATATGCAAATATTCAGCACTAGTTCTAATCGCGACAGTTTGTTGCAGTAGAAACCTTGACTTTACATTGCTTTAGAATACTGCAGATAGACTGCAGTGAATGCAATGGCATGATGTTGTACTTATTTAATTCGTTCATTATTATCTCACGCGATTCTGCTCAACGGAACTTTAATGTAATTTGTAATTTATTGTCATAACATATAGTACAGCGTTAGAAGCGATCTTGATAAGTCAATATACAACATTGATTGGTAAAGACATGATGTAAACTGATTATGATTGAAAAGTTTTACTGTAAAAAAAATTAATACAGATAATGTAGTAGGTACCTAGGTACCCACATTATCTATATTTTTTTCTGTTTAGTTTACAATTTTACAGACGAGATTCTTGTAAGGAACTTATTTCGCTATTTCACTGTAAAAGGGGGTTAGTGATCGCTAAATGAAAGATGCTTGATACTCGTATATAATTACTTAAGTATATAATTCAGGTATGTATGTAGGTGGTTGGTTGAATAGAGTTGATTAATTAAAAAAAATAAGAGTAGCTTGGTTAAATTTGGAGCAGGTTAAATCACACTCAATGACTCAAGCAAGGATAACATTTTGTAAGAATGAAAAGGAATTACGTTTGAGGCCGGTTAGAAAATTGATTCCAAATTATTTTGTAATAATTTTGACTTATGTGTTTATTAAACGCCACTAAAAATATTACTACATGTAGCTTATGTCGAATTACGACACTTCAGGCCAACAATACAAGTTTATTCAATTCTACAGTAGGTACAGTCGCGTCACAAAAATGCGTAACAAACGCGTTAAACAGTTATAAAATTTCTTTTACTGCCGGCGGCTGGGGATTATTGCGAAAACAATGAATTGTACGAGTGTACAAGTATGAGGAAAAACAATGCCGGCGTGGCTTGCGAAGCTCACGGAGGTCGGTATACCACATTCTCCAAAATGCATGAGTAATTTCATTTGCCGCTGTTAAAATGCTAAAGTGTCATCGTTAGGAAAGAGTACCGTGCAATTTTAAAAAAAGGTTGTTGTTTTGAAGTTTTCTGTTACTGTAAAGAAAAAGTTTTGTAATGTGTCTGGCCACTAATGAAGGCTAAATGGAGATCTGTCGTTTTTTCATTTAAACTTTTATGATTCCTAGGAACTTCTCCTGTATCATGGGTTGAACATTTACAAACATACAAAGATCCAGTCCGGATAAACTACTTGAACGTATGTATAGGTCATACATATTTGATCCGCGCGGGGATCAAACCCGCTATACTCAGCCTCTGTGCCAACCGTGCTGTCTAAATTATATATTTTGTCTCATAACGTTAGTTAAAGCAAATTAACGAGTCTGGACTTGAACATAACACCTCCATACTTAAATAAGTACTCAGATATTACTGAAAGATCTATCAGTGCCCATCGTCAGCAGCCGGTCAGCAATATATTCTCATCAATTTATCTAATTCTTGTTGCCAGAATCTGTTCTACCATGCCTAAAACGAACTTTAAAAAAAAACAAGATTGTACTGAATTCAACCTTTAAGAATTTATTATTATTATTTTATTTAGAGCGAAAAGATTTGAATCTCTCTGTAACTATCAGGTAGAGCCTTGCTCCAGACATTACCGATCTTAATAACTGTGGTTATCTTGATTTCGAATCAAAGCAAAAAATACCTACTTATTTAATGTTTAAGGTATGTATTAGCTATTGATAATAACCGTATGAGGTTAGATTATAGGTAGTATCCGTGTACATAACAAACTAATGTAGCATCGAGTCTTCAAGAGTTCAAGATCAAAGTACGAAGGTTGCCATATGTTATGTTGGTAGTTATTAATGTTCATGGCTGCCTCTTAAGACAAGAACTGGTAATAAAATAGTTATGTTTTATAAAGTTTCTATTTTCCTTAATTTATTTGAACAAACAGAAATGGTTTCTTCATGCTGCTGATATCTTGGTGGTCAGTACTTGAAAACGGGAGAATGAGATTATAAGTTTAGGTCATGATTGTAGAAACCTGACAAATAGGTACTTCAGTTAAGTTAGAACCTATTTTGTCTGACTCCTAAAGTCCGGTGTCCGGAGTCACATCCGCGATTTGTCTTTCAACAAGCAGGTGGATAGTTTTGACAGCCAGCCCTTTGGCCTTGTCTTTTGGCTTTGGAACATCATCAAACTATTTTCCCGCTCTGGGTGTATGAGATAAAACTGTCAGTCTCATACTGACTAGAGTCTAGACCCACTATTATGTTCCTTGAAATGCTCTTTGCGTTTCAAAGCTGCATTAACCTATGAAGATAATGCCGGCCGCGTGTTCGCCACCCGTATGTTGCCAAGATTGATGCCTGAATTCTGGGTGTATGTTGTATCTGAATTTGGTCAACTCATTCGAAGTTTCCAGAAGTTCTTAATATGTTTCATTTGAA
Organism: Agrotis exclamationis; assembly: GCA_950005045.1. NCBI lineage: Eukaryota > Metazoa > Arthropoda > Insecta > Lepidoptera > Noctuidae > Agrotis > Agrotis exclamationis. The sequence continues at coordinate 7,242,295 of OX465423.1, read as the reverse complement.
TACCGTACGACGTTATAATCTTAATTCATCGTTAAATGTTTGTAGGTCCACTGTAGCTTGTTTTTAATTCTAACTTGATCTATTGCGTTCACCGACACGGATCCATGATAATGGCTTGAAAGAATTATCCTGAACTGGTTTTTTTCACGTTCCATTGTATTCTATACCTAATGATGTCTATTTATAGAATGCTTAATTACTTGTTGGTTGGAATCTTACAAGAATGTGAGTGTGACTATTTGATTTTTACTTAGTAGGTACCTACTAGGTATGCAGATAAGTACCTATTGTATTATCGCGTTCAGTTGGTGCAGTCAATTCATGGTTTAAACTAACTGCGTATTAGTTACCTGATTTATTTATACTTTTTCTAATAAGAATGCTTACCTAAACATCTATCTTCCTACTTGTCCGCATACATATTGTACCTATTTATTTTTCAGGTTTTTAGTTTATGCGTTGGCCAATAATTTAGCAGAATAAGGAGTGAAAACTTGCAGGAAATGACGTTTGGTCATAATTATATTTACTTACATCAGTTGCAGCTTGACATTTTACGAGTATCAAATTCTCATAGGTATCTTATCACTTATCAGAGTTGACACGTTATTATATCAAGTTGATAATTAAACCAATATCGGCTAACTGATAACAGATAGTGCATTCTGTCAAGGTCTGTGAAATTTTCCAGCAATTAATAAATAAATTCTTTAATAGAATGTTAAATGCAAGAGTATGACGAGATCAAATCAGCACACACTCCGGTACCGTTACATTGAAGATGTTACACACAGGCAAACGTGCTCGAAGGTGAGAAACTCATCAGTAACCCAACGTAACTCCAATGTGCACCGAAATATAATCACGATTCGGCCGACACGATGTTTTGCCCATTGTTCGACAATCGCCCATAGAAAGAACGAGTCACCTCTCAAATGCTTACAAATAATTGCCACAATAAATAACACTACGTAATACATCACTAAATCTTTCCTGCTCAGTACTCGTGACCATAAATATCCTTTAGAAAATAAACCATGACATTAATCGTCGAAGATAATCTAAATCTAACTAGAAAGGAGGACCTATAGAAAGCGGTACCGTAAACGCTAACAGCGTAACAGACGTTATTCAAACAATTCCATGCTTCGATTCTATTTAGTCTTGTTCTTTGCGTTACGAATTGCTTGGCGAGCGCAACGTCTAGGGCGACGGCAACGCCGCCGAGCCCCGCTCACACAGCCTTGCGAAACTAACCTTCGGTTCCTTGCAGGCACTCCAGCTCGACAGTGTAGTCCCACAGATCCAAGGAGTTCAGCCCGTTCAGCTCCCACGAGTTGAACGAGTCGCACTGTTCCTGTTCTTCGCTCATCTTCCACCACTAGTCAGAGGTCACTCACGAAGCCTTCACGTGTCGGCGCTAGCGGCCATAGTTTAGCTAATTCATTGTAATGTTCGGTGGTAGTGTTGGGAGACGCGGCCGGAGCGGCGGCGCAGAACGGACTGAGGCGAGGCCACCGCACCGCCGACGCTCGGCCACAGCCCGCAGCACGGTGCAATTACCGCGCGCCATCGCCCGTCCGTCTATCTCGTTCGAATCTCATTTCTTTCGATTACTCGCACAGAAGAAGAAATTAACAAATGTTGTCGTACAGCCGACGTTGTTCATAATTGAACAAAAAGTCTAAACTAATCGCCGGAGAAAGTACGCAGCTCGGCAATGTGCCACTGGCAATCAATCAGGAGGATATCGGTATGGAAATATACCAATACACCTGTATGTGATGATGAGCTAGAAAGTGTTGCATCTGTCTGTACACAATGCTTTCGCACGCTTTGCATTCGTTAGCGTCATTATAGATTACCATCTATCATAATAACATAACAGCAGCAATTTGTATGCAATCTGTTTGATGCAATTATGGTGGAATCTGGGTAATGTTCTTGTGATGTACCTGTCCAATCTGACATTTAATATAGTAGTCCCATTGTTAACATTCAAGATAACTATAGACTTGATTACATTGTAGAGGTACGTGCAGGGGAACCGACGTCGGATGATGCAGCAGGTGCAATACCCGCAACGTTGATCGTCGCGCGGCTGTTCGAATGCGCTCACCAGACCGAGACTACGCAGCGGTGGGCGGCCGCGGCTTGTCATATCGAATAAATAGGACATTTCGTTACGCAATTGGTCATAATCCCACGACACTGATATCTTGTTAGCGAGTAACTTGTAGCCAAGTTATAAATAACTTAACTCTTAAAATATAGCTAAAACTTCAAACACGACGAAAAATCATTGGAATTAAACTAACAAGGTGAATTGGAAACATTAATTTGCTCTAGTTAGTTTACCGTAGATCCGGGTTCATAATTCAGTGGTTTATCTTCATGATCAGTTTATTTATTGATATAACTACTCCAGAGTTATCAGCATTAACTAATTGTAGAGTTGGTTTGTTGATTCTCGAGTGCTGTTTAAATATTTTATCAATTGTTGGTTCGTCCTCATGCCAGTGTCTGTTGTTACAGGTCAGCTAAAATTCCTCCGTTGAGAGATACCTATGCATTCAAAAATAGAAAGTGAATAACCAAATCACTGTAATTAATAGTTCTGAGTTCAAACACGGTGAATCTATAATTCAAACATTGAAATGTCTTGATTTATTTCTTTAAATTGATATGTTTGTTCATTGCTTTAACACGAATTAGATAGAAAATCAACTAATCATAATAATGATTGCTCAGATATCTTGTATGTCAATGCATTCACCATATTAACTTGAAATGAATTGGTGTCATGATGAAGGAAATTGAAATGAAATGGTTGGAAGATATACCTATCTAAAATTCCAGTGTATTCTTAGGAATACTTTAACTTCGTCGATTCCCACAAAACAATGACATTTATTCGTCAATCACGTCCAGCACGGGAAACAGCAAACAAAGATACAGTTGCTATGTTAATTGAAAAATTACAATTTACATCTTTGTCCTGTAACTGTTTCGTGGGAACTTAGTTTACATGCACAATCAAACGAATGAATGTGTGAATAAAATGTTGTTTAAAAATTGACGTGCCGACTAAATTGTGTTCGTCTTAACCGTGGTTGGCCAACGTCCATGTCGGCTAGTCAGCACGAATGTTCGGGTGCGTTGACACAACAAGCAATTCATCTCAATTATGTGCTACCAGAAGTAAATGTTATAATAGTCACGCTAGCTTTGCCCGACGTATAATTTTCAGCATCTTTATTTGGATATCTTTTGTTATTTTTCTTAGTCTCTTCTGCTTCGACTGCATGATCAGTTTCGTCATCGTCGTATGCATCACTGTTGATTGTTACATTGCCTTCTTGACCTAATGCTAATGTTACATTGATGGTGTCAGTCACTAATGTATGTCACTAAGATTTTTTCTTCGTAATCACTTCGTTTCTCTCAATGAGAAGGTGTAAGATGGGATTGAGATTATCTTATGCGATTGAGAAAAGTTTTAGAAAATGTAATCTTCATTATGAAAGTTAACAAAGAAAAAACTGAGAGTGTATCCGTTGCTTGTATGAATGACTTGTCTATTAATGGGATATGACAAGATTGGCAATCTATCTTTAAATGAACTATCTCATGTGAGAACCATCAATAACTGGCATCGAATTGGAAACTATAAGGAGTGTGCTCAACAGCTCTGTTTTCTATTTGTGTTTATTTCGCTAAAAAATAGTAAACCCTTTAAGTGGTTGTTAAACATTCTTAAAATGAAAGCGTTGAGTTGTAAGTGATCTATTATTTCTGAACGATGATAGTTGTTAACAACATAATTTTTATAATATTTATCCAATTTAATTCCAATTACCAATGATGTTTCATAAGCAACCTTAATCCTTATTGACTTGACACACATTTGGAACAACAGATAATCACTCACCAATAAATGGAGTTTTGATGAAAATTGAAACAAAAACTGGTTAGGATTATTTCATGTCTTCCATAAACTTTCTGTAGATATAATAACAGATACTAGGTAGGTAAAGATTGCTAACATTTCGTGGTCTTTTCGTGCGTTTAAAATTGATTAGAATCCACAGTTTCTGGCCAAATAGGTAGCCATTACGCGTTCTTTAGTATACTGCAAAGCTACAGCACTGATATTTTTTAAATATTCAAAGACTCTATTTTACCTATGTGTTTGTTCTTTGAAGTGATCTTCACGTAAATATGCACTTGCATTTCAAAGTATCTATTATGTATAAATTATTCTTCTTGAACACAGTTAAGTTCTAATTTAAATTCATTCATCACTCAGATATTAAATGTTATTGCCTGATCGAATCGCGTGCGATTAAATATTATAGATTGCAGAGATAAGCAAATTAATGATAGGATTAAAATGATCATATCAATTTCAATTAATATCGACCGACACTGCCATAATTCTGTGATTCTTTACTCTCGAAATTCTGATATTTTGCTTACCTATATTTAAAAATAAAAAATATTTGTTTGTTTGAAATTGTAATAGAAAAGATATGTTTTGTATGTTTCTGTTGTAAATAGTAGTGGTTTTTTTTAAAATGATGAATGACAATTAAAAGTTTGCGAAAACACAAAGGTTAAAGTAGGTAAAACGTAATTTGTTCTTTTTTACTTTACCCATATAAATTCACACCTTTTTAACGATTATCAACATGGCAACATCTTAATTGATTAGTGACGCTAATTCGAAGACGCGGTTAGTCGAACTTTGAACATGCAGAGTGTTAGATAATTTGTAAGGAACACTTATCTTGTTACTCGGGTTTGTCTGGCTATGGTTATGATGTGAGACAAACTTTCTATTACATACACAGCCCATAAACCGAATTAATCTTGTCCCTATAGCTGAGTACGTGTTCTCTTTTTTTTTAACTTCCCTCACTATAGGAATTTCTTCTGTTGGTATCGTGAGTGGAAAACAGTGTATAAGACGGGGACGCGAGGTATGGTGGGAAATCACACACTTAAGACAAACTTAACACAATACTAACGTAGCACAAGCGCCAACAGGACGCCATTTGTTAATGGCCGCTTGCAAATGAAGTTCTGATGGCGCTTGCGCTACGTTAGTGTGTTAAGTATGCCGAAATAATGTATGTCCCCATTATACCTCGTTATTATTAACGTCCCCGTCTTATACACTGTTCCCCTACTTTACGCAGTACAACAGTAGATCGTTCAGCCACTGCTGGTCACCGTCACTGACGGTCTGCTGAAAGCCAAATTCATCGCCAGCTTTATTGACTTTTCTATCAAATATCTTTTAGGCATTTAAGGAATGCAGTGGTCAGTCATTTTGTGTGCACTCATTAGCGCATCATTATCGTAGCTATAGACTGTCCAAACACTTAAACATAAGCAAAAGGTCGTAGATTTAAGCTTATTATTAATTTATTTATTAAAGGCAACAAAGCCCATAGAATTACTTAACTTAGTTATATAAACGTGTTAGTAACAATGTAAACTTATACCTATGTTAGTAACACAATCACATTTACAATAATTTTATCTTACAATAATTTTATCAGTGCTTCCGTATTCCAGCTGAAATACTGGAGCATCGGTTCAGAACAGCGCAGTCTAACCTTTCAGCAATCATGCCCAGGATGCTGTTGGAGCTGGCCCGCACCCTGCGCATCAGGGAAGCGCATCTTTTACGCATCAATGCATAAAAACAATCGACGCGCATTTCCGCAAACATCCCCGATGCACTACAGAAGCGAGGCAGCCCCATCAGCACCCTAAAAGCATTATTATACTGAACGCGAAGGGCGTTATGCGTCACTAGAATAAAGTTGTAAGTAACAAAAGATCTTAGTGTTTAGTCCAGCTACGTTGCATTCAGTGGTGTTAGTTACAAATCTCAGACTCATCAGTGGTCAGAAACCAAATGTTGCCACGTTACATAAATATCATTACGAAATATTTTGCTCAATGCACGTATCAGTGTACGGCGGCTATAATCAGAAGTCTCTTGTGAAATTGGTACAATTGCTCAGTTTCGTAGCTGTGACAAAAAAAAAGGATTTGCATAAACTTGTAACTTTATTGAAATAAAAACCAGATTGCGATTGTGGCCCTTATTTTTTTTATTAAAAACGATGCCTATGAGAACTTTAAAATGAAATTCTTGCAGTAGTGCGCATTGTTATAGCCATCGTTAAAATGTATTCTTGCATTGTGTATCCGTATGAAGCAAGATGGCATTTTCCTAAGAATGAACCAAGTAGGTATACTCAGGCACACAAATCAAAAGAGCAATGCAGCCGACAGCAAAATCAAAGGCAAATCCAAAAAGGTGTGGTCAGGTGTAGTGACCATGTCCTCGTCGATGACTAACCCAGCAATGAAATAATAATCAATCACTCAATCGCTGCGACAACCGTTGTCGCAGCGATTGAGCGATTGACTGCTACGCTGCGTGTGATTGTCGCACTGGGTGTTTATGTAGGTATGGCGGTTTAAATTTTTGAAACGCATCCACGGCAAAGGAGAAATTCATAGAGCGGGACAACGTTTAAAAAATAAGATAGCAAATAATATGAACAACATCAAGAGCAGCCACATTTGTAACATCTGACCTGAGATTACAGAATCATTTCCCTCAACATTTAAATAATGATCTATCTAACATCAACATAACATAAATAATCTCCAGCAATTTGTGGTGAAGAGAAAGTGTTCCAGCCTGGATAAGCAACAGGAAGGGCACGACGGCCACAAATGTCAGCTCATCGTTCCCATAGCCGCGCGGGCGCATGCCGCAATCTGTTGAAAGTAGAATCAATTTGTTTTAGAAAGTAGATTGTTCTATAGCCTCGCCTTTTGCGAATTATTTTTAATACTTTTGCTGTTACCGAGAGGAAGGTACTAACTTTAAAATTATTATTTTACCGTTTGTCTGTAATAAGACTAGTAACTTCTTACTCTAACCTCATTTGCAGATGTTCTTGATCTTGACATGTCTTCTCATTACTAATCTCAGTTGCTGACTACTTGGACTAGAATTACAAAGTTGCTCCATTTCCGACATCTGGTCCAGAAACCTTGTTATCTTTGGCCTTTGCCTTTGTTGTCCTTGTGCCCTACATCTGTTCGTACAGCCTTAGTGGGCTTCCTATGGCACCTATACCCATATGTGGCCTTATAAGCAACATGTGGAATGACGTTTTATTCCCCGAGAACGATAATGCAAATTATTATTTGTAGGTTATGAGTAATGTAGGTAATTTACGGTAAACCTAATGAATATGCATTCAGTAGTCTTAAGAACGACCCTGAATAATATTTACCAACGTCTGTTGAGCATTTTTTTATAAAAAGAACCGCATAAAAGTTAGGAGTGATAGATGGCTGGAATTTTATGGCAGCGGTGTGCACGCACGTGCAATTATCTTCGTAACAAAATGACGAAATGTTGAGACGGCGACAAAATGCGGGTAACGAAAATGCAATGGCGTTGGGTAGTGAGGGACGGACAGTGACTCATGCGGTCAGTTTCAAAGGGTTTATTGCGTTTTTTGTTATGATTGACGTCACAGGCTTTGGAATAATAATTATTAATATTTATTGAAAACATTATTTTCCAACGATGATGTGCCATATTTGGTATCGTTGTATGCAGCGGTCAAACATTTTCCTTCCAGGATAAATGTTCCTTTGAAATTATGATTCAATAGTGATTTATGCATGACTGTTTGAGATAAGGTACGCAAAATTTACAAAGCATAGGCACTACAGTGTACACTAACTACTTGCCCATGCCCATGCAAATAACGAACTCAAGTCTGTAATATCAAAGAAAACGTCAGAAGCTTTTACAAATAGAGTCGTATTTGGCTCGAACGCTGAGACGCTGATATCAAGTGCTTAGCTCTAATTGATGTCTCAATTAATTTCCAATCAATCAATGGAAGTGGAATGTTTCTCTCTAGGGGCTTTATTTAATATCGTAATTTTAGTACCTACACCTAGAAGACACAAAGCTTACAAACAATAAAGTATGAGTGCGTGCCCTTTCCAAAACCCGTATTCAATCTGTGGCAGATAGATAGATACATATAGTCTTCATAGATTTTTTTGTTTGGCTCGTTGATTGAATTGGCGAGCTGCCTTTGAATGATGACCCAATTAATCCGGCATCAATCATTCTCTTCATTCAAAGTTGGCAAGTCTCCAAAGGCTTAATACTGCTCGACTTCTAACAAAGATTGAGTGACGGCTCCACCGCTCTACCGCAGAATACTTATTCAAATTGATTGACTACAAATAAAGCAGAACAAAGAACGCATTGAGACGCGCTCTACTTTTATCTTAATCTTCTTGCAAATGTCGGCTTATCGGTGACATTATTACATACATTACTGTCTGTATGTACAAATCGAAACTGAATGTTATTCCACTGAGATTTGTATCGTGTGAAGTAACGTTAAAATAACACTTGCATCACTTTACAATGTAATTAAGTGTTTGTTTACTCGTGTACATGTGGGTATGAGGTCACCTAGTGCTCGGCACAAGATCACTTGGCACACAATATGTTACTTTATATATTTTTATAGTCTGGCAATTTTAAATGAAGCTTTAAATGATAGATCGTGAATATGGATTAATTAAAGCCGTTTGACATTTTAATGAGTTGGTATCATTGACGTCAATTTGGATAGGAAAAAAAATATAATGCAGTCGTTGCGATGAAAATAGGATAGATTACGAATAATTAATTTATTTGTATAAAAATACAAAAAGGAGGTTCTCAGTTCGACCTGTGTGTCTTTTGGAAGTCGGTGGATTTATTTTTATCGACTTTTGCTACCGACTTCCGATAGAAGAGTTATTTTAGGCTTTTTTGTGTTTGTTTTTGAAGTCGACTCTTCGGCTTTTTCTTTTGTGTGTTCATTTTACGAGAAGAGTTAACGCACAAGAGTTTTTTTTTGTTTACTTGAGAAGCCTCTTCATTTTCTCCGCTCTGCGACGGGTGAAGTTACGTGTCTGTCAGACTCTACTAGAGGATTATCTGTGCCCAGAAGTAGAGGTATAATAATACCATGCCAGCCATATACTAAAACTACATCGCAGAGAGGTTTGAAAATGTCATTGACACAAAAGTACGGTACCTTCCTACGTCATAGGAAATTACCCACCAGTATTTAGTATGCATAAGATGATCGTCTGTCACCATAAGTAGATGCAGCGATCATATCTAGGTATTAATGTATGAGTTCATATCTTGAAATAAGTCAGTTGGTAAATACGTAGAATACCTAACAGGATTACATAGAAGTCAGCTCTTACATAAAGTGTTTGTATATAGCATTAAATAAAATACCATTAGTAAGTTGGCAGTTAGGCTTGTTGTTTTTTTCCTATTTTCTTATGTAAAATATCAGGCGTTCATCTATAATATTTACAAACAAAAACAAATGAAAAGTGTAGTTCTCTTCCAAAAAAGCAGTTCTTGCTATGCAGGTATTTTTATTGGAGATTTTCCTTGTATAATGCATCCGAGTCACATTTAATAGAATTATTAATAAACGATTACCGACTCAATCAATTGGAAATTAATTGTTTTTATATTATTTCATGAACGGATTCGTTCGGACGTCATTAACTTACGCCTTTTTTTCACCTACCTATCATGGTGGCCTATGTAAGAATTGTGTTAGATCCTCTTTTTTCATCCACGTCCATATATACCTACCTATTTACTCTTGCAAGTACTGCACACCCTTCTAAAGAATATTTCCAACCACCCATCACTTTTGAGTAAAAAACTGAGTTTGTTTTTCTGGTTATCCAAAAGGAAAGAATGCTACAGTTTTATTGGGTATAAACCTAATAGCTCAAGGGTCAGCCCTGCATCCTTGTTAATAATAATAATAATATAATAATAAATGGTTTATTGTTTCTTTGTACATAGTCGTGTAACACAAAATTGAGGCATCCCCGTTAAGTTATACAATACTTGTGGTGGGGTTGCCTCGCCCATCCCTTAGCTTCTAAGATAACAATATTGTGACAGAAAATTAAACATAAGTAAGATAAAAAATAAATTATTAAAAAAGAAGAAATCAAATCTAAAATGTTTGGACAATTGGAACCAAATTAGAAACAAGCTGGAGCATGTATGAGTGAATGAATGTGTGAATGAGTATGTTTGTGTGTTTATGTGTGTGTGTATGTGTGTGTGTGTGTGTGTTTGAATGCAGACGGTGATTGTGAGACTTTCGCTAACAAATGCGGGCTAGGATAAGTTCTGTTTCATCATATGTTAAGTTTCTTAACCATTCAGTTATTGCTATTTTACATTCATATAATAACTTGGGATAAATATTTAATTTGTGGTTCAGTCTATTATATATATAAGTAGACTGTGTAGTAAATTGACGTCTGGCAAAGATAGTTCTGACCATCGGTGAGTAGGCCACGATGTCTTTACGTCTTCTGTCCGATGTTGTGGCATCATATGACAGTGATTTATGGAAGGTTAAGATTAAATTCAATATATATAATTTTCTGACCGAAAGCAGCTTACTGGTCTTATAAAGATTGTCTGTGGAATATCTAAAGGGCTTAAAGTACATGACCTTTAAAAGTGATCTCTGGGCTCTTTCAAGATCTAAGAATTTGGTTTTCGTGGCTCCACCCCACACTGGTATACAATAGGTTATAACTGATTGTGCGAGAGCGATATATATTTTACTAAGCAGCTGAGGTGGTACTACATGACGCAAGGTTTTGAAGATCCATATTAACTTTCTGATCCTGGTCATTGTGTTTTCGATGTGGGCATGCCAGGACAGCCGTTGGTCAATTATTATACCTAAATATTTAATGGATTTTACTTGTGTTATTTTTCTACAATTACACTGATTGGATGGATTAACACACTCATGGATCACGACACCAAATTCCGGACCTGGCTGTGACCTCTGGTTAGGAGTAAAGCAGATAAAATTTGTTTTACTGACATTTAGGGATAAAAGACTTGCGTTTAACCAACCAGCTATCTCCTTCAAGCCACGTTCAGCAATCGTCTGCACGGCAGTCCAGGATTCACCGGTAAATACTACTGCAGTATCGTCAGCATACGAATAGATTCTTCCGCCGCTGCACCCAATATTACATAAATCATTTTGTTAACTAACTAGGTTTCCTGGCGTGTGAGGCAAAATTAACGTTCATTAAACACAACGGTCGATGACAGTCCGGAACACAATATGTGCAACATATCTCACCGTGGGTGTACCAGGGCTTTATTACTTGTAGGAGGCAGGGGAAATGTCTAATACGTTTGAATTATACGTTATCTTTGTCTGCAAAATGTTGTTTAGCTCTTACTGTCCCACTGCCGGCTGTCCCAGGGCCGCTTCATACCAGCTCTACCAGATCTAGGTCGTCTTTCCACCTCTTATACATACATAAAATCAGCTTATTATTTTCCAAACGTGAGACCTTCTTTTGCGAGAGACTGGGTCATAAATGCAACAAGCAGGCTCAGTAAATGTCTGTTGATGTCACATGTATTCGTTTGGTTCTAAGATATCTCATGATTTGAGAGCAGTGGTGATGAAATAACATTTATTGTTTGCCTAAACTCGAAAGTGGGAGGTATTAACATCACCACTGCTGTCTACATCTAGTGCCTACAACTTGTCAACAAGTCTGTGTCTTTAGTGCGATAAATCTAGGGTGGTTCAGGAACTACTAAGCGCCATTTCAATTTATCGCTTCTGTCAAAACTGTCTATACTAGCTATTCTATCGCTGAAGTACTGATAACGATCTTAAGGCAGCTTTAATATGAATTATGTAACATATTGAAAGGTTTCAGAAGTGCTTGTCAATTAGCGATTACTTAATAAAAGTAGCGATTTAACTGTCAGTGGGTTGGATTTTCCGCATCCTGGTGTCACTGGTGTTCAGTCACGTTCAGTGTTCACCCAATAATTCACGCTAATTAATGGCGGAATTACTTAGAGACAAGTGATTATTTTATATCATTTTTAAAGATCTCAGAATTGCTATTTATTGGGCGTAGAATCGATATTCAAAATAGGCTATAACTATTTAGTGATGATTTTATATCACTTTTAGAAGGACAATTTTTACATAAGACAGTCCTCCAAAGCGCCCGCCCTTCGACACTAGAACTAAGAATAGTTCTTAGTGTTTTGGGAAGAAGTGGCGGAACAAAATCCTCAACAACACCAGGGCCGTCTTAAATATATTCAGCGCCGGGGTGCGGGACTCAGCCTGCGCCCTCGTTTTTTTACAATGAAATGAGCTAACGAATTCAATTACTCGGCATGGTCCATGGTGGCGGCGAGTTACTCATTACTCACCGTCGGCATGCCCGCGCCTACGGTGCAGTTGGGGCGGAGGGAAGACTCTGTCCTCTCCCTCTCGCGGCCCGCCTCCTCCTTCGCGAGCATGACTGCTTCGCAGAAGGAGGCGACCGCTTTCCACTCCGTCTCGCCCCGCAGCATGGCCTCGAACAATGCCGGGCGCAAGAGGTCTCCGCCTATCGCTGCCGTGAGGACAGGGCGGTGCTCTGCCCAAGAGGGGCAGTCCTGCACTGTATGCTCTACTGTGTCCTCTGGGCGATCTACGCAGTGGTGACACCCAGGCGTGTCTTCCCTCCCTATCCGACACAGGTACCTCCCGAAACTTCCGCGTCCGGTGAGGACCTGCGTCATGCAGTAGGTCAGGACGCTGTGACGCCTATCGGCCACTCCTCAAAGAGGGGTCTTACCGCCGCGATTGCGGCGTGCCCGAACCTCGATACACTTTATTGACTTAGAGATCGTTTTACTTCAAGTGCGGGCGTCCGGGTGACAATGTCAAAGGGCGCAATTGCTCGCCTATGACAGACGCACTGATTCAAGTAGGAAGTACGGTCTAATACGTAGAATTCGTGCTAGTGCCTCATTAGGTGCCGCGCCGCGCGCCCGTTTCAAATGAACTTACACTCTATTGACTTAGAGATCATTTTGCTTCAAGTGCGGGCGATCGGGCGGCAACATGTCAAACGTACATACATAACATAGGTACATTATTCTCAATTTTCAATGAAATATCCAAAAATTCAGCGCTTGACAGGCGCCCCGAGCGCTCCGCGCCCGGGTGCACAGCACCCCTTGCACCCCCTGGTAAAGACGGCCCTGAACAACACATATGTCTGTATGGTTAGTAGAACTAAGATTTTATACAATTAAATAAAACATTCACATTAACATCAGTCAGATATAAATGATAGAAATATTTTCGTTCTCAGTTTTCAGTGGTTGAGCTATTCGATGCTGCGCTACATGTTGCTTGTTCGATTTCGGCATAAAAGTCTACAGATAGTTGTACGAGTAAGTATAAGGCAAAGTTTTTGATGTGTAATATCTTAACAGTTAACTAAGGCTTCTGAGTGAGGGGAGTGATTCTTCGGTGGCAGAGTGAGCCGTCAGTTGGTAGCAACTGTTGCCAAAGTCTGGAGATAGATGGGTGAGCAAAATTAAGTAACACTCGTCTAGGATTTCCTTTGGATGTCGAAGACAAAAATTCTGCGCTTATAGCTGACTTTATCATGATGAAAGCATCAAAAAAATTGTAAATCTACATAATATTAAGTCCGTCAGTTTGAAAAATAATGAAAACGTTATTTTTTCAATCTACGAGTATTGACAACGTTAAAATACATCAAACTAGGGCGTATTTGGAATTTTGAAATCGCCGTATTATTATTATTTTGGCTTATTTATAAAAGAAAAATACGGGTCAAATATTTTTGGTAATCATATGACGCACTAATTATATTTTGCAGTCATCTTGCCAATTAAAAGTAAAACATTATCGTCGTTGTATTTACAGAATTACAAGCAATCCAAATAGCGGAGTACTACGTATAGCAACAGACAATAATTACGATGTCAAGATAAGCTACAGGATATTACCCAGTGTCTGCTTAAAACAATGTATCCGATGACCTTTGAAATAGGTTCAGATAAACGGTCATTTGTAAAGCGGTGTTATCAGTCTGTTGTGACACTGATAACTTACCTATATTCTGTTAAGAACATCGTTATTATCAATTTTAATAAATTATGTATACAGTGTACAGAAATAGGTTTTAATTGACGAGACGATTTTAGACTGAAGCAGGAAACTAGCTTATGTAAAATAAATGGAATTATTATTCTTATAAATTAAAGCCGGTTCAAAACCATGGCCGAAGATTTTACCGTGATATCAAATGTGTCCGCACTGGGCCTACGTGGCGGACTTCCGGGCTGTTTCTATGGTAGGTAATTTTAAAAATATTTGGATTTATCTATCCGGATATTGTTATCGCCAGTTATCGCAGCGTTTGGAGGTACAGAAAGTGGAAGCTTATTACCAAATTATCTATGCACAATTTATTTCTTTCTGAGTAACGGATTATCCTATCACGCTTATCTTTCGAACGGATTTAGTTAAGAATAATTATCGCCTGATTCTTATTATTCATTTTATGTTATCTCTTACACAATACTTAGTCAGTTGTATCAATAAATTAGCCATCAATCTCATGCATGTCATGCTCCCTTAAGCCTCCTGCAGACACACGCGATTAATCGCGCGGGGCGACATGTCGCGGTCCATTCCCAGTATTTTTAGAGTGGAAATTAGCTTGGCTCGTTGTCGCAGCGCGATTAATCGCGTGTGTCTGCAGGAGGGTTTAGTTGACATTGCTTGCGGTAGCGTCGAGGGTTGGGTTGCCTCCTAACCACTCACATGGCGTGGGGGACAATAGCTGATCTTTGCGTTATGCTCGTGAACGGGTGCTGCTTGTGGTGACTGGTCGACTTGCTGACCTTTGGTTTTGATATAAGTAATTTATTTTCTTTATTATTGTTATTTACTGCGATGGTTCTAGTTTATCTTTTTGTGCCTTCTAGTCACGGTTGGGATGTAATTTCGAATTGATGTATGATATGAATGTTCTATTAAATTGTATAAAATCTTGGTTCTTCTAACCGTACAGACAGATGTGTTGCTGGGGAGTTTGTTCCGCCACTTCTTCTTCCCAGCCAAAACACTAGGAAGTGTCGAAGGGGGGGCGCTTTGGGGGACTGTCTTATGTAAAAAATTGACCTTCAAAATGTGCTGATAAATCAGCCTAATTTGAATAAATGACTTTTCATTTTGATTTTTTGATTTCAAAATGTTTAAAGTAGAGCGGTGTCTGATCAAATTTAACTTTTAACGCAGTATGCACAGAGTATTGTGCCTTTAATGGGCTCTGCTGCTCGAATGCTCAACGAATTCCGGTAGCATTTACGACTGTTTGAGCATTGAGCGCCGGCGCTAAAGGTAGGTAAATGGAACCCGATGACTTGGATCGATTTGTGTCTGAGAAGGTAATAAGAGCTGACTGTTATAAGTCCATTGTTTGGAATTATATGAAATACTATACGGCTTCCTTGTATGTATGGAGCTCAGTTGAGGACTCATCAAAGTATTTTTTGGAATTCATGCTCAACTACAATGGTTATGGCAGTGCGTGTCTTTACTGAGTTGCTGATAATTCTGCGTGAAGCCTCAGAAAAACAACTACATAACAGGGAAAACAACTTCCAACTCTTAAACTGTACAATCATAATTTTAACAGCCCACAAAAAGTAAATAATACAGCAATTTTAACTTCCTGAGCTTTATATTCAATTTTAACTGACAATGTGGTAAAATTATTCTTAAAACCGGTTGTACCATCAGATCCCAGGTGCGGTTCAAGGGCAGGCAAATCCATATACAGAACGTTAAAACGGAAACTTTACAATTTACATTAAGATCTATAATTAGCTCTTGGTTCTTGAAGAATGCACTTGAACACTGCAATTGTTTTAAGAGTTTTAAATCTCCTTTTAAAGCAAAACGGAAATCACAATCGTCCATTGATTTTTCGATCTCCTTTCGGAGCCCATTGTTCTGTCTTTATTATTGGATGACGTCTTTAGCTATAATTGTTATGCTCTATACCTGGATAGGACACAGTAAGTAGGTACAGTCGCGATTAAGTCACGAGCAATTAAAGTAAACCCTTAGCAGGTATCTTAGGCCACACTAACATTTAGCAAAATTTGCTTATTTTGTTTCTAGAATTTTACGTCTCATTTCAAAGTCGAAAATTATCATAACTTTTTATGACTGGTACACACGCTCGAGCTTGCTATGCCCACATCAATATCCACAATTCCACACTTCATTAGACTCATAAATATTATGCCATTTAATGAATCCAATGTTACTATAGTAGTACGAAGGTCAGCTCTAGTTGGCATTTAAATTACTCTGCAATGTTCGAGATCGCGTGGAATTTGAATCATTAAATCAAGTAACGTTTTTGCTGACCAAACATCAAGACGTAGAAAGTAGACAGCAGTATTCATGTAGAAAGTTCAAGCAAGGCTTGAAATGGCTTCTCATTAAAATATTAATTTAATTAATATTATATGAAGCATCTTTACGAAGTAATTAAGAAAAAAGAGAAGCAGAAAAAGTACCTTAAAATTTAAATAGGTTTGGGTTTTTGGGTAATTTTTTGTTTTATGTTCGAACAGTAATGGAAAAAGTGGCATAAAGAAACAATTTCATAAATAATTCTGTCTAAAATAATAGTGATTAGTGTCATGCATTGAGTTGCATTAGCTGAATAAGTAAGTACCAGCAAGTAAAACCACAAGTAACGTGAAACTTTGGGAATGTGAACGTAGGTAATCCACTTATGTCGCACACGTTTGGTTTTACTTCATTTCGTAAAATAAATCCGGTTACCTAGATATTATTTATGAAGAATGGATATTATAAAGTAGGTACCTACTTGATGTTTTTTGAGTTTTCCTTATTAATTTTCTCTGATATTTTAATCATCGCTCACTAATAAATTGATTCATCATCATCATCTCAGCCATAGGACGTCCACTGCTGAACATAGGCCTCCCCTTTAGATCTCCACATATACCGGTTGGAAGCGACCTGCATCCAGCGTCTTCCGGCGACCTTTACAAGGTCGTCTGTCCACCTCGTTGGTGGACGTCCTACGCTGCGCTTGCTCGTCCGCGGTCTCCACTCTAGGACTTTTCGACCCCATCGGCCATCTGCTCTGCGAGCAATATGGCCTGCCCATTGCCACTTCAGCTTGCTAATCCGGTGGGCTATATCGGTGACTTTAGTTCGTCTACGGATCTCCTCATTTCGGATTCGATCACGTAGAGAAACACCGAGCATAGCCCTCTCCATAGCTCGCTGAGCGACTTTGAGCTTTGAGATGAGGCCGATAGTGAAAGACCACGTTTCGGTGCCGTAAGTCATCACTGGTAACACACATTGATTGAAGACTTTCGTCTTGAGGCACTGAGGTATGTCGGACGAAAAGACATTGCGTAGCTTCCCGAACGCTGCCCAACCGAGTTGGATTCGGCGGTTGACCTCTTTCTCGAAGTTGGACCTACCTAATTGGACTACTTGTCCTAAATAGATATATGAGTCAACAACTTCGAGTACCGAGTTTCCAACAGAGACTGGGGTGGGCACAACATTGGAATTTGACATAATTTTCGTCTTGTCCATGTTCATTTTCAAGCCCACCCGTTGTGAAACTCGGTCGAGGCCATCGAGCATCATGCTGAGTTCCTCCATCGACTTTGCCATGACTACGATGTCGTCGGCAAACCGAAGGTGAGTGATGTATTCGCCGTTGATGTTGATGCCAAGTCCTTGCCATTCCAGGAGTTTGAAGGCGTCTTCCATCGCGGCAGTAAACAGTTTAGGGGAGATAACGTCCCCCTGTCTTACGCCTCTTCTCAATGGAATCGCCTTCGTGCTCTGCTCCTGTACTCGGACCGACATGGTGGCGTTATTATACAAACACTTCAACACCTCGATGTACCGATAGTCAATACGGCATCGCTGGAGTGACTCAAGTACCGCCCATGTTTCCACCGAATCGAAGGCTTTCTCATAGTCCACAAACGCTAAGCATAATGGCAAGTTATACTCTTCGGTCTTCTGTATAACTTGCCGCAGCGTATGGATGTGGTCTATGGTACTATAGCCTCTTCGGAAACCGGCTTGTTCGGGAGGCTGGAAGTCATCAAGTCTGTGTTCGAGACGGTTCGTGATAACCCTTGAAAACAGCTTATAAACATGACTCAGAAGCGTGATGGGTCTGTAGTTCTTCAATAGGCTGTTATCACCTTTTTTGAAGAACAACACCACCTCACCCCTGCTCCACGTTTGAGGCGTTTTGCCCTCGGACAGGACGGAATTAAAGAGTTTCTGGAGGACTTTAAGTACCGGTGTTCCACCCGCTCTCAGAAGCTCTGAAGTGATTCCGTCCTCGCCCGGCGCCTTGTTGTTCTTAAGCTGCTTCAGGGCCATCCTAATCTCGTACAGACTGATGTCCGGGATATCTTCGGTATAATGTCGGGACAGCTTGGCTCTTGGATCTCTTACCAAGCTGTCAACGGGCTTTGCGACCGAAGTGTATAACTGTCCATAGAACCTCTCGATCTCGCCTAAAACCTCTGCTTTGGTCGACGCTATGCTGCCATCCTCCCGTTTCAGCTTTGTCATCCGGCTTTGCCCAATAGACTTGTCCTTTGCGAACACTTTGGAGCCTTGGTTTCGCTGTATGGTCTCTTTAACACGATTCGTATTAAAGAGACGCAGATCGTGTCGCAAGGACTTAGATATACGTCTATTGAGCTGCCTATATGACTTCGCGTCATCGGAAGACTGCAGCTGTAGCAAGCGTCGTTCAGCCATGAGGTTTAAGGTTTGCTCGGTCAATTTCTGAGGTCTATCTTTACGGCAGGGTCTAAAAAACTTAGAGCCTACCGTGCGGACAGTTTCCACTAGCCCGTCGTTGATCTCGTCCACTGAAACTAAGTTCTCAAGGCAAGCAAAGCGATTAGAGAGCTCGAGTTGAAAGCTTTCGGGGTTTTGAATATGGGACCGAGTAGGTCGGAGCGTAGACTTCATCAGGCTGGACCTTTCAAGTTTAACATTGATATTCAGCGAGCCTCTTACGATTCGGTGATCACTACCGGTTTTTACCCTGTTGATCACAGAGACATCACTGAATATCCGTTTCTTGTCGGTCATGAAGAAGTCTATCTCGTTTCTCGTGAAACCATCGGGACTCAACCAGGTCCATTTCCTGTGAGGTGGCTTCTGGAAGAAAGAGTTCATCATGAAGAGTTCCTCTTTCTCCAGAAAGTCGGCCAGCCTCTGTCCCCTAGGGTTCCGTTGCCCATACCCAAATTGCCCCACTCTCAACTCATCACCGCTTTTCTTGCCCAACTTTGCGTTAAAGTCCCCCATAACAACAGTGAAGTGGGTTTTGGTACTATGTATGGCCCTACTTACGTCCTCATACATAGTCTCCACTTCATCATCGGAGTGTGACGAGGTCGGTGCGTATACCTGAATGACCTTCAGCGAATATCTTTTGGATATTCTGAGTATTAGGTATACCACCCTACTCGACACACTGTCGATGGTTATTATGTTGTTTACGAGGGACTTGTGAACGAGAAACCCGACACCACCTTGGGACTGTTGGTCGCCCTCCCGGTAGTAGAGCAAGTTACCAGACTTCAGGGTTACGGTGTCCTCCCCCTCTCTACGGACTTCGCATAGCCCTATAATGTCCCAGTGTAACTTGCTCAGCTCCTCTTCCAGCTCGCAGATCTTTTCGTCAGTCCTCATTGTGCGTATGTTGTGTGTTACCAGGGCCAGTCGTCGTGGGGGTGGGTAGCCGGATCTCTTCCGGAGATTCTTAGCACCCCCTGCTCCGCCGTTACCTTGACCGCTACCCGCGCCAGGGATAGCGGAGCTGCCGGGGACTGGGGGCCTGGTATCTGTGCTTACAATCATTGGGGGTAATTTGCCTTAAATCGCCACGCTTGGCAGGCGGGTTGGCGATCGCAGTGAGGATGTGCAGTACACGGAGGACGCTGCTGCCCGACCTCCGGTTTGTCCCTTAGTCGCCTCTTACGACACCCACGGGATGAATTGGGGGAACGCAATTCTAAGCCGGCGCCCCACGGCTACAAATTGGCTATAAATTGATTAAACTTAAGTATTCCTAGATATAAATATTTTAATAACAATTTAAAAACCTATCCAATCAGATTCAATTTCCATACCTTGCGGCTATTAAACCGTAATTAGGGTTGTATTAATACAAAATCCCTCACCAGAAATAGATTTTAAAACCCTATAAGTAAAAGTGTTGAAGCGAGGGGAACCGGTCAACGCCCTCAGTGACGCGACGCAATGCAAAAGTTCGCCAAAACGGGGCGCATGGGCACTCGCGCGTCCTGCCGCCGCGCGCCGCTGACAACTCCAGTTTTCAATGTCATTTGTTATAGCTTCCATAACAGTGAGTCATGAACTTACCAGTTTCGGGTTAAATCGAGGTCGAGGACTCATGACACTGGAATGTAGGGGACGCGGACAATAGATTTCGAAATAGCTGATGTGGTCATCACCCTTTTCCCTAAAGTTCGAGTCCTAAACTTCAGGCATATTAAGTTGACCACGTTTCAAAACCACATCACTGCCCTGCCAAGCCAAAACACTGTAACCTACAAAAACCAGTTTTGAGATAATTGACAAAACATGTTTTTTATTAATATTTGCCCATATCAGAGGTAATTGGAGCATATTATATAATTTTTTTCATTTAATAGTTAGGTGCACATCTCTAGTATATAGCCAAATAGTTTTTTTGAAATTATTTTATTACAGATAGAAGTTATTGCCACTAACTTGTGTTGACAAGACAATTATAAAATTTTAATGTACTTCAAACAAGGCAAAACACTGTAAAACCGGATACAGTGTTTAATCTTTGTCTGAAACTCTAAACTCATTATGCCAAAACACTATACACTGTATCCAAGCATACAGTTTTTTTAAGAGGATAGATGGAATGAATTATAAATTATAGTATTTTTCACCTTAGTATGATTTCTGTGACACTTGTGAATGCAATAGCATTATGTTAGATGAGTAATATCTGTCATTGTCCTACTAACCTTTCCGGAAACCGGCTTGTTCGGGAGGCTGGTGGAAGTCATCAAACCTTCGTTCGAGACGGTTCGTAATGACTCTTGAGAACAGCTTGTATACATGGCTCAGAAGTGAGATTGGTCTGTAGTTCTTCAACAAGGTGTTATCACCCTTTTTGAAGCAAAGAAGAACCACACTCCTGTGCCATGCTTCTGGCGTAGTACCTTCGAGTATGACGGAATTAAATAACTTCTGGAGGACTAGAAGTTCCGGTTTTCCACCCGCTCTCAGAAGTTCTGTTGTCATTCCGTCCTCACCCGGTGCTTTGTTATTCTTGAGCTGTTTATGAGCTATTCTAATCTCGTTCAGGCTGATGTCCGGGATATCCTCAGTGTAGTGTCGAGTCAGTTTAGCTCTTGTGTCTCGAGATGTACTGACACTGGGTTGTCGTGTTGACGTGTACTCGTATAACTGTCCGTAAAACCTCTCAAGCTCTCTCAGGATCTCCGGTTTCGTCGAAATGATGCTGCTGTTGTTAATCTTCAATTTTGTCATTTGGCTTTGCCCAATAGACGAATTCTAGCCCTGGTTCCGCTCGATTGCCTCTTTGATCCGTGCCGCACTATAGGCACGCAGGTCACGTCGCATTGATTTAGAGATTCGTCTATTGAGTTTGCCATATTCCGACATGTCAGCTGAAGATTGCAGCCTCATGTCGGTCCGGTCTTGCATCAACTTGATGGTTCCGTTCGAGAGCTTTTGAGGCTTATTGCGGCATGGGGTCTTGAACTTGAACCCCACAGCTTGGACAGTTTCCACCAACCCATTGTTAATCTCGTCCACAGTTTCGCATTCGGTGAGGCACTGGAAGCGATTGTGCAGTTCGAGTTGGAAGTCTTCAGGGTTCTGGATGTGGGCAAGACCAGGTCGGAGTGTGGACTTCACCAGACGAGACCTTTCAAGCTTCACATTGATATTCAATGTGCCTGTTCAACTCGGTGTACAATTCGGTGATCGCTATCGGTTTTTACCTTGGCGATCACAGAGACATCACTGAATATTCGCTTGTTGGTCGTCATCATGAAGTCAATCTCATTTCTGGTAGTACCATCGAAGCTTATCTACGTCCACTTCCTGGATGGCCGCTTCTGGAAATAGGAGTTCATTATATGAAGTTCTTCCTTTTCCATGAAGTCGACCAGTCACTGGCCCCTATGGTTTCGCTGCCATAGCCAAATGGCAAACTCTTAACTCATCGCCATTCCGTGCGCCCACCTTCGCGTTGAAGTCCCCCATAACAATGGTGAAGTATGTTTTGGAGGTATGTATGGCCTCGGATATCTCCTCATACAATGCCTCTATTACATCATCAGAATGTGTGGAGGTCGGTGCATATACCTGTATGACCTCCAACGAGGTTATTCTGAGTATAAGGTATGTTACTCTACTCGATACACTGTTGACTTTCATAACGTTGTTGATGAGGGACCTGCGGACGAGAAATCCACCACCACCCTGAGATTTACGGTCTCCTTCCCAGTAGAAGACCATGTTGCCGGAATCTAGAACTATCGTATTCTGACCCTCTCTTCGGATTTCAGATAAATTTAATCCCAAGATATCCCAGCGCATTTTGCTCAATTCTTTCTCCGGTGGTAGCGGAGCATCTGCCCGTCTGCCGGGGATTCTTGTTCACCCCCTGCTCCGCGGTTACCCGATCCGCTACACAGACCAGGAATAGCGGAGCTGCCGGGGACTGGGGGCCGTGTGCTATCGTTGTCAATCATAATGGGGGGGGGGGATCGCATTGACGTCACCGAAAGTTTACAAAGGCCCGTTCTTCGGTGGCTGGTCGCTGCTGGAAACAAATCACTCAGCGCGCGGAAGTATGAACACGACTAATGTAAATAAAACTACTCGAAAGAGATGAACAAGGAAGAGGAATAATAAAGGCAAAGAAAGTACGAGATAGCAATACTGTTGTCGATTCTGCTTTCACTGGTTGAACAGTAAACGCGCTAACTGCATGCGGGCAGTGCAAAACACTGTATTTACCTACGCATGAGCAAAATGCGTGTAGTCTAATTCGCCAAAACACTGTATACTTTGTTACAGTATTTTTCTGTGTTTATGTCTTATTTTTTATGTAATACAGTGTTTTTTTGTTTGCTATATCTTGCAAAAAAACCATTGAAATGAAAATGTGATCGATCATACATAATAAACAGACTTTAAGAAACCGATTGGGCTTTGTTAAGCGAAAACACTGTAAGTCGACTTACAGTCTTTTGGATTGGCACGGCAGATCAGTTTCTTAATAATTTGTTATGTGTCTTTAGTCACTTAACAGTGGTAATTTCGACCCAATAAAAACACTGATTGTCCGTTTTAATGTTAACGGCTCGACCTCGAAATAGTTTAGTAGTTAAGCCGGTGTTGTAATTAAATGACATTCGTACGCACTTGTTATCCGCGCTATCAAACTGTTGCCAGCCCAATTATTTTTGTTTGGATCGTGTCAACTTTATTACTATAAGTTGAAACACTTTATTTTTTTAGGAAATTTTGTAGCTAAATTACTCATGATTAATGTCATTAAAGGATTTATGTTATCCGAATTGCGTTTTTAGATTATTTTGTCATTAATTTGGAAATCAATTTGTAGTTGCGTTACATCAAAATCTCAGCTTTTAACAAGCAACTTTGGCTTTATGTTATTGGCAAATTAGCAATAATTTGCAAGTTTTTGCAAAACATGAGTTGTGTAAACAAGCGCCGTCTCCGCGCTGTCCGCGGGGAAAATCAATAAGCATTTCCATCAATCGAGGCGGACGCTGTCTGCTCCAGTCACGTCATCGCACATGATCTTTGTCTTATTTGTTTTACACAATGCCCTTTGTAATGGATGTATACTTTATGATTCTAACACAACATGACATACACACATGATATAACACTGCATTTATCGATTGGACTCACCGTCTAACATGCAGCGACGAGACGCGACATCATCCTCGTCAAACTCTTCGACGCTTGCGGTCTTCTCTTTCTCCACTTCCATGATGATTCACTCACTTGCACTCTCACCACTGTTTACATCACGCAAACCCTGGGTGCACAATATTTATCACAGTACGAAGCCATTCCGAATTCGCGAGTTTCACCAGCTGATCGCAGAGACGTATGTCGTCGCGTGGACTCGCGCGGAAGCGCCTTATCTCGTTAGCCGTAAGCAAATAACTGGTTGTAATCGACTGGACCGCCGTACATCGGCCGTTCAATGTCAGTATCGAATGGACAATCAATTATGCGACAATGTCGCGTAAAGAGGAGTCGTGTGTCGCAACTCGGCTGCCTCGTTGTCTGGTACGGGGCCGCACATGCGTAGTGCGAGGGTGCGACGCAGGGCGCATGCGTGGGCCGGGAGGATGGTATCGACGAGCTATGGCTACCGAGGGCTATGGCGCGTATGGCGACGGCGGGACGCCATGCCTGCGACTGACCGGCGCGCTACGCTCCCTCTCGAACAGAATTAAATTAAGCTATTTGCTTGCAGCATCGATGCGAACTCGAACGCACTCAAGGCCTTCAACTTATTTTCTTGTCATGCGATTCTGCAGGCCTCAATTAAGAACGTTGATTCATTTGATATTGAACTTTGTAATATTTTGACGGAAGTTCACTTTTAAACATTAGGCAGGAAATCATTAACGCATGTCATTATGTTTTTTTAATATACAAATCAAGCGATCTAAAACTTTGCAGATCAAGCGATAACAAATCCAAACTTTAATTGAAATAAATTAGGTAACCAATCTAATTTATTAACAAAATAACAAACTTTAGTTTCAGTTTACTTATTTTTGTAAATATTTTACTTTTAATTTTAGTTTTTAAATGTAGTATGTATATATAAAATCATGTAATAGTTGTATATAAATATAGCTTTGTTTCAAAAAAAAAAAAAAATTAAAAATATGATGCTAAACATTCAAAAAAAAAAAAAAACAAACATGGTTTAATTCGCACTTATAAACGCCTACGAATTATGAGCCGACGATGCAGCAAGAGCGTTATTGCTATAAAAAGTTTGTCAGGCGTTCTACTATCGACTACAGTCAAGCATTAAAAAACCCAATGAATGAAGTGTTTTTCATAGTCATGGCTATTAATAAAAAAGGAATATAAAAGCGTTAGGATAATGTGTAAAACACGTGACCTATGATTAATCATATTGACATTGGCAAAACTGGTTAAACGGAAAAAATAACAAATTCTCAACAAGTTTCACGGATGACATCATTTTGGGCCCGACCGAAGTTCAACGGTCTATCCGGCTGATTTGTATCATCATCGCGAAAATTGACAATGATCCAAACGATAATAAGTAGACGTTATTATTCCGAACATGCTAACTTCTCGTTTGATCGAATGTCTGTGAAGTTTGTGAACTATTGTTACGTGCAATGAAAGTAAGTTGCTAAAAAATTACTGTAGGAGTGTTAAAAATAGGTGTTATGAAACTTTTGCGTTTTAGACTAATAGAGCCATTTTGATAAATTACATCGGTGATGACCTAAGTATTAAATTGTTATCTAGATGTTTTTTTTCTAATAAGACAATATAATAACAAAACTGGGTTACGTTAGACCCACAAAATATTTATTAAATCGACGAGATACTTATTTGATCATCAGAATATGGGGTCGCGAGACTGTCTCATTAGGCTACCGTGACCCTGGAAAGTAAAGGGCTATTGAAGGATCACCCTGGATTTCAGTCAGTAAGTATAAGTCTAACAGTCCTCCCGTCCCGCCCTGTGTGGAAGGACTCACGATTTTACCACACGATGTTTTTTTAAAAAAAACATCGGAATATTATATTTATATGTGCGTAAGGTAAGATGTAATAAATACAGAACTTCTAATCGGCATCCGAATTTTTTTTTTCAGTAATGGAACGACATTATTCCTATGTGTTTTGGCTCTATTTCAAACGTTCGTTTTGGATAACTTTCGACTATAGCGCGAGAAAATCTACAGGAGAGAACAGGGACATTCCTGAGATCGATAAGAAGACATAGAGAAGAGTACTTTCGTTCACCGTCACGTTCCTATTGGCTGGGGTATCTGACATAGGTAACTGACTGGGTCACAACCTCAATATTATAAATTATGCTCCCCCGAGATGTCGGGCATGGTTTCAAGTTTCGAGAAACATTTCGGGAAAAGTCTGGAGAAAAGTCGATTTATTTTCTTGACTTATCTAAGTAAATCGAATCGGAATCTACGTTAAGACATAAAGCATGTTTCAGTTGGTATTGAAATGCTGTAGATTAAAAATATTTACTCTGACTTAGTATCCGAAGGTTCAATTGAAGGTATGAATGTTGATGGATGGAGAGGAAGAGGAAAGCCAAAGAAAAGATGGATGGATTGTCTAAGGAATTATATGAAAGAAAAAGGAGTAAATGATACTGTGACGACTGATAGGGGAGAATGGAAGAAGAAAACGTGTTGCGCCGACCCCGAGTAGAATGGGATAAGGGCAGGAAGAAGAAGAAGAAGACTCTGACTTAGTATCCGAAGGTTCAATTCACGTTGTTAACGGTATGGTTAGCGCAGTTGCTGAGCGTCTGGATTGCTGCCCCGTGTGTCACGGGTTCGATTACCGCACGGAGCAAATATTTTTATGATCTACAAATAGTTGGGTCTGGGCGCTTGTGTATGTGAGTTTATATATTTGTAAACGCACCCTCGACACAGAAGAAATTCCTAGTGTGTGATACGTTTTTTAGAAAAAAAAAACATTTGCAGTTAACTTAAGATCTTGTGATAATGACAATTATTGGAGCACAAATTCCATTCGTTGCTACCATTTATCGGAAATTGATACTGTTAGCATTAATAGAAGTGACGTAAGGTTTTGATTAAAAACGATTATGGCTAAAGACTTCGTTTGTACGTGTTCATTATGCGGCCACTTTATATTCAATAGCGCACCTAGATACTGACCGAAATACGTAAGATACTGGCACTGTATCTATTCAAGAATAGGTTTATGTCATTTTCCTTCATCATCATCATCATCATCTCAGCCATAGGACGACCACTGCTGAACATAGGCCTCCCCTTTAGATCTCCACATATACCGGTTGGAAGCGACCTGCATCCAGCGTCTTCCGTCAGCGTAATGTTCAATACAGAAAAAAAAATAGAAACCTATTTACTTAACAATTTTGGACGCTTAAGAATATTCAATAAAAAGCCTTCTTAATTACACTTCCGGACATGCCTTAGATGCGATAAATAATAAATCTAAATAAAAATTACGATCAAATCAATAATAGTTGCGTAACCGATTTAATACCACACGACATTAAAATTAATAGCACGAAAGTGTGCAAAACGATTCAGTGCCTCCTACAACAAAGCTCCATTCACACTACACAACAATGGTTACATTATTTTACGGGCGAAAGCACTTGCGCAAGACCATGTTAACGACGATTAAAATAATTAATGGTTAAACCTAATGAATTACATCACAGTGCCCCCTTTGATCGGCTGTTATAATGCTGCTTAGTTGCTCTCATTTATAAATTAAAATAAGTTGATAACAATTAAGGCTTTGTCTGAATGCCTTTCTGAATTCTTTCGGTAATGAATACCTACTGAAGAAAGTACATATACAATATTCACTGCAGAATATGTCACTAACTATATTAAGCCTGCGAACCGTGAAATTAATGTAATCAGTGTCCTATTTCAGTAACAAACTTAGCATCCCGTTCGGTGCTACGGCGTAGCGCGTAGACGTTCCCGTAGGCGCTCGTGCTACGAAACTTAATAATCGATTTATGTTGCATAGTTATTAAGTTAACGCAGTGGCGGTTCCTTCATACAAGCCCAAAAGCCCGGCATGCCTTATTAAAAATGCTCGACAGAGAATCATAATCAAACCCGAACTATTTAAAAGTTCGCGCGCTTAATTGTTATCAAAATAACACAAACTATCCACGTCACACACTTTACATCGCAATTGTTCGCGCGCAGTTTCGTATTTGCAACATCTATATATAGCTATCTCGCTTACACGTACCGGCTTTTACCGGGCTTTCAAATACTATCTCTGTCCCTTTCGCGCCTAAAGCGTTGTGCCGTATAACGAGTTAGAACCTTGTGCGTCTACAAATCGATCAGTATGGAAGATTTAAGCCGTGCATGCGTATGAAGTTGCACGCGTATGCGTGACCTTGTCACCTTGCCAAATCTGCAGTGTTGCCGTTTTAGCGACGTTGTGAGATCTTGGAGATTTTTAACGAGTTTGGAGACTTTTTTAAGATGTAGCAACAACAAGAACTAGCGACTTTTTAAAATAACGAAATTAAATATTCAAGCAATAATTTAAAAATAAAAAAAATGCGACATCTCGCTAGATTGTTCATATACCTGGCGACTTTTTTTGCCTAAATGACAACACTGTTACTCTGCGTAAGTAGCTCACTTCAGTTTCATTTGCTTGAGTGGGGAAAGCTTTGTTGTTAAAGTTTTTTGTGTGTTTTGTTAGATTTTCTCAGTGATACAATTGTTTTGGTGACTTACCTGCAACAATGGAGGTAATTGTACCTTGTGAGGATTTAAAATGCGTTCAAGTTTTGATTGGCGAAGATAAGGTAAAATCTTTAAACTTTGCTCAGAAAAAAAAAAAACAGTTTATTTCTTCCCGACGCCGACGCCTAATCTGTGTATTTCTCAGACTAGTAAATCGCATAAAAGAATATTTCATATGTGTATAAATCATGCAATAGAATTCAAGAGGTTAGTTTATTTTTTTCAGCCCTTCAGGCTTTGTGTAATTTTTTTAGTAATAGTACAAAACGAGCTGCTTTTTACGATACTCATTGCAGCAAAAAATTCGTTGGACATACATGTCGCGAGTCGTAAACACGGTTTTTAAACAAAAAAGTAAACTTATTGAGTTGTTTTCTGATCTGTGCGACAACCCACAGAACTGGGACGGGGATACGATTTTAGCTATTGAAAAACAGTTGTTGGTAGAATTAAAACGATCACCAACATTTTACTCTGATGTAATTAAATCATTTCTTAAGGAAGATAGACGATTCCAATTAGAATATAAATAATTTATTTAAATTCCTTATTACATTCTATCTAGCTATTTTTTAACTTTTGTTTTGTAACTTTCTGTTTTGTTTTTTTTTTTGTCTGTAACCTGTTAGTCCTGTTACAAAACAAGCAACTACTTACCATAACTTTGAATTCACTTTTAATTTATTGTACCTAACCAGTAGTTTATGAGAAAATTGCGATGATACATACGTAGGTACCTACATACTCAGTCGAAAACTGAACTTTCTTTTTTTGAAATCAGTTTAAATTTTATTGGGCTTGCCTTATTTTGAAACCCTAGGCCCGCCACTGAGTTAACGGTGTTTATGTTGAACTATTAGGGGCCTTACTTACAAACATTGATTAGACGTTACTTATCTTAAATAGCTCTTAAGTCACTTGCCATCTCTATTCATTAAAACAGAAATGACAAGGACAGGTGATATTTAATCGGTAGCTAAGCAACACAAGTTTTTATAAGTAAGGGGGTAGGTCTTTAACGATATACCCCCTTACTTATAAAAACTTGTGTTACTTAGCTACCGATTAAATATCACCTGTCCTTGTCATTTCTATTTTAATGAATAGAGATGGCAAGTGACTTAAGAGCTATTTAAGATAAGTAACGTCTAATCAATGTTTATAAGTAAGGCCCATAGTAACTAAGTAAGTGATATTTTGATGCTTAGCTAGTATGTAAAATGTGTTGCGGGTTCGGTTCCCTACAATTATTTGTAAAAAGAGCAACGATTAAAAAAAAACCATTTAACTTTTGTACGGAATTAGTATGCATAGAAGAAATCTTATTTTAACAGATGTCTTTATCATTGATTATAAGTATAGCTGCTACACGATCCATTTCCTTATAATGAAATCAAGTTTCGACAGTTATTAGAAAATTGCTTCCTTTGAACAAAATCCAATAACTGTCGTGTTTTAAATACTGGCGAGTGAAGTAAGACAGTAATCAATGGAAGGTATTGCAGTCTTTGCGTACCATTGCATTACACGGCGGATAGCCTCCAGATGGGATCTCGTAGTTAATGGTGATGATGGCGTTCTGTGCAAGGAGCTGCCATTCGCACGGTATGGGCTATCTATAGTATCATTACTGACAGAAGTGTTAAGACCAAGTCAATGTTTCACTGATGTTGTATAAAATCGTATCGTAAAGGGCTGATTTTTAATCTTCAGCATTTGTTTTGAGTCCATACAAGTTTGGCTAGCGCCGTTGGCGCATTGGCTAAATAATTGGCTGCTGCGCTGCGTATCGTGGGTTCGATTCTCGCAAGGATCAAGGAGGCTGTTTGTGGGTGTGAGTTTGAATGTTTGTAAACGCACCCACGATACAGGAGTAATTCGTAGTGATGTTTTTTTCCCAATTTTTAAAAAAAACATGATGATGACAAAAAATTGTATATCGAGATATCTTCTGCAATAATACCTTTTTAACAAAAAAATAAAACCGACGAAAGATTGAACTGACAAGCAAAAAATAAATTTTGAGGCGGCGTTTTAATTTTTGAAATCGGACGACGTTAGGAAAAGTTATGCGTGGTCATACATAAAAAAAATAATAAAAAAAATATACATGTCGAATTGAGAACCCTCTCCTTTTTTTTCGTCGGTTAAAAAAAAGCCGTAAAGAAAAACAGGACTATGACGGTCGGGCGGTAATCAGAAAACATTTCGATGAATTAGGGTAACATTCGTCTTACTTA
This sequence comes from Agrotis exclamationis, assembly GCA_950005045.1. NCBI lineage: Eukaryota > Metazoa > Arthropoda > Insecta > Lepidoptera > Noctuidae > Agrotis > Agrotis exclamationis. The sequence goes on along the minus strand of OX465423.1, from coordinate 7,211,356 downwards.
ACAGATAACGGTAATCCATTTAGAACCCATTAGAGAAGTTCTTCCGACTAGACAGGTGTCTACCTATCTAGTCGGAAGAACTTAATTCTCTAATAAAAAGGCTATCGAGGATTTTAACACTCTTATTTTCACAATCATAAATAATTAAAGGCATTGAAACTTGAGTCAAAGCATGAATACGGGGGCGGGTCTCATTCTGAAGCGCCATAACTGTGACACACCTTAACAGTTTAACACAACCATGTGTAACTAGCCTTACACACATTGAAATTAATTTGTACCTGCGTGTCTGAAGATAGCAATTTGAACGTAAAACATATGTGTTCGCATGTTATTACTGAAGAATGCTGTGTTTACGTAAATTATGCACGATATAGTAATAATTGACCCTGAAATTTATTTCATTCAGCAAATTGGCGTGCGATTCAACTTACGTGTTTATTAACAGTTTTTATCTATGATAGTATTGGGGTGTGTCCTTTCGTAGTAAAATTTGTGTGAAAATGTTCAGAAATCTTTTGGTATTCTGTGTAAATAGAAAAACTGAAAAGCTTCTTTTCCTAAGAAAACAAAACCCATTTCTAACCTTTTGAATACTATTCTTGGGTAACAGGATAAACGCCCAAACCTGGAACAATTACTTGAAGATAAACTAATAATATAATAAAATAGTGCAGACAATTAGACTAGATATACTCGTAGATAAAATATTATAGAAGATAATTATAGTTCAAATATTATCTACTCCAATCAGCAGGTATAAAAAACAATTGGTGACACAATTGGCGGTCCTATCACTAAAATGATTTATTTTTATTTTCATAATAACATACGGCGCTGAATTGAATCTCTGTTGGTCTATCATTTTTGCAAGTAACTGTACCACACCTACCTAGTGGTACAGTCTGCAACAGTGTTATCTCTGCATCTGAATAATAAGTAGGTATGCTGTATTGCTGTTCAGTTAGATAACAATACACAACATGGCGACTGTTGTACACATCCATTCATTTTGTGTGTTCGTAATTAACACCTTCGGCTTAATTCAACTTTACGTAATTGTGGGTATGACTATCGAATAGCGGTGGAAACTATTTATGGGAATTGACTTGACGAAACGTTCGTGTTTTATTTTCCTGTGGGGGTAGGCATTTAATTGACGCGTTTTTCCCATGGAAATGGGCAGAAACTACACAATAAGCTTTTATAAAAGAGTGTTTTAACTAAATGACCATAAATTAGGAAAATGAAGGCAAACGAAAAAGCATACCTAAGTTAAATGCACTTTCCAGGAGCTGATGATTATGATAATAATCATCATGTTGAGAAGGCCTTCGCCCAGCAGTGGGACAGCATAGATTGATTTAAAATAAACATAATTCTTCTCCCTGCGATTCCAATTTTATTCAAAACATAAATTAAGTAAGCGGCACAAATTGCCCTGTACCTAAAAGATATTAAAGACGAAAGTAAATACTTAATTGTAGGTTATTTTCATAGGGTATTTTGCAAAGCTAAGTGATCCGGTGTCATAATTTCTGAACGACTTCTAAGTAGGAAAATGCTAAGTTATAGCCGCACTTGACTGACGCGACGGCTTTAGAGCAGGATGTTATTAGAAGACAGGATGATGATACTGCTGTCTGTACTCTTGACCAAAGTATTTACTCGTAAGTATTAAGTTATAAGGGAACAATATCACCATAATCGTCCAAAAATTCGTAAGTAATGTTACTTAGGATCAGCACGACCCCAAGTAACTATAGGCTTCGCGGGCATGCGGGCGGCGAGTAATGGGCAAATCGCCACCCGACCATGGACCATGCCCGGGTCGACGGCGCGTTGTGTTCCACGCGCGCCTCAAAGAATGTCAGCATGATGACGGGCCCCACCTCTAGAGGGCCAAAGCCTGCCGGGGTCGCGGGACTTATCTCATAACGTGACCCCGGAACACAAAGGGCTATTGAAGGACACCGTGGATTTTAGTCAGTACGAGTCTGACAGTCCCTCCCGCCCTGCCCGGGGTGGGAGGACTCATTTGATGATTTTACCACGAATAAAAAAAAAGCTATAGGCTTGCGTTTGACTTCGCCTGATGGTAAGCGAAAACGTGGTCTTTGCCTAGAAGTAACCTATTCACTCTTGACTTAAAGATCTCAAGGTCAAATACAGACTCCAACAGGGAATTACATTCCTAAGCTACGCGCAATAGTAAAAAGTATTCTATAATTTATTACATCATTCCAGTCTAACTTGGCTTTTCCAAAAAGAATTTTCTTCAGATTTAGCAGGTTCATTTTCGCTAGCAATGTTTAAAAGTAAATAAAGTCTATATTCCCAATTGGTTATGGTTTCTGCTTTCGCGTTACGGATCACACACACATCGAACTAACGTTAATATATATAATTAAGATTTACCAACGAATTAATATTTCTAAAGCCGTAATTAAAAAAATCAAATCATTACCAGTTTTCATAAGCCGTAGGTAGTTATTAAATGGTAATTAAAAATCAAATCTTTACCAGTTTTCATAAGCCGTAGTTATTAAATGTCTATACCGGTTGACAGCTTAGTCCCTCTCCCTAATAATATTACTTGTCTTTTATCCACAATATAGTGCTAGAGTGGAGACCGCGGACTAGCAAGCGCAGCGTAGGACGTCCACCAACGAGATGGACAGACGACCTTATAAAGGTCGCCGGAAGACGCTGGATGCAGGTCGCTTCCAACCGGTATATGTGGAGATCTAAAGGGGAGGCCTATGTTCAGCAGTGACGTCCTATGGCTGAGATGATGATGATGATCCACAATATCATTTGTTTTTTTTTTATCTGGCTTAAAAAATGTTTCAAAATCCATCCATCTTTTCTTTCGCCTTCCTCTCCCTTTACCATCTCCAACCGTCTGAACGTCTATTTGCTAGCTTGTGCCTAGTCATTTAGAAGCCGGGTACTACATATATGAAAAGGACAATTTAAACTAACCTTATTATTCATACTCCTTATGTAATTCCAACAATTTGGTGTGATGCATACAGCTTCACCGGCATTTTGATAAGCTGTCAACAGCAGACAGTGAATGATTATAGCACATAAAAAATAAGGTGAAGTTTTGTTTTTAAATTATGGCTGCAGATATACTCGTAAATCGTAGTTAAATCTTTTCAATTACCGACACCGTGGGTTATACCAACGGTTGGAAAATAAGGTTAGAATAGTAGATTATTAACCAAGGGGATAAAGCAGTGTCTTCTGTCGCGGGTGACGATTTAAATCGCGAGCGTTACGAAGGACTCGAGGCTTACTCCCGAGCGTAGCGAGGGTGTTAAAAACTTAAATCACGAGCGGAGCGAGGGATTTAAGACGAGTCCTGAGTGTAGCGAGGGATTTAAGTTCACCCAAGACTAAGACAGCTTTATCACCGAGGAAAATACTCTACTTTTCGTACCATTTCCGAAAAAACAACACAATAATAATATGAGATAAGCATTTATTATAAATAATGAAAATTAAAATAAATAAAAATAAACTTCACGTTTATGTATTCGAAGAAAACAAAATCGCGGCAAATTCCTATGTAGACTAATATTTTTTGTCGGAAAAGCAAAGGCATCAAGCTCATACGGCCTCGTCGGTTTTCGTAATTTTATTTAATAATCATAACTGCATAATAAATGCGTATTCCTTTTTCAAAAAGATGTATAATGCTTTATACATATACAAACTCAATGGTGTAAACACAGATGTAGTTCAGTATAAATTTCGGTAAGTATTCCAAATTTAAATCACATTCTCCCCCTAGAGGATGAATGAAATTCAGTACAATTTTCTTTCCCTGTTTTTAACAGATTAAAAATGACTATTGTTATGTTCGCTTTTTGTGGCATAGAATGTCACTTTTTTGAGCAAGTGGTACGAAATAGTAGATTATTAACCAAGGGGATAAAGCAGTGTCTTCTGTCGCGGGTGACGATTTAAATCGCGAGTGTAACGAAGGACTCGAGGTTTACTCCCGAGCGCAGCGAGGGTGTTTAAAACTTAAATCACGAGCGAAGCGAGGGATTTAAGACGAGTCCTGAGTGTAGCGAGGGATTTAAGTTCACCCAAGACTAAGACAGCTTTATCACCGAGGAAAATACTCTAGTTTTCGTACCATTTGCGAAAAAATGAACACAATAATAATATTGAGATAAGCATTTATTAAAAATAATGAAGATTAAAATAAATTAAAATAAACTTAACGTTTATGTATTTGAAGAAAACAAAAACACGGCAAATTCTTAGACCAATATTTTTTTGTCGGAAAAGCAAAGGCATCAAGCTCATACGGCCTCGTCGGTTTTCGTAATTTTATTTAATAATCATAACTGTGTGTGATGTGTTTATATACAAACTCAATGGTGTAAACACAGATGTAGTTCAGTATAAAGTATTCCAAATTTAAATCACATTCTCCCCCTAGAGGATGAATGAAATTCAGTACAATTTTCTTTCCCTGTTTTTAACAGATTAATAATGACTATTGTTATGTTCGCTTTTTGTGGCGTAGAATGTCACTTTTTTGAGCAAGTGGTACGAAAAATAAATTATTTCACTTATTTATCACTATAGCGGTAGGTAGCGGATTCGCCTGCGTGTTATTTGAAAATTATCCCACGGGATTGTAATATCGGGATGAACGACATCAGACTATATGACCTATTTCTGAGCCAAATTTTATCAATATCCGTTCAGCCGTTCTCACGTAATTGAGTAACAAACGTTAAAAATTCTAGCTAGACTAGTTAGATTTAAAACAAAAAACTACAATAAATACTTCGATTGTATTAGGCAATAAATTGATGAATGTTGTGTTTGAGAAGAAGGTTGATGTATTTATGTACTTATTGCTTGTTCAATCAGTCATACATATCATTTGGTATTAGTAAGTAGCCATTACAACATCTTAGTCACGATCTTGTAACACATATTTATCAAAAGTCAGTAATGACATTTTAAACTGTTCAACACAGGTCTTACGCATCTTCATTATAAATTGTGCAGACAGAGCATTACTTTTATTTTAATTTCGTTTATTCAAAGCTTGCATAAGTCATTAGAACAGACATTAGTTTTTCAATTTTTACTTGTACGATAGAAAAACGTAGAAGGTGCATTTTGCAAAAAAAAAGCGGGGTACTAAAATTAGTTCTCCTACTAAAGTTATATATTTCTAGTCTCGAGCTACCAAAACCACTACATCAGTGGTTCTATTTTTTCTCCTCTCGTGACATGGAAACCTAGCTCACGCCTCGCAGCATGATTCAACATCATCAGATCAAGATAGCAGTTAAGATGCGGTTTCTGATTGTTATTTTTTTTTAACCCGTCGCGTGCCTACGTGTGCTACTAGAAAATTGTTATTGTCATACTTAATTTTCTCATGGTTCGAAGAATTGAAGATTTATTTAAGACTTATTAAGTAAGTAAACGTGTTTTGGATTCATAAATAAAGCTTTTTATTCACGCACGTGTGATGGGAATTAATTAGTTGTCTTCTTTTTGCGGCCGTTGTCATGTTTTCTTAAGACGACTTTTTGTGAGCTTCAATGTTTTTCTATGAAATAATTTATTATGTTTCTATGGTCCTCAGTTTGTTATTAATACCTATGACATCATAAAATTATCCTAACATATATAACTTATCCTATAATTGCTAAGTTACTGTCAAAATTATTATCTAATATTTCAATTACCTATATCGGCAGTTTTGCAGCAACAATTCCTGTTACTCAATTTAATTGGTACTTTCTTTGCTATCAGCGAACATTCGCTGCCTCAATAATTTAGTATCGGAGTTAAAACAATAAGATAAAGTCACGCACATAATATTTCCTTGGTTTTGTTCTCTGAGTTTCTTGGATATCTAGAAACTTGTCACCTGGCTAGCATTTCGAGTATTTCCGGAGAAACTAAGTGAACATTACGTTAGATTTAATTGCGTCATCCATTATACTTCTAATTGTGGGTAGGTAGGTTGACAGACATAGCTTAATGTACTCGTAAGTAAATAAATCATAGAACAATACAGTAGGTTTAATGAAGTTAAATGATGCACAATGTTTTTTTTTCTGTGCAGTTCATCAATCAAAGAGGAATAAGGTCGAGTAATCAGTTACTAAGTTTTATATAATAGTACTTGTAATACAAGCCGGTAAATGACAGGAAATTATTTGTATGTACATTCATAATAATTCGACTACACACATTATAAATATTATGCAGGTTTATTATTGAGGAATTTGTCATACATATTTAACAAGCGGATATCAATATTTTTGAAGTATCAATTTCCTATAATGGTTACATGTACCTATTTATGTAGGTCACTTACTACTTTTACACTTTTTGCTTGCACAATTTGTACCTACTCTAATACAACATTATTTTTAGTATATGCGAAACCTGAATATAGTTTGTTCAGGATCAGGCGGCTTACTCCCGAAACTGATTCAATTCTGATTTTGTTTCCATTCCATTCGAATTTCGAGATGGCGCTAGACGACTTGTATAGCTCTGTCTCTTTCCCACAGCCAAAACAGGATCGCGTTAAGAGCTCGTGGTAAGGCCCCAGTAACTGATTCGATTCCAATATTTTTTACACCATGTTATAAATTTTTTCAAAAATATTTTAATTAAATTTTATTACCAGTTTAATTTTATACAATACAATCACCGTACGGTTAGGTACTTATTGCCAAACAATTATCACGAGTGTATAACACAGGAGACGCGGTTTACGCGGGTGTATCGCGAAATGAGCATGTTTTTGAACGGACAACCAGGTAATAAATACAAGCTTATAACTTTGTGATTTTTTATGATACGGTTTTAAAATTTTGTACATAGATTCTTTACACAAAAATACTAGACAGGTGTATTGGGTTTCGCATCAACAAAAAATAATGTTGTAAAAGATGCAAAAAAAAAAATGAAGGGTTTTGCTTTACTCTTTGCTTAGCACAAAAAAATAATTTTCTTTTAGCACAAACAAAGAATATTATTTTTTGCAATTTTTGACTGTAAATTGTGTATTTTAAGAAAACTACGAGTGTTGAAGATTTCCGTTTACTGACACGTTATGTAATGCGGTTACCGTTATCCAGTAATGCTATTACTTAGAAGACACCGACGAGTTAAAGTAACCGACATATTTCTGAGAAAAGTCAGGAAAGCTGTCAAGAGATAGATACTTGCAATCGAGGTACACTATGTACCCAGAATCGTGGTGTTTAGAGGTCCGATTGATTTTCTACTACCTACGATAGAATCTATTTCAAGCATATTATTTAAGAAAAAATAATGAACATAAAACATAATTAAGTTATATTATCAGACATATCATAAAATAAACTTATACTATAAGGGCAAATTGATAAAGTTAACAACTGCTAAAGTCAATTAACAGTTGCCTTAAGAATTGTCTTAATAAACTTATTTATTTTCTTCTTTAAGAAAAGAAGAAAATAAATAAGTTACAGCTTGACAAGCTGCCAGGGTCGCGGGACTATCGGGTAACCGTGGTCCTGGAACGTAAGGGGCTACTGAATGGTGTCCACCATGGATTTTAGTCAGTACAAGTTTGACAGCTCTTCCCGTCCTGCCCTGTGTGGCAGGACTTATTCGATGATTTTAGGGTCAATCTTCAATATTTGAGACATCCGTTGAGGATAATGTCAAACAAAAATATAAATTAATTTTATTTTATTTAAGTTAGATGTAATTAAAATAATTTATATTTTTGTTTTTTGTCAATGGATGGTTGCACTAGTAGTAAAAGATAGGCGTCATTATCCTCAACGGATGTCTCAAATATTGAAGATTAACCCTTTACCACGTAAAAAAAAGCATAGACAAATCATCCAAAAAGGAGGTTATTTGATTGTAAACGCGAATTGGTGAGTTTTGCTTACAGCTTGCATCCGTCTACGTCTCTATGGTTAAACAAAAATCAAACAGAAAGGAAACCTCACCACAAAATTACTAAATCCATAAATATAGCACGATATCGTTTCGATTTTCACACCCATTTCCCTTACATAACTAGGGCACAAGCAGAACTGTAAATCACGTTACCACTAAATGCATGGGCACGACTGAACGCGGCAGTAACGTGAGGATATAAGTTGTGATGCAACTATGTGCATATGGAGATGGGTAACCACTGCATTCAGATATGCTATTCTCTAGAAGACTCTACGATGAACTCATCGATGAACTTGTTATCGATTTTCAACTTTATACTCTAGCATCTAAAGCAGAAAATCCACTTAAGAATAATCGTAGTTTCGGCGCTGTCGCGGCGTGTCTTTAGAGAATACCACTGCAGCTCTCGGCAATTGAACACGTAATCGATATGGAGTATTTATCTATATTCAGAATTATGTCACTTCCCTCTCATTGGCTCTGAAGTGTGTGGTTGGTTTTCATAGATGCGATCTTTTATAGGTAATTTAGTGCATCACGATTCTAATACCATTTAAGACATACCATTTGATTTATAATACATCCCTTTGTGCCTATTAGCCTTGTTTTCTTCTGTTTCCTGCTTGATATAAAGGCAATTTAAATTGTGTAAGTATTTTCCTACTCCTCCACTTTTCTTTTCTGATAAATTACATTGAGGGATTTTAGCCAGTTAAATTCATTCACCGCGGCTTAGTTGAGCTTCATTATCTCATGTCTTTGCTAGTTGTCGCCACTGATGATTCTGATTTTAAGAGTTGCAGTGTTTCGGTAATAGTGCAGCGCGATTGTTTCTAAATTAGTACATATTTTAGCTATTGCGATTGTTTCTAAATTAGTATATTAGTATTACTATCTCTTTATTCATTTTTAGGGTTCCGTAGCCAAATGGCAAAAACGGAACCCTTATAGATTCGTCATGTCTGTCTGTCTGTCTGTCTGTCTGTCCGTGTATGTCACAGCCACTTTTTGTCGAAAGTATAAGAGCTATCCTGTTGAAACTTGGTAGAAAGATGTATTATGTGAACCGCATTAGGATTTTCACACAAAAATCAAAACAAAACAAATTTTGGGGGTGTCCCCCATACTTAGAATTGAAACTCAAAAAAAATTTTTTCACCAAACCCATACGTGTGGGGTATCTATGAATAGGTCTTTAAAAATGATATTGAGGTTACTAACATCATTTTTTTCTAAACTGAACAGTTTGCGCGAGAGACACTTCCAAAGTGGTAAAAAGTGTGTCCCCCCCCCCGTAACTTCTAAAATAAGAGAATGATAAAACTAAAAAAAATATATAATGTAGACCTCAACCAAAACTACCAACGAAAATTGGTTTGGATGAGATACAGTTAGCAGTTTTTGAGATATAGTACATTTTCAAAAACCGCAAATATAACTTTGCCATTCATACAAATACTATGAAAAACAAAGTTATTTTTATTGTTTGTGTATATTACTTACTAATCTCAATATAATTATATCTCTAATCTATGCTTGCTGCTACGGAACCCTTCATGGGCGAGTCCAACTCGCACTTGGCCGGTTTTTTAAACATATTGTTTTACATTTTTAAATATTATTCAATACAAAAAACAAAAATTAAAAACATTTAAAAATATAAAAAATAGTGTTCCACCGGTGTGGGAGCGGGGTCGGGGTATTATTATTATTATTATGAAGATCGGAGTACCTGTTTCGAGGACATGAGTGTCTACATAATTGGCAATTAATAATAATATTCCACAACTATCACACAACGCCATCTATTCCCAAGCTAAGCAGAGCTTGTGTTATGGGTACTAGACAACTGATAAACATACTTCTATATTTTTAATACATGAATATTATAGATAAATTACACCCAGACACAGAACAAATGATCGTGCTCATTACACAAACATTTGTCCTCGGTGGGAATCGAACCCTCGACCTCCGGCATAGCAGTCAGGGTCACTAACCACTAGACCAACAGGCCAAAAGTTCAAAATTTCTAGATCAACTTTCAATAATTGATATTCAACTGTACTGAAATCAAGACATGCTTGCTTATTTCAATCTTGTTGAAAGTCCTAAGTTATGTATATCAATGTAACTTATAATAATGAATTACCTTCTTGACATTTTCACTATCTTCGCTAATGTATTACTTTGACTAGGCCTTATGGTAATGTTAGAATGCTCATATATCCCAACAAAAAAAAATCAATTTCTTAGGATAAAATTCCCTGAATTATGTAGCGGGTATCGATCATCAGGTCGATTTCGTTAATATTCAGGGCGAATATTAACGTAATACTTCCGGTTTGCTAAACTATAACTTATCTATTTTGAATATACTTTCATCTTGTTACCGTTTAACGAAAGGATGTTAGCACCTATTACAAAACAAAAACATGTTGCATAAAGAAAGTCGGTGATTACCCCAAAAATCTGATATGCCCACTCACTGTGGTGATTAAATGTTCGAAGTTTGTCTATCACAGCCCACATCTGAGGATGAAATATCACCAGGAGGCATTGCAATTAGAGCGAGCAGCGTTACTCCTACAATCGATTACCAGTATGTAGTTCATACGTAACTTAATCGATTCTTCGTGACTCGATAACTTTTGTTTATTTAAGACGTCATTCGATTCAATGCGTTGTCGTTAGGTAAATTACATGAATTATGTATGTTATTTCATAGTGCTGCCATTATTTCGGTTATTTGAATGTGCAAATGGTTTTATGTGAAGTGTTTCTCGCATTTCATTATTAAAGCATCGAGTCACTATCCATGTGATTGAGAAATCACCAGTTTGAGTTTATGTGGGTACAGTCACGGTGTTACGGTTCCTACACACCACTAAAGTTCTTGAAGATTTAAGTATCCGGTAAAGTAAAGATAATGCGTAACTTGTGCAAATTACTGTCATAGCTAATAAGTGAAATGAATTTGTGGTGGTGCATCGGTCGATCGATTATTTTCAGGAAGCTTTCTGAATCATGACAAGCTTTTCAGGTATTAATCATAGCTTCTAGTTTCCGAAAGTAGTTTCTATATTATTTATACAAGTATTTTTGATAATTTACCAATTATAATCTTTTTTGGAAAAGGAGGATGCAAAAAATTGTAGGGGCGCTGTCCCCACCCACCAACAGACATGGCACTAGTTTTAACATCATTCTGACGTCCGTATCAATAGTTATATCATATTAAAAGTTATGTTTATTTTGATAATAAAGACAACCAAAAAAATATTATAATAGTTTTTATAACACAACACATAGGTACCCAAACTGAATTAGCAGTAAAACATAATACATTAAACCGGCAACACAATAAAAGCGCACGAGCTGAATCGATTCAAATGGCATCGATTAATCAGGTTGCATCTATTAAGGTGAGCGCCAATAAATATGAATATCGATCGTACTCGATTGCAATAAATAAATCGATTACGTAATCCGTGTCACCTGTCACAAGGGGCGGTGACCTCGCTGTGACATAAGTAGGTATGTAACGGACGCAACCCATGAAAAGTAACTGGCAGTTAAATTAACAGGAAACGTAATTGGATACAGGCATGTGGTTTAAATGCCGCTGTTAAAATACATCTGCCTCAGAATGTAATATGAAAGGAGTCCGCACGTCTGTCCGTTTGTTGAATGAAAATGGTTGGACTGATTTTGTGGAGCTTGTAATCACTAATGCTCCGTGTGGAAAACTCGTGCACATTTGCTTCCGATACTGTCTATTTCATTAATTTTTTTATGTAGTAAGAAAATATACATATTATGTACCTATGTAGTGAGAAAATAGTAACTTACGGATAGAAAAAAATCTTCACTGTTTCTTATGTAGTAAATGGGTCCTCCCGCCGTGAGTGGAGCCGAACAGTGTGACTTCTTCTGGCTAAAAATACATCTTGTTCCTAAAATATTTATACACAATACACTCGCAAAACTCTTAAAAGTATTTCCACATAAATGTACACAATTTTTGTGTTTGAAATTGATTCAAAATGGCCAATTTGTAATCTTGCTAAGTTGCAAAAAAGTAGAAGCGCAAAGTTCCTTGTTGACCCAGCACAATTATAATAAAAATATAGGCACGGAAATAATTGTTGTTGATTGCGAATTGAATTAATTTGAAACTAATCACCGAACATCTTTAACCATGTAAATAAAAATAGAAGAGAAAGTGTAGTGGGTCATCAAAAATGTTGCTTCAATTTTGTTAATCGTTTTGCAAGTGAATGTCAATTAATTAATAAAAAGATAGATAATCTTAAGGAAAGATAGGTATAAAAAGATTTATGAATATAAACTGAGACAGGCATTTATAAGTGAAAATTGTAATTGATGACAAAGTTCGAGACAGTCATTAAGATCTACACTTATATGGATATTCGATTAAGCGGACAAACCCAGAATCCGACTTAAAGCACAATCAAGTCAGGCTACGTTCCCATTATTAAGGCATATGCATTAAGATTTCAGCACACTTTCTTTGAACAAAAAGTAGTTAATTGAATTGGCGAAATTGCGATGCGATTCTCTTAAGAGGTTTATTTTCACGCTCCTTGGTCGACACCAAACAACACAAAAGTCCACACGCGTCGACACGCGTGTGGACTTTTTGCGGACACTTTAAACTTATGTAATTAACCCGGTTTCATTTGCCATATTATATATCAATTATATACTGTTGCGGAAGTTGCACGCGACGATTTGTAATCATAGGTAACCGTTCTTTGCTGTATCAAGTGCGCGTACATAATATGTTTTGATGGACTGTATAATCTTATTAGGTTTCATGATTCATGCATATTATTCGTCTACTTTATATTTACACTGCCTCTTTCCTCCACTAATTTCAATAGCTACTGTGTTGTTTATGACGTCCTGGGTTCGATTCCCAGGTCAAACAATGTACTATTGGGTTTTTCAATCAGGATACTTTCAGTAACAGCCACAAGATCTGCATTAGTTTGCGATTGCTTTTTTTTGGATTTGATTGACTTGGATTTGTGATTGTCCTGCTGGCTGCTAGGAATTATTTGTCACCATAATCCCTTTACCCCAATATATTTTCATAGCACTCAACAATTAAACAAAAAGCCACTTATGAAATATGGATGAAAGTACTAACAATTTATACCTATTCCTGGGCTAACCCAGTAGGGCTTATAAGCATGATGTCTTGTATATTGTACACTATCTAGCTGTCACATTACAAGAATGAGTTTTCTTGTACTCTTTGTATTTTCTATTCAAAGAAACTCTAGATGGGTTTATGTCCATCTGAGCGGACACCCTGAAGGAACATTTCAATGTCCATGTACACAATGGTCCGCCACTGTTCCATTGACAATGGCCACTTCAATGGACCTGTTGTTCAATGACGAGATGAAAGTTGACGCGCTTCCACACTGTCGTCTATTTGCTATTGTGTCAAGGCGCTATTAGGTAGGTCAAGTGCAGGGAAAATATAGGGACATTACAGTTGGAAATGAAATGATTTTGATGTCATTATCAACAATGTCTTAATACGCAACCTATTCTAACATTCAGGCCCGTCATCTGACATGATAATTTTGGAAATATTTTATTTTTAAGATCAGGATAATGGTATTGGGAATTTAAAAACTACTGGTGTAAATAATGTAGCAACTTTTGGAACCTGCTATATTAAAACTTGAAAAACTTATGAAGATTCAGAAAATATGATGACGAATGACGATGACGTAATGTTTAAAAGAGGAAATATTTCAAAATCGTTTCAATATTTTATTTAGTTTATTAATTTCAAACAAAAAATATCTTAAATTAATAATCTTTCTCTCTATAATATTAACATTAACTAACACGATGCCTGCCACTTTTTAACAACTTCACTTTCGGAGTACAAAACTATTTTTGAAACTGGAATGTTTCCAGCTTCCATACAAATTCACAAAATTTCATTGAAATCAGTTGGCTCATTTCAGAGATAGCCGTGAACATATTGACACGTGCTTCATATGTCAAAATACCTTTACTTTTTTCATGTACATTGTAGCCCTTTCTTTAAAGCTCTGGGATAAGCTTTAGAGAAATGTGTCTGATTGGCTTAGTTAGAAACTCCCACATTTTGACCTACGAACCCAATTTACCTTGAGTTAAGCCTAAGCTTGGAAGCGAAAACAAGCAATTTGGCTCAGTTTGACAACGACATGTGGCTTATCCTGGCTTATAATCTAGCTCGTATGTGAATGTTTGTAACGGACTGATATCAAAAGAGAAATTCTTGGCACTGTAGGAAAACCTTTTGCCAAACGTAGTACCTATAGCTGTGGTATTTTAAGCTATGTTTGTGTATAGGTCTGACTTTCGACTACTTAGTACGAAGAACTTAAAAAAGGTACGTTACTCGCTGTCTGAGACTATTTTAAAAGGGTATTGGAACGCAAAGAACAACTGAAGGAAAAGGGTGGCTTTTTTCCCTTCCGCTCCATTCAGTGCGGAGGACGACTTATTTGATCATTTTCTACATCAAAAAAGGGCAGTTATTTCAGAAGCAGCCCCTGATCATCATACACGAGATTATCTGTAGCAGCCAAGGATCAGACTCCGGGAATCCAAAGATTTTTCCCGGGTAGGTGCAGGTGTGTCGACCGGGTAATAGAGCTTAAATATGTTTGATGTTGTCGTGGCCTTCTGGCTTCACACATGTCTGGTTAATATTTACCCAAAATAAGTAAATATCTCTCGTCATACGTCTTCGTCTCCAATCCACGAAGGTCGTAAACAAACTTCAGAACTTGTCAAGTTGTTTACCTTCATTAAATATTACGAGGAATAACAACCACATTTATCACAGAAACATGAAATTAATAATAGCTTCTTGTAGTAGCTGGTGTATTTAATAATGTAATAGGGAAATAAACCAGCCCATAGTTTATTAAATGGAGTGAAACCTAACATCGTGAGCATAAATCTAGAAAGGAATTAACTGCAACCAATTCAGAAGACTTGGAATACCACATCCTATTACGTTCTAATTGTTTATTCAATGAACATTCATTACTATTATTTGCAAAGTCTTGCTATTTTATGCGAATTCTAAAATAATTACTGCCGTGGTCGTAAATGTGTTCAATTTATTATTTTCCGGTCGAAATGACAGTTCACAATGATCGAGTTTTATATCTGAAAGCCTGTAGAATTAGGCAAAACCATTTATTTATTGGATTATGACTTCTAAAATTACTAGATATTTATGTCTTTAATTCAGTAATGTCCAATCTATTGACAGTACGTATATAATATACATGTATTTTGATTGAGTCAATTTAATTGTGTCTAAGTTATGCACATAACCAAAGTAAGCTCCGAAATATCAAAGTGCACACCTGATTAAGTTGTCACAAACGATACAACCAATCTAAAATCAAGCAGGAAAAAATAAGGTTTCATAACACCATTTCACACGAACCGATTCAGGATGGAGGGCAGGTATATGTCAAGAAAAAATAACATCTCTCATAACAGTGTCTGGTCAGGCCCTTATATAGGAGTGGAACTTTTTGCGTAACAGACCTGTCGCATATGGAGAAATATTTCGCTCTAGTCGAGCATTTATAAAATGTGCAGCTTTAATTATTTTTGTTTTTTTTTTTATCGTTGAATGACACAATAAAATTCGCTGTATTGCATTTTTTATCCGGTAAAGTATTAATATCGGTTCGGCTTTTTTAATATGCCTGGGACCAACAAACACGAAACGTGTAGGAAATAAGTTACGCGTACGTTTCCTGTTGATCGAATGGGGGAAATTGGCCACTGTAATGAAATTTACGGGCCGGTAATCTATTCACATACACACACTTGAAAGAATGCCAACATTATTTTAAATAAAAGCGTTCCTTTCTCTCTCTTTTCTGTGTTCGACCACAACTGAACTCTTCAGGAGTGTGTTTTCATTTCGTCTTTTACTTTTTGACCTAGATTTTTAGGAAGTACGTAAGTACGTTTACATTTTTTTTTAAATTTACTTTTTGAGCTGTAATAATTTCTCAAAAATGTCCATATGCTACTTTCACGACAATTTCTTTGTCGTTCGGTTTACCCCGCATGTTCTTTGTAGCAATTCGCACATCAAGATTACATCAAGGTAATGGAAGTTTTTATTATGAAAAGAAACTGAAAGTATATCAAAAGCAAAACAAGTTTTAGAACTAAAAACGAAAGTCCTAAGGATAGACAAATAAAATAAATTGTGCAAATTGCACAGACGTTTAATCTACGTGATGATTAAATCCTCGCCATTTATTTAATGTTGATTGAGTTCATCTTGTGTGAAGAGGTAAGGTTGAAAGGTTTCAAGATCTAATTCGTTAGTAGGTGGTAGTTAACATATTATGATTTGAAGGTAAGTTTGTACAAACCTCGAAATGTGTTCTCATCGTGATTCTTGTAGTCCATAGTTTACCTACATCGGGTAATATTGAAGATGCTTTGGAAATCGGCATATTTAAGTCATAGCAGTCAAGCGACGATAGTAGCCTACATACATAAACTCACACCTCTTTTCCATGGGTTAGGCAGAAACCAACGATCGCCACCTGCTACCTGCCTGTCCTCATACATATACTCTTGTCGCATCAAACACATTCATACACCTGGTCATACAAGCACGCCGATTGTGAATGACGAATGACATGACACACCACCGTTCTTTAGCCTACCGGCTACCTATACCTACATAATTATAAGCTCCACTAAGTATAGCAGCTTATTAGCTCTTAATGCAATCTGACGTAAGTATCATGATCACTATACAAGTACCTAACAGTAATAACTTCCCGACAACCCAACCAATTCAAAGTCAAAGTTCAAACTAAGACACGTCCAACAGTCATTACAATTGTAACAACTGAAACAAGACGGAAAGTGGTACAAGTCGCATAGTTAGAAAAGACTGTCCTTTAGTGGTAGACTCAGCGCCGCAGTGGCGCTGAAGCTACGATTTTTAACCTAATTCTCTAGTAAATAAAGTTGAAAATCTACGAGTAAAATAGACAAACTGTTTCAGTCCTCGACGTTGAGACGTTGGACTTAGCTGAATTTTCAATGTTATGTTCTCTAAAGTATAAAGTTGAAAATATATTACAGGCTCGTCGACGAGTTCGTCATACAGTCTTATAGAGAATAGCACTGCTGATAAGCCGTACGTGATCACCCGAAGCCCAGGAAGGAAAGCAACCAGGGCATAAAACTAGGAAATTGATTCGCGATCGTGCTATGAATCAGCTGAGGGCACCGCGCCTGAACTCTAGCTGATAAGGAGTTTAATAACCGCACGCTTTGTAACAGGGGCTTGTAATGGTTTGGTTAAGTTGGATGTAGGATATTATGGCGGTAGTTGTTGTAAAGGGCATGCGAAATATGGTACTTTCGTAACCTAACGTACTCTTGCAACTGAACAGTTTTCCAATATATTTTTAAATAAGCAGGAGAGTAAATTTCCTGTAAAAAACTCACATACTTTGTGTATGTGAGTTCCGGAACTACAACCTGGTACGTCGTATTTTGTTTCATCTAGGAATTAAATCTGAGACACACAGCGCAACAGCCAAGCACTGCGCCAATTGTGCCGCCTTTAATTTTGTTCAGTATGAAAGTTACTAGGGGCCTTTGGTGTGACTCAAACCAATTCAGATAACATCACGACTGCTAATGATTCCTCAACCACATCCTTCTTTCAACAATCTGAAACATAAGATCAATACTTCCTCTTCCGAACTAAAATATTAATTTCTATTTCTGAACCCTGATTTGAAAGCCGAGATCTCAAACATGAGACACTCGACAGCGTTGTAATGTTTCAGCGCAGAAACAGCGATGAAGGGCCCGATCTGCGCGCGCGCAGCTTTCCACGTCCCGCTACTCGGATATCTGTCCCTCTAGACATAACAAGATAAATCGACTTACATTTGAAAGGTAAGCAATTTGTATAGTTGTCTCTAGCGTGAAAGCGAAATCAGTTGTTGAACGTTTATGTATAATGTGGGTAGGACGTAAAATGAAGTAAATGTACCTCCAGCTACCGAGCAATGCCAAGTGTGGGTGGTGGAATATTCCGTGCAGTATTGTGGATATAAAATCAATGGTGTATTCTATTACTAGTAGAGAACTGGCCCTTTATTATTTTACGTAAGACGAAAGTGCAATACATATTTACAACATAAATTCTACTGCACAAAGCTATACTTTGTGTGTAATAAAGTTTTAATGCTAATGGGGCTTCTCGTTTTAAGATCCCTCATGCTAATATTATTCCTCGAGGTAACAGGCTCACTTTCACTGAAAGCTGTAATTTCAACATGAATTTATTCATTTGTTTAGTTTTAATAAATGTGGTAGTAATTTTACCTTTGAAACCGTGACTCTTAAATCTTATTTAACGACTCATGGTTTCAAATTTAAATACTCCTTTCTAACGTGATTTAATTTCATGATCCTCCCAACTTTCCCCACTCGGGCGCACTTGTTAACAATCGAGAGCTGTGACCAGGGATCGGTCACGAGCGAGTGCCCATAGAGATGCCTCCGCGACGGGAATCGAGTGATAATCAATTCGATACACTCGGGATAATTTCAGTCTCGGCACTAGCTTTGATCTTCAAACGTGAATGTCTATGGTGCCATTAAGACGGTAAGTACCTGTACAGGTATTTGAAGCAGAAATATGCCATTATACCGAGCGTGCATGGCATGCGAGACGGGGCCTTGAAAATTATTACAGCTTTCGTTGCGAGATAATCAGGGCAACGCTCCTAACCTGATCGGCTTAGGAATTACCTTATTAACTCGAATGGAAGACTGACATTACATCAAAGTATTAAACATTTATTGCTGCATAATACGGAGAATGAAATACTGGTTATTATTTTTGCTATAATGACAGCTTAACATGTTCGGTTACAGATGTGGTTTGAGTTAGCTAACCGCAGAACTTAAACCCTTGGGTTTATGACCCTCCGACCTACAGTTTGTTTACTGTCGCTGTTTCCGAAGAAAGCTACAGTTTTCTTTGTTATCTCTATAATTGAATTTTATTGTTATACTCCCTAATTGATATAATGTACTTGTTAGATAATGTTGTTAGATAAATGCAGAATATTTGCCAGTACACGGTCGTGGGAAACTTTCGCGCGTTGTTTACTATTGAAAATCTACTAAACGACTTTAGTAACGTACAAATAGGTCCGATTAATTAGTTCGATACGTGCTTACACTGTCCGTTACGACAAACAATTAGATCTTTTATCTTCTTCCTTCCGACAGAATAGTATGGAGTATTTAAGGCTTCGTTTAGGTGGTCTCGCGATGTTGCAGTTACTTTACAATCTCATCGCGACATCGCGTGTCCTCACTAGTTTCGTGCGAATTTCCGTCTGCGATCGCCTAGATAAATTTGTTCGCGCGTCATAGCGCAATATCGCGTCTATCTGAACTTAGCCTTTATGTGAATGTTTATTATGACAACTTGCTAATCGTAGTAATCGTGGTGCAGTGAATGTGCACTTTGTAGAGTAGATACGGATCTGTGTGCGTGCATTACGCGGCTTATGTAACCGTGTGTCGACATAACGTTTAGACTAAACGATTAGTGTCACTCTTGAGTGATACATCTATTAGTTTCGAGACAGATTGTTAGCCTTTCAGCAGTTTACACTATATTTGACTGACGATTAAACTGAGTAAGCTTTTTTTTTTTTTATCGTGGTAACATCATCAAATGAGTCCTCCCACCCCGGGCAGGGCGGGAGGGACTGTCAGACTTGTACTGACTAAAATCCACGGTGTCCTTCGATAGCCCTTTATGTTCCGGGGTCACGGCAATGAGATAAGTCCCGCGACCCCGGCAGGCTTTGGCCCTTTGAGAGGGGGCCCCGTCATTATGCTGACGCTCTTTGAGGCACGCGTGGAACACAACGCGCCGTCGACCCGGGCATGGTCCATGGTCGGGCAGCGAGTTGCCCTTTACTCGCCGCCCGCATGCCCGCGCCTACGGTGGCCGGAGATCGTCTTGCGACGTCCGTCGCCGTCGGCGTCCACCACTGCGGTTGGGGCGGAGGGAGGACACTGTCCTCTCTCTCACGCGGCCCGCCTCCTCCTTCGCGAGCATTACTGCTTCGCAGAAGGAGGCGACCGCTTCCCACTCCGTCTCGCCCCGCAGCATGGCCGCAACCAATGCCGGGCGCGAGAGGTCTCCGCCTATCGCCGCCGTGAGGACACGTCGGTGCTCTGCCCAAGCGGGGCAGTCTTGCACCGTATGCTCTACTGTGTCCTCCGGGCGATCTTCGCAGTGGTGACACCCAGGCGTTTCCTCCTTTCTCCTTAGACACAGGTACCTCCCGAAACTTCCGTGTCCGGTGAGGACCTGCGTCATGCGGTAGGTCAGGACGCCGTGACTCTTATCCAGCCACTCCTCAAAGAGGGGTCTTACCGCCGCGATTGCGGCGTGCCCGAAAATGAGTAAGCTTACAAAAAAATTACAAGCTCATCTATGTTGATGCTACATAATATTGTTGTTCAATCACTGTCAGTAAGTGCTCAATTACTGATCATTACATTACCATGGCACCTCAGCCTGACGTAATACAAATGTTAATAAATTCACATTAATCTCAATATCAAAACGTGGTAAATGTCAGAGCAAAATTATCAGAAAATGGGGTCAAATGATCGTACATAAGACTTTCCCTGGGCCAGTGGAATGCGCGGAGGCCGAGTCCTAGTACTAACATGGAATACTAACTTGTTATGCGCTACTTAAGTTTTAAAACAACAAATGTATTTACATAGTTCTGATGGTGAAACCCGGAATCTAAATCGAATAGGAATAGGGTTGTCTGGTTTCGATTTACTCGTCTTACATGAGTTTGGTTGGTGGGAAATGGTTGTTAGAGTTGTTGGAATTATTATGTGAGATTTATAGCTTAACAATACGCCTGTATGACGAAATATTGTTATTTGCGTTAATACCAATATTTCACCAGTTCCATGTCTTAGATTTTATCTTTTTACTGAGTACTACAGGTTACGGTATTACTCAGTTGTGGACTTCAGATAGGCAGTCGCTCCCTGTAAAATACCGGTTTTCAGCTGCATCTGCTTAAACTGGAAGTCGACCCTAATATATGAAGTTGGGAAAAGGCTAAGCTTATCCCTAATAAAAAATGGGGGTGAACCGACAGGTGTGTTTTGTTTTGAACATCGAAATAAATAAAGTTGCATTTGCAATTTAAAAAATTAGGTTACACCACTAGGTTCAAATAATGCATTTGTAAATAACATAGCTAACAGGCACGCCCGTACTAAAATGAAACAATACAAGGCGCCTAATTAACAAAGCTCCGCAATCCGTCATTACGTTTTATGCTCACTAAACCGCCGCGCGTCGTTCAAACTGATTGTTAAATTGATTGCCTAGCGCGCACAATAGCAGAGTAATTGATCGCTAACTCAGACTTCGACGAGATAAATCGAATTTAGTTAATTAACGTTAAAATTAAACAATACGATTACTTTGTTAGGTAATCCTTTCTCCGCCAGTTATATTATCTTTGAACATTCGCTTTTCAATATGAAAATTGACTTGCATTTGAAATGGCACGTATTATGTAAATGAATAATCGTTAAATGCTCCTCGACTTTGTTGTGTTGTGGCTTTCAGTACGTAATTACTAATAACATATGAGTTTGTAGGAAAACTTATTTAGCTGTCTGAATACTATTACCTAACTAATTAAACTTATTTGTCTACACTCTCTAATTTTAATGGTTTTTACGTATTGAGTCAATGTTTACACATAAATAATTTTGAATCGAAATTAGATATTCTCTATGACAGGTACAGGATGTATTTATTATGAACGCACATAGCTGTATGAAAAGAGGCGCGCGCGCCAGCACCTGCCAGCACTTTCTTCCGGATCAATGAAGTATTAATCAACCAACCATCTGTCAAAACGAACTCTTCAGAATTCTCACCAACTGTCATAACTGTCATGTCCTAGTCAAAACAATCTTATCAATTGTACATTTGCTGACATCAATAGCATCGGTCACTCTTAAAAAAATTTAATTTGCAATTTCGATTATTGCTACAATCAATGTGAAAGTCGCCACTCTATGAATTCGTTTTCAAGTAAACCGTATCTCACATGCATTGAGACGTGATATGTTTTTTGAATTTGACAAGCTGTCAGATCGTGGAACGTGTATGTATGAACCACAGAGTACATTTTTCGTAAGGATAATGACCTACCGTGACGTAATGGCATGTTAACCAATTTTCTCACGTTGGAGTCGAAATTATTTGAAGGGAACGGAGGAAACAAACTTTTAAGTTAACGACAGATTATGAATAAGATAGGAACCGTGTGTGAATTGTTTTGGAAAGTAAATTCTTAAGCTGAGAATTATTATTGGTTAATTAACCAATTAAAAATTTAAATTTTCTCAAATGCCAGCGATAATTATCAAGAATTCGTAAAAAATCTAAAAATAAACACTATGTGACTTTTAATAAGCTCTAATTCAGAAAACAAAACGTTGACACATGACATTGTCTTTATTTCCCATTTTAATTAGGAATATAATTAAAACGAGTTTTAAATCTTATAACTTTATTAGATTATGCAATTAATTATTTGGCATACAATAGGCCATAGCTTTTGAAACAATGGGGCGCCGTAGGAGCGGAGGCTTGCGTCCATTCATCATGACTACACGCAAACAGTCGTTCTAGCTAGTTGAATTATAATCATTATTATGATAAACTGCTTTACCGTGGACCTTTGAAAGTTTAATTAAAGTTCCACTAGGTTCAGGCGTCTTCTAACATTTTCTATTAAAATACGACCATTGGTAGTTGTTTAATTAACTTTGCTCTAAGGCCACCCATACACGGATTGCTCGTACAGTCAAATTCAGCTGCTTGATCAGCTTCTGCTAAATGCTTCGGCACTCGGTATCTAATGTTCCTAAAGCAGTTCGACTGTACATAGAAGATTGTAGTTAGTTATGTAGTCATCACTTGAAGCAGATGATACTGACTACTTCTGCTGCCCTACTTACTTACCTTTTGAATTAGAAGAAGCATTCTTATAACCATCCTCAATAGACATACCTGAAACAAACAAAAGAGAATCAATTAGTTCAAAAACCAAAGCAGAATATATCTCACGTTCATTCACCAGC
The DNA here is from genome assembly GCA_950005045.1 of Agrotis exclamationis. Classification (NCBI taxonomy): domain Eukaryota; kingdom Metazoa; phylum Arthropoda; class Insecta; order Lepidoptera; family Noctuidae; genus Agrotis; species Agrotis exclamationis. The sequence goes on along the minus strand of OX465423.1, from coordinate 7,188,112 downwards.
CCTTTTACCGCGCCTGGCAATGCGGTAAATCTTTTACTTGTCGATTCGCGATCTGTATGAGTTACGGCCCTATCTCGCCCAGTTTGTTCCCTAGAACTTTCATCTCCATTTTAGGTATTGGATAGGGGCCTAGGCCCTAGTCTGACAACAAACGACTATTATCTCAGTGTTTAGAATTAAGTAGACATTTATTTACTTCCCATTATTAGTAGTGCAAGTTAAATGTGCGAATATAAATCTTTGTTTCCTTGTTCAAAGTTGTGCAGTGTGTTTGTAAGTGTTGTTATCAAGAACTCATAAGATGGAGCAATGGAGGATGAAACGTATTTTATTCAGATCCAGGCTAGCTCTTGCTGTTCTCCTCCAGAGATGCCCTAAGTCGAGGATTACCCCACAGGGGGTGCTCTTAGTCTTAAATTAAGTTCTGAAGTCCCTGATGTCTGGAGGACTTACATTCATGACACACAGGATTGTCCGGTTGAGCAGCACACAACCTCATCTAGATTGACCTGCGAGATGCCATTCACAAAAAAAAGGAAGGAAGAAAAGTAGGTTATTATAAATACACCTGTTAAAAAATGAATTTCTTAAATAACGATTGTCCCTTTTATATTTCTAGGTTATGAAAAGAGTCGCTGTTAAGTAACAGACAACATTTCAATACATCTTTCTGTTATTTAATAGCATCCGTGCCACCTGCAGGAACAGACCTTTGTGTAAAGAGATCGTGGCGCGATTATGTCGTGACTGTGCCTTGATATATTTGTAGCAACAACTTATTTTTTCAAGACATAATTCGCGAAATTACTGCCGTCGCCTTTCTACTTTAAGTTTGTGGACATAACAATAAAGTTGGAGGATTATTACACACGTCCAAAACGTAGAAAATCAACCTTCTGATTTAAAGGGAAAAGTCTACAATGGTGTGGCCACTTTTCTTTATTTGAACGTAGACACGAACATGGTAAATATTTAAATGGATATTTCATTTGCATTTGAAAATATCTCCTATTTTGCACAAGGACTAGTCGAGGATTTAGGTTAGGTTCGCGAAACGATGATATTATGTAAAGTACCTAACTTTAGCTTTATATGACTAACGCTGGCCTCACATTGAAGTGTAAAGTTTCGTTATTTGTCGTTGCTAAATCTTCGAACTGTCGATTTGTTGACTAAACGGTATTCAGACAGTTTATAATAAACATTGGGTGGATGATACAACGGCATATTGACCCATTGTTTTCTTAACATTATTGCATTCAATATGAAAATACAATTGCTTGTGACATGGCTATTTTGAAATTCCTAACTGAAGGAAAGTTTGTTTTATTGTAATTTCATTTAGACACAGATCTCTTACACGTAGGTATCATGAGTATTTATGTATAATACATTGCCCGACTATAAGCATTGATCTCCTTCTAAAAGTAAAGGTTCTATTTGAAAATGTTTTCTCAAATAGCTGCCATTATAGCTAAAAGCACAAACACTTTAAACACCCTATACACAATGTACGACAATATTTCTCCAGACGCCAATTTTCTTTCACCAAACAATGCGTTGTACAACAGGTGCCCAGTACTAAATAGATTTGAAACGACCATTACTTGGCCATAAGCTTTTAGCGACACTTAAAGTACATAAAGCGCTGTCGTTAAACTTAAACATTGGGTACAATGGGACAATATGGGCAAAACTGGGCAAAGTACACAACCTCTCGTGGTGAATGGATATTATTTGAAAAACCGTGAGATGTAAGTGGGTACTTTTTAAATCTGAATTACTGTGTTTTCGCAACAAAATAATGGTGATTTAGTACTCAAATAAATTGCAACTATCAGGCCTACATGCATGGTGGTAAACGTTTGCTATGATTTATGAAGATGAACACTTAAATTACGATCTAGGCTTTTCAAATGTTGGTTTTAGAATAAAGTAACTGATATTTAACGGACAGAAACCCAACTGGACACCTAATATATACTACACAGTTATAATATGTTTTGTGACTAGAACTATAGCTACAATATTACAATTGTTTTTTACGTGTTTTTTACAATTTGAAAGTTTTGATTTGTGCCAATAGTAGATACGTACGAGTAAGTATGAGTAGTTAAACATAACAATGAGGTTATTGCAAAAGCGAAACGTTTTAGAAATTGCTGAACTCAATAGTATAAGTGCTAAAACAAAACCTACGTGACAACTGCATTAGCCAAACGTTTTCAGGAAACACTGAGCCCAATCGAAAATCCGGCCAAAAAGAGAAAATCCGACATATTCCGACTTTCGCAGCACTAAAAGCAACAGTTACTTTAAAATAATCAGCAGATGACTCAACTAGTCATAATAACATGTCATCACAAGGCATAGAGATCGCACAATTGCTATCGAAACGTACCAGAATTAATAATAAGACAGTAATAACAGTTCCGACTAAAGTTTACGTCTTCAAAGCAATAAAATGTGTTAATACTGCGCCCGCGCACGAAGAAAGTGAAATGCTGCGATGTAAATTGGTGAAATTGTATCTAAGTAAATATTATATGACTTGCTGTATGTAATAATAATGGGTAGATGGTGAGTGACCTTGTAATTACGTGAATATTCATGTCTGTTGCATATATGGTAATCACTAATGAAATACATACATTATCGTACTTGTAATTCCCGATGGGTTATACAGAGATGTTCCTAATAAGACATTTCGCCAGACACTGTAAAAGGGGGCGAGTTTATTTATTTTTTTAACATAAGCTCCATGATCATCTCTCAACTAATGATTTGTTAATAAAACGAAGTTCCATGGAATGTTAACCGGCTGTCTGGGTAGAGGAATGAGCTGAGAGGAACGGGTTGGTCTGGAATGTTAATGCGAATAGCGATAGATCAGTATTATTGCCACAGCTTTCTATGACGTGGTGGAATGCTGATATTGTATGGTATGATAAAGCTGGACAGATTTCTGATTGTAAGAATGAGAATTGTACGAATAAAACGTTGGAATACGAATAAAACGTTGGAATTGTCAGCTTAGGAAGTATCGACAAGTTTCATAAAATATTGTAGCAGTATTTTACTGTAACCACAATTACGTAACAGTCTGAATTTACAAGCGTTCATTTCAAATCATATCAAGTCATTTTATTAGGGAAGTTGAGGCCCATGCACTGCGATCATATTCGCATAATTTATTCCGCGGGTGGATTTTATATCGTATAATATTAGCAATAATTTTAGCAAAGATATTTATTCTCATGAATGCCAAGTCATACAATTTCCCATGTGTCTCAGAACTCTCGGAAAAAATCGCGCAAATAAAAATTACTGTGTGTGCAATTGTGCATGGCCTAAAACGTAAAAGTAAGTCAGAAAAACAAAAATAAATAACTCCTAACTATAGGTATCTTTAAATAAATAAAAAATAAATAAATATCTTTTTGCATCCGCGTGCGTTTGAACATCCTATACATAAATGCATTACATAAATCATAAACGTCATCAACCCGATGACTTAACAACCACAGCTGCTGCGGATGCCGGACGGAAGTGACACCCGGAAAACTGTCACTCACTGTCATAACAATAAATAATGATGATTGACAAAAACATCCACTTGCCACCTACTAGTATTAGATGACAAAGGTTATTCCATCAATTAACAATTTCCACGGTGACCTTTAGTTTCAAAACTATTTTCTCAATCAAAAAACTTTCGACAGATTTCTTGTTGACCATATTTGAAGCGTTTAGATAATCCTTTATAACAAGTTGCATAAGTACGAAGAGACGTAGGTGTCGACCGATAATATCAACTGATAGCACCTGTTCTATGTAGGTACAATAGCTGGTTCACTTTCGTTCGCGACTGCAGAGCTCGTTAACATTTTCGTAAAATCGAACGCGAATCGTGACCGAACGAGTGCTCGCTCCCTTTCGTCCGTCACGAGAACAATGATAGCAACCTTTGAGCTTTTAAAATTAAATCAGTTCAGAACCTAGCGAGTAGCGTGTTCACGTAATAATTTCCCACGCTAGGCAAACGGGGATAAATTTCACTAGTCATGTTTTAAAGGAGTTTAACTTTAACTATTTAACTACAGCTTTCGTTGAAATTTTAGATAATTGTCTGCATAAGAAAGTATGAATATGCAATGCATGCAGATTGGATAAAACTCGTAAGATGTTGATGTATGATCGCGGATCAAAAAAATGTTCCGGTCTGGTGGCTTTAACAGGTTTGAACACAGTGAAGAGATACTTTACATATTGTAATTTATTTCTTTGTGTGCTTTTTTTCAGCGCCTGAAAAGCGGTTGAAGTGGTTGAAAAGGGTACTTAAGAGAGGAAGCTCAACTTGAAAGACAAGAGAAAATCAATATTCTTTTGATTCCTTTATTTGGGTCTGACTATTAGTATCTGTTATGACTTTAAACGTTTGTAAACGCACCTAAGATACAGGGCCAGGGGGAAGTATTGTGACAAAATTCTTAAAAGTACTTTTCATTACTCATACTCTGAAAGTAGGTCATTACATGTCTGATTAGCCGTTTGAAAGTTATCCATTGCCGCCCTAGGGAAAATCGCTTTCAACTGACAGCTGCCAAATTTAAGAAAAAAAAACTAGTTCTATTTTGACATTTCTATTGAACCATGTTCAAAATTTTTATACAGCCACGAAATTACAGAGCAATTTAAAATTAAAATAACGTAAAGTTAAGTATTAAGAATATAAATAATGACTTTAAAATAATTTAGTTTCAACTTTTTCTCTAAAATATCACAGATTTCGACAAAATCTTTGCCTTTTTTTATTAAATAATGAACATGAAAAATCCTGGCTGTATAGCTGGACGACCACAGCACAAAAATTAAAAAAAAAACAAGCGGCAAAGTGACAATCTGATCTACTCTCATTTTTTCTTTAGCTAAATTTTATGTTGTTAATTTTACTTTCTTTCCTCGTATTCGTAATGAAAAGCACAGTGTTTACCTCGGGTAAATTACTTATTTAGTCCCTCGAACTATTAGCGCCCTCACTACGTTCGGGCGCCAAACCCCGTCTCGGGACGTAAATAAGTAACTTTCACGCCTTGGATAACAATGTACTATTTCATGTAATAAAATCAACTACAGCAAGAAAGTTAACCCTCTAATAACAACGTACCATGTCCACATCAGTCATTTGTAACCTATAGAAGGAAACAGTATCGACAGGTCGTGATCACAACTTATTTTGCAATAAATCGTTCATGTTAAACGGTAAGAATCATGGCCTTTAAAGGCCGTGGTCACAGTGGTTGTATAATATTCAATGTATTATCATAAAGTGGAATATGGACCTGCGCAATCTACAGGTTAAAGAGGTACCTACAAAAAGGGAGTTCGATGTTTAAAAATGATATAAAGCCAGTGTAGTGACGGTAATGATGCTGGCTGATGCAGTAGTTATGTTTTTTTACATGGTTAGTAATTAAACCTGTTTTGAGGTTGTAGTGTATACTTGTGAAGTTTTATAATGACTTGCACGAAGCTTCAAGTGGCATTGAAGTGATTCATCAAGACATTCCAAGTATAAAAGAATGAAAACATTTAAATGTGCGAATTGTTTCTAAAAAGATTTTTTCTTTAATTTTAACAGTTTCTTAAAATGAGCCTAGATTTTGAAAACAAATCGTTCCTGAAAATTTGTCTTGTATAAGAAAGTTGTGCGATCATAATAGTCAAACTGACCAACTCTTCGTAAAAATAATCAGCTATTTCAAACAAAATTTCAATAATATTGGCACAGTTATTTTCATGACGACGATCATTTCATTTCATACACACTAATCATGAATTCATGACATAAAACACGCACTGTAAAGCTGAATACCCAAAACGTTACTGTACGTTGATTTATTGAATATGTCTGATAGGTATATCCCAATAGTTTTACTTTATTTCTTACCCAGGTAAGTTTAAATTCCTCAATAACATCCATAAGCATTTAAATCGTTGTGTTTGAAGCCACAAATCGTAAGCAGGCACTTACACCCAGCATTATGAACGATAGTAATAAGATTACTGCCATTGATCGCACCCTGCGAGGAAATCTCGGCGCGATCGTGATAGGTGAACTGCTGAATAAATAATAGTGACACATTTATGAATTGTTTTGTCCATAAGCAGTTCAGCTGCTGTTCAGGGCCGGTTCAAGTCTGCTATTAAAATAGTGTCAGAATGGTCTTTCATTGATTTCATAATTTATTGTTGATTTTGACATGTTTGGTAATCTACGAAAATGGCGTCATTATGACTTACCAATGGTCAACCACTACAACATTGAAAGAAATGGCATAGAATGGTAATCTCGTACAAATGTTTTTTGCTATTTACGAACTTCTTACTATGTAAACATATAACGAATGAAAACTGGCATGAATAATTAATGTTAAAATGTCGTTATAACACAATTCTATTACGAGACCATTCGTGTCGTTTCAGATTATTTTTAAGTATTTCACGTCATTAATCAATTTATAATTTACTTTCTGAAAAGGGTTTTGTCGACTGAAGAATAGACAAAATGACGGAATGTGGGAAGATTTCTATCGTCCAAGTAGAAGCGAGCAAAAATCAATTTGAACTGTTTAAAAATAACTTTGATTATTTTTGATAAAATAGATATAGTCTTGCTACGCGTATAGAGTTTTTTTTTAAGAAAAGTTCAAAGGAAACCCCATACAGGGAAGTAGATATCAAATAATTCAAACAAATGCCGACCGCTTGAAATATCCTTCGAAATATAATAGGAGCATGCGTCAGTGGATTGTTTATATTAATATACGTATGAACTATGAAAATACCCCGAGGTATCAAGTTCCTCACACTTCTGAATAATAGAGATTAAAAATGTTATAATGGATATGTTTTTTGTGGCAATAAAACCTGATCTAAGGAATTCAATCCTTTGAAAGTTTTTTTAGAATATTTTACATTTTATGCCACTTGCAGACCATACGAAATTAATGGTCGTTCGATTTTTATATATGATCACCTGTTCATCAGGTATCTAACTGGAAACTCGCAATTCCTCATAATGTACAAGCAGCCTAACAACTCATGGGTGTTTACAGATATGAGTTGGAATATTTTCAATATTTGTTAACGTACCCACGATACTGAAGAAATTCCTAGTTTTTACTAGGTTTTCATTAAAAAAAAGAATGACGTTGAATTTCAATAATTCTTCTACACATAATATCTTCAGACTTAGGCAAACAATATAAATAATCGTGGTTTATTACTTTTTAAAAGTCTTTACACCGAGCGTCTTCAATCTGACCTAAGCTAACACGAACTGATCCATTGCGACACATAACATTTAACACTAAATTCATAATAATACCACAAAAAGGAATGTTCTAATAGAAAATATTGTAAATAACAGAAAACAATGAATATACGATTTATAGAAATCCCATTCATTTCAAATAATTATGTCATGAACCAAATTCAATTGATTCCGTAAATTGGAGAAATCCATTATGAAAACCAACAATGCCTATTCATTAGATGTGCTTAAGTAGTTCGGAATTTAGCTGTCTGTGGTTATTCACTCTTCAGTCATGAGTACCGCCGCTTCAATACACAGAATTCTAAGGAACACATTAAGTGCGTGTTAAGTTCATAGTTTTCCATATGTTTGTATAGTAGTAACACTAGTTTGTTTAAGTGGTAATGTTGTGCCAAATCAGTGACCTCGGCTATCGCGAGTTTGTGTTGGTTGATGATTATGATCATTGAGTCTTTAATTGCCCCTTATTTAGTTGATCATTTGACAATGTAAATTTTCTCAGCCGAGTCCTCCCTTTTTTTTAAATATTTCTTGTTGGTATTATTTTTATTTTTACTCTTTTTCTTACAGTTTCCATCGTGTGTGTGCTCACTATGAAAAGAAACGTCATTGCCTCATTTTGCCCGATAAGTTACCAAATAATTGGACCAGTTTGCGGGACAGACGGTGTCACATATCCTTCTATGTGTGATTTAGAAGCCGCCAGACTCATTGACGACTCACTGGACATCGCTCTGCTTAAACCCTGCAATAATTATTGCAATGAGAAATGGGATCCAATATGCGGGACAGACATGGTCACATATGCCAACGTTTGCATGTTCGAACATGGTGTTAAAGATAACCAGAACCTCAGAGTACTCCACGCCGGCCAATGTTTAACACCACTTGGAGATGATGCGAAAAAACACAAAATGGATAATAATAATGACATCCGCGAGTATTATATGCAAAATTACGTCAGATGAGTAATAAGTAGAATAGAATATTATAATTATAGATGTTGTTCTTTACTTTTAAATTAATTAAACACTTGCTCTGATTCAGTTTTTTATTTAAAAAATCCCTAAAAAATAGACTTATCTAATAATAATTAATAATTAATCTTAATTAATAATCTTCCTTGGATGTGCAAAAAAAGGGCAAATTGATTCACTAGATCGTTTCTTAATAAATGGAAGATATATATAGTTTCCATAAATTCTAATATAGCCAAAAGTTCACGTTTTATGTAGCCTATTCATAAGTAAATTGCATGTACTTGTCTATGTAGCAATTCAAATGAATATTTAATTATTCACGTTTATTACAATGTAAATAAAGAGAAATTATTGATTAAACTGCACACTGAACAACATTTCCATGGATGATCGTGTTGAGCACAAAATCTTATGTGAATTAGTTCATGTTTAAAGATATCATTGATTTGGCGATTGAGTAAGACACGCTTGTATTTCAATTTTCATCATGATATTTCACTTCACATGAGTAAACGATTTATCTAGTCATGATGAATCGTTTATATGGTTGGCTTCTGTTGTGTAAACCATCCGTGCCCTGCTGAGTCGTGATTATTAAACATGGGAACATACGAACAAACTGAGCAAAGTTGCAACACTGACGGACGTTTAAGTTCTGTATGTGCACGCGAGGGTTAGTAGTAATAGGTACTTAGTACCTAATATGGCTTCGTCCTGTTTTGAGAAACAATATCCTTTGCCACATGACGCCGTGTGTTGTTGGATTAACCTGTCGCCTGCTGTCTAATATTTTGAGGGTATATTATGGACGTGTCGAGTTACTTATGTTAAAGCAGCTGACTTTAAGAGCGCGTATTCTGAAAGTTGACAACGTCGCAAATAGTTGTCAAATATTAACAAGTTTTAACTAATTTAGCAATGTTACTGTATGGAAATAAGAAATATGGCTCTGTAGTGCACTAAAAATTGATAAGGGAATGCAATAATTAATATCGTAACACCGAATATAATTATGGTTTTAGATGTAAAAAAAGTATTTGGAAACTTGTCCTACTTGACAATGGGTGCCATCTCGGGCATTTGACGCTTGCAATTGACGCTTGAGCAAAAATAAATTTTCCAATATTTATAAGACCAAATCAAAAGCCAAAGTGTCATAACAAAGTTGTTTGGTGTCTTATGAGCATTTACGTTACAAACATTTAAGAAAATGAAAGATCACGATGATCTATGTTAAAATACAGATTTTATTGTTGACATACCTACACGGATATATTTCTAGTTCTGAACTTCTGAAGTGTCAAAGTAATATTGATTATATCGTTGATATTTAAAATGTTCTTGACCTAGAATTAATGTACGGTTCGGTTGAACCGTACATACAACAAAATGGAGATGACTTCGATTTCAGATTTATAATAATTGTGATTACTCCACATAGTTCCGGATTGACCCATAAGCAAATTAAGCAATTGCTTAGTTCTGCAGTTCTGCATCACGTTTCAGGGGGCACCATGGACAGGATCGAAAATATATTTCACGATTTGATCATGTTTGCGGGGAAAACATGGCATTAAATGCCCAAAGTAGAGAGGTTTGGAAGGAGAATGGGAGGTTTTGCCCAGCTGTGGGTCACAGAATTGCTCATGAAAAAATAATATTAAAGATTGATGTAAGCAGCCATATTTTTACAGTTATTTTTACTAGTGTGTATTTGTAGCTAGCAATAAATAATGAAAGCAAACAGAATCACCATCTTGATTGCGTGAAAAACTCACTCGATTAGATTCGCTGCGACTTAACATACCTACTTTTCATACCAGACATTTAACATGTCAGATTTTAATGAAATAATGTTATCAATACATGTACCTACGTAATAAATTATTAAATTCACATTTATGTGATTTAGCTTCCCAAGTGAAAAATATCAATGAGGAGGTTAGTGAAATACGTAATGTAATATATATTTTGGACGAATAAAAACATGTATCAGTTATTTCAGTTAAAACTAACAGGTGACAAAGCTCATTAAATTACCTATTACACGGCACGAATAATTACTTCTTACGTGTCGAGTTTTATTTAAATTGAACAATATTTACTAATAAGTACGGCACCGAGCAGAGTCAAAGTAAATTCCGGAAAAATGATATTTAATGGTGAGTGTTTTTTTTTTAAATCTTTTATGGATACGGCCTTGTGCAGATAGTTCCTGAAAGAGGTTTTGAACGGGATATTACGTAGTGCATAAATCAATTATTTGATCGGTGTCAATTTTGTTTCTACGGTCTAACAAAGAGGTGGGTCCTTAAAATTCCATAATAATAAATCTTTCTAGAAGATAAGCAACAGTATCTTGATTTGGCTTGCGAGGTTGTCGATATGTGGGATGTGGATTCAGCGATCATTATGGCGATATCGAAAGTCGTGTCTGCCAATGGCTTAATTGCCAAGAGCCTCGACCAAGATCTCTCGCTTGGCAGCTGAATCAAGCGCTTGATTCAGAAGGCACTACTTCTGGACACGGCGCGTATTGTTAGGAGGTTCCTCTCTCAAGAGCCCTGACCACTGGTAACCCGAAACCTGTTCCCAATGCTGGTGGACTGCTATTTTTATATTTCTAAATGTTTTTGTTTTGTTTTATAAAAATATTTAAAATATAGAAGATTAAAATCTTTCTTGTATCTTACTGAAATCTAATACTTTATGTACCATAACAAGTGGTACCAGACATTATTGGAAATTTTGCCAGCTTTATAAAATATTCAGCAGGTTTGACAATACTGGCAGTGCACTTACTCGTATCATTGAGTTCCGCGCGCCCAGGCGCTTGTTCGGAAAGAGGTCCGCTTTGCGGGAACGACGGGAAGACCTACATGACCATGTGCCAGCTGATCTGGGCCAGGTTAGATGACATGGACCTTGCAGTGTTACATGAGGGAAGCTGTACCGGAAAGTACTTCTCCATAAAAGACAATGATGGTGATTATAACACGTATCTTTATAGTAGTTACATTTTTGTAATACAGTAACTGTTATTTGGGTTTTTTTGTATGTTTTCAACGCGACTTAAAGCCACTGATTACTGGTTGGCCGTTTAGCATTCGCACAGTGTTTATAACATTTAAACGAACATAAATGTACATTTACCAGAATGATGCAACATAAATAAATTGCACTCATTTTCCCACAACAAGACTAAATGTACTTTTATTATAGGTGATGAATTCAAATTCCATGGGCGGCTGTGACAAATACAATTATAAAACGAACTGAAAAAGTACACGGTTCATTCTAGTAGATTATAGTCAACATCCACAATTCAAAATAATTCATGAAAACATCTCACACTTAGGTACGATTACAAAGGAAAATCGACGAACCAGACTAACACCATCAAACTGTTTTTAATGCATTGGTTGCTGGTTACCAGTTAACCCATTATCCTATTCTGTAATCTGTAACCCAATAAAAAAAACCTGAATAACGGTCTTCTACGTCTTCTGCTTTGCCTGCCTCGACCAAATAAATGATTCTGTGTTAATAATGAAATAGTTTTATTTCCTTTATTTATTATTTATGCTAGATTTTTGGCGTTAATAACGATTTGCTGTTCCTATTCTAAATAGGTTAGTGCCTAGGGGAACAGTGTATAAGACGGGGACACGAGGTATGATGGGAAATCACGCACCTAAGGCAAACTTAACACAAAACTAACGTAGCACAAGCGCCAACAGGACGCCATTTGCGTCTGGCCGTCCCCGTCTTGTTCCCTGTTCCCCTACCCCATCAATTAGAAAAATGTTCTATAAGCTAAAACACGATAAATGGTAAGCATACTCCGTTTCTTTTCAGAAATAAAAGAACTTGTACCCGGAAAGAAATCGAAAAACAAAAAAAAGGCTCAAAAGTTAAACTATGAGAAGATAAAGGCGGTAATACCAATCGGATGGCCTCCTTTGGGTGCTGTTTTAGAAAGATATATACTGTAAAATATGGAAAAATGAAACCAATGATTGAAAAAGAAGGGAGTGGAGAAAAGGAATGATATTGACCAAGAAAAGAATTATATTATAATTATATATATTAATAATAAATATATATATAATTATATAATTAAAATATGTATTAATTATTATATTGTAATATTAAATATTACTATAACTTTATTCCAGTTATTTAACTAAGATGTTAAAATAAACGAAGGCTTGAATTCGTGTTACGCTGTTTTCAGTCGCGGACCTCGGCTGCGCGTACGCATCAATACAGCACCGCACTGCGACGCTGACGTCACCGGCGCGAACGTTGCTATAATTCTCACTAAAATACGCGAACGACATCAGCCTAAGAGGAATTCAGGCCAAAAACGCAGAAATATTTTAGTGCCTACCCTTGCCCCACACTAGGAATTTCTTCCTGTATCGTGAGTGTGTTAACAAACATAAAAAAACCGGCCAAGTGCGAGTTGGACTCGCCCATGAAGGGTTCCGTAGCAGCAAGCATAGATTATAGATATAATTATATTGAGATTAGTAAGTAATATACACAAACAATAAAAATAACTTTGTTTTTCATAGTATTTGTATGAATGGCAAAGTTAGTACTATATCTCAAAAACTGCTAACTGTATCTCATCCAAACCAATTTTCGTTGGTAGTTTTGGTTGAGGTCTACATTATATATTTTTTTTAGTTTTATCATTCTCTTATTTTAGAAGTTACGGGGGGGGGGGACACACTTTTTACCACTTTGGAAGTGTGTCTCAAACTGTTCAGTTTAGAAAAAAATTATGTTAGTAACCTCAATATCATTTTTAAAGACCTATTCATAGATACCCCACACGTATGGGTTTGGTGAAAAAAATTTTTTTGAGTTTCAATTCTAAGTATGGGGGGCACCCCCAAAATTTGTTTTGTTTTGATCTTTGTGTGAAAATCCTAATGCGGTTCACATAATACATCTTTCTACCAAGTTTCAACAGGATAGCTCTTATACTTTCGACAAAAAGTGGCTGTGACATACACGGACAGACAGACAGACAGACAGACAGACAGACATGACGAATCTATAAGGGTTCCGTTTTTGCCATTTGGCTACGGAACCCTAAAAACTTACATAGATAGATACCCAGAGCCGAAACAATTACTTGTAGATCACAAAATATTTGTTCCGTGCGGGGATCGAACCCGCGACACACTGCGCAGCAGTCGATAGCTCAGCCACTGTGCCCCAACCGTACTTCAACTTGTATGAAACTCAGTTTTTTAATAGAAGTCTGGATTGATGAATAATGGATTTTTCGGTTATGTGTGGAATTCAACAAAAACATACTTCCGCATTTACCATAAACATCTTTATAGGCAACTAAACATCATCATCATCATCATGTCAGCCATAGGACGTCCACTGCTGAACATAGGCCTCCCCTTTAGATCTCCACATATACCGGTTGGAAGCGACTTGCATCCAGCGTCTTCCGGCGACATTTATAAGGTCGTCTGTCCATCTTGTTGGTGGAAGTCCTACGCAACTAAACATAGGTAATTAAATCAAAACATACAAAAAAATAATTGAATTGCTGTTTCTAATTTCAATACCTAACAACTTTTTACTTAATGCGTGAAAATGAAAGTAAGTTAGGTATATAAGGCACTTAAAAAAATACATTTGTCTGTTTTAGTTATTCACTGCACTGCCACTGGCAAATAGTCGATATTTTGATTATGGAGTTACTTTTATCTTATATTATACCAAGAAACACATAAATTCTCCGAACATTTTCACTGGGTGCGACCAAAGTCACGGTCATAAGCTATTAAGTACTTAGGTACTGAAATTCAAATGGCATCATAAAGGTATCTAATTAACTAAACCAATCACTTGCTGCACTTGAAGCAGTAATTGGTAACTGTATTTAGTAGTCTTAAAATTGCATTACCTTCAAATATTAACGAGTTTAGAGGTCTATTGTATTTTCGTTTTACCAGTCAAGACTTCAAAAATGCACAGTTTAATTTGGATATCTTTTCTATTATTCGGTACGTAGAACATTGTTTTGATAAATACTGATTTGAACCGACATAAAAAAGGAGGAGGTTATCAATTTGGATGTTTATTTTTTTTATGTTTGTTCTCGCATAACTCCATTGCTTACCAACCGATTTGAAAAAATGTTTTTTTTTGGGAAAGGGTATACTCTCCAAGGAAATGGTCCCATGAAAATGTTATCGAAATCGGAGTAGCAGTTTTTAAAAAGTCATCAAAAATCAACAAAATCTAAAAACATTCGAAAACAATACAATAAACAGTAAGTGGGGGGACCCTTAGGTTGCTGAGGTTCTTCAGAAAGGATAGGTGCGTTTTACTCGCAACTGGCGTACTTTTTATAAATAGATGTATGAAATTGGACGAGGGAAATGGTGTTTCTGAGGATCGTAGCAGGTGATATATTTCTATATGTCTATCTAGAATTACAGCCCCTCACATTTTAAAATCGGTTTTACAACTTATTGTGGATCATACGACATTAGGTTTGAATATTTTGTAATATTTATTTTCTTTTATTTCCAGTATTTTTAATTACAATAAATCAATCAATTGGGGTCGAGCAATCGAGACCCAGTAAAAGGATTAATATTTTACTTAAAAAAGCTCGACATGACATGAAGAGGATGAATACTTACCGCCACTATTCTGGTGGATTTCCTTCTCGTAGTCTCAAAGAGAGGACATATGTGGTAGACAACTACAGGAAAACTTATAAAGCATAAATAAAAAGACTTAAAATAGTATACTACTCAACATCTGCCATGTTAGAGCCCATTCACACCAGCGTTTGTCCAGAGCGTTGGCGTTCGATGGACCGACCTAATAAGAACGCCTTCGCTAGACAAAAGCTAGTGTGAAGGAGCTCTAAGTCAAAATGTATGCCTTGAACTTTCAAAGAACTACAGAACTGACAACTGTCTTCAACGGTCGACAGCAATTTACCACTGTCAGTAACTCCAGCAATGCGAATATTTTTTTAACTATTTATGACTTTTCTCAAATTCTCCAATAATGAAGCAAATAACACATCCCCTGAAAATATCTTAATATTCTTTTCCCAGCGAAAAGAATATTAAGATATTTGCAAATAAATGAAATTTTCAAAACTAAAAAAATCTTTATTTTCTACCAGTAATCCTTCCTACAAATACAGTTAAAATGAAGACATGAGATCAAAGTCAATGACAGCAATGTAGCAGTTCAAGTGCATACAGGGTACATTGTCCTCTATAAGACCTAAGGAACAAACAGTGGCAAATCTACAGACTAGCTACTGTAAAGTTATATTTTTATACGCAATAACGCCTGCGTCGCGTCTTCGCAAAGATATTTTTAAAGAAACGAAAAATTCAGTTGCGAGCAGGGTTCGATCCTGCGTCTTCTGGATAGGTACTCCAGACGCCTTAACCACTAGGCCACCGCAACCACTACTCACAAAGCTGAATTTCATTTGATATACTACCAATAGATGGCGCAACGTGTAAACAGCGTTCGAAAAACAAGGGAACGAGAAATTCAGCTTTGTGAGTAGTGGTTGCGGTGGCCTAGTGGTTAAGGCGTCTGGAGTACCTATCCAGAAGACGCAGGATCGAACCCTGCTCGCAACTGAATTTTTCGTTTCTTTAAAAATATCTTAGCTACTGTAAATTCACTATACTCGTACAACGCTTCGCCCGCGTCGTTCCGTGCTTCAACACTCTGCCTTCGAATTGGATCAGGAAGGCACTCGGGTAATATCAGGTGCCGATCTACCTCAGTTATGTAGTCAAGGTCTATTAGAAGGAGAGATGTCAAGCGGTGTACTGCAGGGGTCGGTCCTGGGACAGCTCCTGTTGTATACGACTGGGTGTTGCACGGTCACGTCTCTGGCTGCCTCAGCATAGTCTGCTACGCTGACGACACACCTGTCTTAACTTGTTTTGAATTCCATTTTCTCTCTCTCATTCTCAAAAAATCCTTACGAAAACGCGACGCAGGCATTATAGCGTATAAATATATTAAAACTTTAGTTCCGTTTAAAGTTCCAAAGATAGTGTTAGTGATCGTGTTAAAAGGTAGGGAGTAAAGGTTTTTTTAGAGTGGAAACTCAAGTGAAGTGATGTGTGTGTTTAATTTGTATTAGCACTTTAGTGCAAATATATTTGTGGTCGTACCTACGTGAAGTGAAGAGGTGCCATTTGTAAGATAGAACTAGATACGGCAGGTAGAAGTAGAATTTCGTATTAGTTGCCGTGTGATCAAAACTTGGCTAATTTGTATTTTGGCCTAAAAATTGGATTCATTATTAATTAAATTATGTTTAATTTAAATCACCGCAAAATTGGATGCCATGTCCAATTACAATCAATTACTTAGATGAATTTATTCTAATGAAGAACATAACTATGGCTAATAGACGTGTTAACAGTGTTAGTGTATTTTAATTATTTTCTATTTAAATGAAAAAACTTTTTTCTTTAAGGCGTTTTTTTTTTACCTTTATTTTATTTTTACACGCCTGGCCAAAGGTCTTTGCCGAGCAGTGCATTGCAAATAAACAGGGTTTATAATATGGAATTACTTGATCTGTAATAATATATTTTATTCAGTTTTGTACAATGTGTCTAAATAGGTACTTATATTACCTAATTAATTTATGTTGCAGATACGAGTTTTCTTATTTATTTGCTGCCATGTGAACGCTTTTCACGATCAATTTGAATATGTCAATGGGCATTGTCCTTTGCCTCAGGGTCCGATATGTGGCGGAGATGGAATATCATACAAAAACATTTGTTCTTTAATGGAAGCAATGAGCAATGACCTTTCCCTAATGGTACTGCACCATGGTGCATGTGGGACAGAAACAGGTATTAAAGTTAAGCGCTTGAAACTCACAAAAAGACAAAGAACTTGTACACGAAATAAAAAATCTAAATTCAAGGACGAAACTCTTTAAAAATAAAACGAAATATTCAAATGTGTGTCTAAAATAAACGAAGAGTAAGTTTTGCAATTTTTTTTCCCCTTTCCTCTTTTATACGAGATTATGAATAAGTAGCTCAAAATCTCATCACAAACCTTTTGAATATGACTCGTTGAACAAGTCTAGTGTCATACAAGCCTTGTCCTGAATACTAAAAATGCAACAATTCCGTTTTTATTTCTAACATAACACGTAGATAGACCATTAAGTTAATAGAAACACCTATAATTACGCAATAAACACATTTTCTCACCCTAAATATGATTGTGTGGAGCACTCGACATGATGTTGCTTTGCAGCGTTTCAGTTCGGAAGGTAGTAAATGTACCTATGTATAAGCAATGAGTATAGCATAAACCATGATTAGTTTCATGTATTCATGTATTTTTTGATTGCTCAAACCCCAGTCGTAATTGTTTACCCATACTTTGAAACATTTCTGAACTACGATAGCCTTGATGAATATTTTTGCAAGTAAGTCCTGTTGAGTACAATATATTATTTAGCTTCGTATGGAATGGTTCTATGAAACGTTTAACTTTTGCTCATACTAAATGATTTCTTTACATTTTCAGTCACGGTTCTCCTTGTACATATTAATTTCATACCTACACGGGGCAGTGTTTTGCCCGTGGAAACGAGCCAGAGTGTATCACTGTGGCACAGACGAAAAAAATTACAACACATTATTTGATATAAATGCAGCTATTTCCAAGAACCCTGGTCTAAAAATAGCTCACAAAGGAGCATGTGAAGGTGATAGTATAAGCAAGACTAGTGAAGAACCAAGTGATAATAAAGAAAAACTTCCTGAGAAACCAAGTAAAGGAGAAGAACAAACTAATTCAGAAGAACAATCTTACAATTCTGAACAGGAAGAAGAAGAGGAAGACTATGAAGTTATAAGTTCTGACGGAGAAGAAGAAGGAGACACTATAGTTGGTGTCTCCTCTTCAGAACTAGAAGAAGAAGAGACAAAAATAAAAACACAATCAAAGGGCAAATCATCAGAACGTGTAACATCTAAGAACAAAGTACCTAAAAAGCCAAAAAGAAAAACCAAAGAAGGGCAAGTCAGAAACGGAACCTAAATCTACTCAACCAAAACGTAAGAAAAAAAAAGGATATTGACGTAAAAATGCTGCAAGCAATCAAAATAGCGTAACTGTGAAAGGAAAAAACAAATCTAATATTAAAATCAAAACCAATAACGTTATAAATATATATCACTGGCCGAGAAGACGGTAACGGTTCAAGGAAAAGAAGAAAAATGCGTAGAAAATTAATTAATGTTACTTTATGAGCTAAATTATATTGGAAGGGGACCAACCCAATAAAGATACTCGTATAAAAGAAAAATCAAACAAGTTAGAAGTAGTAATAAACATATTGACATTGTTTGATGTAGTTAATTCATTGTTTTTCTTTTTCTTTGTCACAAAGAAAATTCTAATATGTCAAATGATCTGATGAATGGTATGATGTGTTTATTCGATTATTTTTCTTGTTTTAAAGGTGTACGACCATTGATTTCTGTTGTCTTTCTCTATCTCAAATCCATCTAAAGGTCCTCTTGAAAATATCACGTTCGGCGATAAGACCACCCGTTGGATCACTATACGAAACGTCTAGTCAGATTTTGTTTGGGAGGACTCAATCGAAGTTTACTAATCTTCGATTAAGTCCTCCCGCTTAGAATGGAAAGGAAGGGATTGATTATCAGACTATTACTGGCTAAAACCCAACCTATTATTTCAACTGCCTTTTGCATTCTAGGGCTGTAGTAACCTTATTAGCATGGGTTACATACGTAATAGAGAATATTCTATCTTTGTGAGCATGAATAGGCAATAGACTTATTTAAATTGTGCTCCAATTTATGATACGCGGTAATAGTATGATAACAGTAAATGAATCAGCGAAATGAATATGCCATTCGAATAACTAGTTTGATTTTATAATATTTGCGTGACCAGTAATGACTATGTAAGTATGTCAATTAATTAGCGAATAACATGCAAGTACTGAGATCAACAGTAAGTGTATGTTCGTGTTGACATGATTCTCTGTGGGAAATTGAAACACCAGTAGCGTGATCATTGGTGTCAGATGTCAGGGAAGCAGGTAAGCCTTTTTCTTTTGATGATGATATAAGATGATACTGAGAAAGTTTGAATATAGGTAGGTTATCCAATTGAAATATAAACACCAGCTAAGAAATACATTTAAAAGAAATGACGGACAAGCATCGAACACTACTTTAGAACAAACAAATGGAACTCAGAAAAGATGTAGGTAAGTAAAGACACTGTCGGAAGGACGCCGCATCGTAGTTCGTAAACCTTCATGAAAACGTCAGTGGAAACAAAGTAAAGAAAACTGTCAACGATTCCACGCGAAGATCATATAAATAGAAAACAAAAGTCATGTATTCGGACAACATTTAACACAAGAGACAAACTCCCTCTTAGCGTTCGAAGTTGAAGCAATGGGGTTGAAATGAGCACAATAATGTAAGGAGACGTCAAAACTTCACCTAAAACATTACCTAACCTGTTGATACACGTCGTGATCACTTAACCCAACCTCCCACAGCATATTAAGCCAACGATAAACATCTTTCACGATTAGATTCTACTAATAAAATTACAGATGAACTTTGATCCTGGAAGATGTAACGTTTAACGTGATATATGTTAGGCAATGAGGCTGAAGATCCGGGTTGTACCTAGTTCAGGGTGTGGATGTGAAGTGTGGGTTCAGTTGAGATCAATTACGTAAGATTTTAATACCTATAGGCCTAGTGCGCGTGTGTAACACTAAAAAAACCTGGTTGTTGTTAAAATCTCCTTTCCCGACCAAGTACAGAAGCACTTATTTCATGATTTTGCCACCTAAAAAAAAAGAAACTCGTTTTTCTAAACGTACAGATGGCAAAATGTTTTAAATATCTTCGGTCCAAAATTCAACAACGCTAACTCCGTTTACTGAATTCTTCGATACCTGCACGTCCCTTCCCATAACTACGTCTATTTGTTCAGCCGCAAAGATATTAATGACACGTATCGAAAATTCATTCGGATTACTCATCGATACTTTTGCTACCTGTTGCGATTCTTTGATACTTTTATTGCCAAAAATGTTTGTTTACTACGTGACAACATATCCAATGATTTTACATCAACATATCAAATGAGTGTAAAAGTGACACCTTGTTGCGAAGAAAGACTAAAATAACTCTGTAAAAAATGCCTGATTAGAGTCATTTCCAGCTTGAATAGCAACAAGAAGTTTAATTTTAGTCATGATTTCCAACAAGCCAACAACTATGGTAAAGTATCTAATGTAACCACAACGGCTATACAAAATGCCGATTTGTAGCGCATTTGCAAGGTGGACGGCAATAGAGCAGAATGCGGTCCGCGATTAGCAAGGTGCCTCTAACATGCGCGGGCGTCGCGACCTGTTTGATACACCACTCCACATCCTGTTTGTCTCCCCGGCAGTACTACTACGATAACATATTACAACTTTTACTAGTGAGTGTGACGTCGTATGACCAAATTAAGATAGGCACGTACCTACTATTGGGTAGCGTAACGTATTTGGACATCTAAACGCATTCCTCGAAACTAAATCGCCTTTAGATGCACTCTTATGGGTAAAAGTGTTTTCAACCATATTAGGCAGTAACCCAAATCTCAATTTGGATGTTCACTCATTTGTATTCATGTTTGGTAAACATTCTGTTTGAGTTACTTACAACGTACAAGATGAACATTCCGATTACTCCATCAAAGTTTGCAAAGAGCACGATAAAATTTCACTAACAAGACTGGTTGTAGAATTGCCACAAACATAACGATAAATTAAAACATACGAAGTAATAAAAAATATTTAATCGTCGAAAGAAATTATGAAAGCAAACTTGATGCAGCCAGGTGTCACATAGTAGGGGCGACTAGATTGCTCATTGCGTGGCCATTGACATCGCGGTGGTTTCGCAGTATCCCGGTGCCGGCTGACAGCACATGGACCCTGGGACTCTCACGAGTACAGGGCGAATAGGGTTCAAGTTACGCAAACTGGCGTAACTTCATGGGAGAGGACATTTGAAAACTAAAACAATGGAGACGTAGACAAAAGAATGACCGAAAGGTTTTTTGTGGAGCACTGCATCACGCCTGAAGACAATAGGATCTATTTATAGTGAATATGTGATATGTTACATTAAGTATTCGGTGACCCAGCTGTGATGAGATTTATGTGTGAAGTTTTTTTGAGGGTATATTGTTAGTAGTTTTTGTGGAGCTTGAAGGTTATAGAAGGCGTGAATGTGGTTCAGGTTCCATTAAACGGTGACCGGACTTGTGTCTTGAACCATGAAAAGGGCATTTGGGATTTAAATCATATAAACAGCTTTCAGGTTTTTCATGTTGGCGTAGATATTTTGGGTGGAAAATCATCAAATGACCCCTCCAGTTTTTGTAAGACTCTCTTTAGCACCTTTACCATTCTAAAATGATACAATGATGCACCCGTACATTTCCTTTCGAATACTATTCATGTTAACTTAAAACGACACAATAATGTAAACATGCGCAAAACAAAGTAATTCTACATTGAATAAAAACACATACAAAAACGCAGTAATATGAGAACGTAGCAAATGTTTCCATTATTGCATCGTTTCATTTACCTGCAGAGTGACTGTATTTATTTTAATCAAGAAAAGCAATCCAGAAGTCATTTTAAATAAATTCTAAACAGACAGACCGAAGAAAATGTAAATGAAAACAGATATATGGGGGTTTCATAATAAGTCACACATAGGCAGCTTTCAAACCAGAGATACAGCCTTAAGAAAGAAGCATACAAGATTGGGCATACTTCCTAGATATAATTAAAGTTCAAAATACAGTGTATTTATAAGATATACTAGCAAACCCAGCGAACTCCGTTTCGCCACCAGATGGCTTCGTTTTATGTAACATTTCGTTTGGTGATTAAAAGAAGAAGATATTTTTTTTTCCTGATTTTTCTTTGCTATTAACCTCACGGAGCCCGAGACCTTTCCAACGAATGCAAAACCGTGGAAATCGGTTCGTGCGTTCTGGAGTTATAGCGTCAGGAAGGAAAACCCGACTTATTTTTTTTATAAGTATATTCACACATTCTTATGCCCGTGACTACACCCACGTTCATTTTAGATATGGTTGGGTACCTACCTACTCCATTCTGTACTAACGCAACGTAATCATTAATAACTACATAAGAATTTGTTTTCCACCTTTTATAATTCAAACACTTGGTGACTTATAAAGAGAGATATAGAGAATAAAATATTTAACAGCATAATATAGTAACGACGCGCTAAATTTAGCAAAACTTAACAAAAAAATATAGAATAATAAATCTGACTGCTCTAAGTATTGTCATTTTTATGTTCTCATCGACACTTACCCACATTTTTGCAATACTTACTAATATCGTAATTGACAAATTTGTCCGCGACATCTCACAACAACTCACAAGTGCGTTACTAAATTCGTGACTCTACTGTTTGCATTCCATTTTGAAAGCCATTTAGCAAGATTACAGTCTTCAGACATCTTGTTACAGCAGATAGACAAAGAAAGTAATCTTAATGTTGATACTTAAAGTTATTGGCTACCATTATCTCTGTTATGTAATCAGTGGATCAATTTGCAATAACTTTTCATATGAACGTTAAATTGTTATATGAATTTATTGTTCTTTCTATTGATTGTCTATTAGGTACATATTGATTTGTCTTAGGCATTTGTAGGCGACAAAATGATGAATTACATAGGTTCGGCTATCGAATAATACGGTCCTCTTTCAGATGCAATTGAGGTCGAAAGGGTCATGAAGCAACAATCTATAAACGTTCGCTAGACACTGCCAAATCATAGGTGCATACTAGAAAATGAAAGGCTAGACATTCTCCGCTATGATTAATTAACCTACCTACTAATCCTAAAAATGGCAATCATGGCAGAAACCCAGATAATATGATCGTTATCTATTGGACACATGAGTGAAGTTCTAATGAAATATCTCAAGAACTCTTATATCCGGCTCCACAAGCAATTTTCTAAATACATCTAAATCTCGCAAAGAAACTAAGTACACCATTACGGAAACTTCATGAATAATTCAAGTAATTCAGCCAACATTAAAACATTCACTGAACCACGAACTCCGGATATATTCTATATTTTAACATAAGCTCGATATTAAACTTCTAATTACTGGGAATGTGGAACATTCTTCTTCATTAACAACAAATTAAAAAGTCATCGGACGATCGTGACCAGTGAAGATATTAAAACAACGGATATTAATGAATACGATTTTTTATTGATTCCTGTTGCAATTTGGAGTTCCGATTTCGTGCGATAGTTAGGTAAGAGTTATCAAAAATTAGAATATTAGTAGCTAAGTCGATTGCTATCAATAAATACAGTAATATTACTTACATAATTCCGCGATTGTAACGTTATCTTGCAATGATGATGCAGACATGAAAAAAGCAAAACCGATGAAGCGTGGACACTCATAAACAAGTAGAGTGTATATTCAGATTTTTATTGATTCTCATATTACTGTTGCAATAGACTGACTATGTGAATGTTGACCGCCAATCCAGATCAATTTTTTTTTTTAAGAAATATCTTAGATCTGGCTTAATTGAGACTGTATTATGTAATTGCTTGACAACCGGAGGCAATAAAGTACCTAATATTTTTTAATAAAGTCTGAAGAAAGAAAAAATAAAAGAAGCCGTTTCCTAATAAATATTGCCTTTACTTTATGCAAATTTGAATTCCCATGACCATATAAACGATCAACACACTATTAAACTAACAGTAATATTAGTTATTGTTGATTTATCACACCTTATACAAGAAAGCCACGACCTGGCCTAAATATATTCGTAAAGCAGCTGATCACATAGAAACTAACGAAGGTATTAATGAAACATCTGAATGCATAGAGGTTTTGGGGAATGTATTTGAGGTTAATGCCACTCTTTTAAACAGTTGCGTGCAGCGTCACAAATTGTTAAAACTATGTTGAACCCAAGCTTAAATTATAGAGTGTGAAAATTCCACGGAAATGGAACCCAGAAAGTGTATTTTGATAAGTATCTATATTATATGGAGATTATAGAAATCACATCTATGGTTGAGATTATTACGGTACACAAGACGAACCTTCCAATTAAGTAGGCGCAATTCTAAAATAGGGACATTTTAGAAACGATTGATCTCAGAAACTAAGAACAAGATAATAAAGTTGAGACAACTCATAAAAAGGAGATGACAGCGTTCCAACAAGAATATAACTATGAAGAAGAACTAGACCAAATAAACTTTAGCAAAGAGGCCTTATAAAGACGGCTTGGAAGAAATTGATTCAACTACATAGGTCCAGTTAACATTAAATACTGAGATACAAGATATAAACTCGGTCAACGTATATCAATATCTTCAAAGAAAGCAAAGGCATAGCTACGTATAAAAATAATATAAAAACGGGTGCATTGACTCGAAATTACTCTGCAAGCTATCAGAAGACAATCGTAAAAAGAATCATTAGCGTTGCATTTATGACCGACGGAGATCTCATGTAAATTACATCGCAACGGTCAACGGAGAAAAATACGATCGCTTTAGATATACATTTACGATAATTTCAATCTTCATTTATTCATCCAGATAGTAATATATGAATATAAAAGTTGTATTAGACGTTAGAAATCTCTTAAATCATTTTATAGTCAACGAAGATCTTCCATCCAAGATTATTGTGTTTTACAACGGACTTATTGCTTTGTTTAACGATGTCTTTCTGTAAATCTATCGTTTATTTTATTACTATCTATCGTAAATATGGCAATCTTAAGTTTTGTTACAAGACAAAGGTCAGATGATCAGTAAAAGTGCATTTCTTTAACTGCTATCTTCTTATTCCTTGGAATAGTCGTAACATTCTAAGTCGTAATCGTAACACTGCAGTTGATAGTATCATTACTTTTATTGGTGACAAAAACCGAAACTACGATGGAAGAAGGAGATATCATTAGCAACACCCTTAGAAATACAGAAAGGTTGGTGTCCAACTTTGTGCTTAATACAAACGTCCTCAGTTTTTCTGTCTGTGAGAACCATCCATCTAATTTGTTTAAACAAGACATTTGCCAGCAACGCTACTCGTCACAGCTGCATTGTCATATTATTTCCAACTTTGTGCTCATTACACGACAGCATTTCTAAAGCTTAAATATTTGTTCCACTTAACAAATAAGTTGTCATGCAAGACGAGAACTGGTGACTTGGTGAATTTGTGCCGAGGCCCTTAAGTAGGCGAGTCCATTGATTTACTGCCATTCAAATGCTAATGTTTATATTCAAAAGTAATACACGAACGCGATGAGCTAAGAATTCGGATACACTTACATTATAACGGTTGTTTGACCATGTCGGATTGCTAATTTTTCATTCCAGTGACGTTTTTTCCCTTTTTGTAGAACGAATCATGACTTGGGACTGGTATCCGTTACTTTTTGGCTATCCATTCCATGACAATTTCAAAGGTGAAACGTGGGAATGAAACATAAATGATGATCATTAAGCCTAGGGGCTAGGGCCCAGACTTCTAAAACATGATTTGCTCAAGTTTAGCTCAGTCGCGCTTCATAATATGAAATTGAACCTTATTGGCATAAAATAATCTTATCCGTAATATGATAGGTACACTTGATCACAGTTGCTTGAAAAAATATATACTGTGCCTAATAATGGACAGCTTAAACAGAAACTATGAAATAAATAGCTTGCCTACTTGTAAAGTATTTTTCTACAGTATTAATTATATCACATAAAGATGATATCAAGACACGTGCAGAATTATTCAATAAAATAATTACCAGTTTATTGTTACCGCTATGATACTGTTAATAATATAATTAATTGATGTTAAATATTACCTTAATTTATCATCTAAAGACATGGCTAATAAAACATGAAGAGCGTGTTGTTTGCTAAGATTTGTCATTGAAAAAGAATACTTCACTGCATTACAAAATATTTGAACTTTTGGTCAAATGTTTGTATGAGTTTGGTAATATGATTTTACTCAGCAGGTGTTGCGTGATAGGAGTCAATTTGCAAAAAAAAAAATCTAAAAACCCACGTTTTTAAATGTCCTAAAAATAAGAAAATAACCCTACGGGGCTGAGAGAGGGGCCACTCAAAACGTGGGGGCGTATATTATTTAAGGGATTATTTATGGGATATATTTACATGACGTGTATATATCGTGGGTGTAACTTGTAAAGATACGCCCCCACGTTTTGAGTGGCCCCTCTCTCAGCCCCGTAGGGTTATTTTCTTATTTTTAGGACATTTAAAAACGTGGGTTTTTAGATTTTTTTAAATTTATTAATTATTTTATTATTTTTATCTTTGTTCATCGGGTTTGAAGCTACCCTGAAAATTTCAGCCTGCTAGCTTATCGGGAAGTGCCTCAAAGCCTGTCCGCCATCTTGGACGTCCGCCATATTGGATTTAAGTCACGTGACTATTTTTTCGTACTCCTGACAGCAAACCCTTTCATTTTATATCCACATCATAGGGGTGCATTTCAAATAGGCTGTCTGCCATCTTGGACGTCCGCCATATTGGATTTAAGTCACGTGACTATTTTTTTTCATATTCCTGACAGCAAACCCTTTCATTTGATACCCATATCATGGGGGTGGATTTCAAACAGTCAGTCCACCATCTTGGGGAGGCCGCCATATTGGATTTGTTATAACGTTTCTTAGCTAGTCATGTATTGTCATCAGAACTCAGAGTGTGTGCAAAATTTCAGCTTGCTAGCTTATCGGGAAGTGCCTCAAAATTGAGTTGCAAAAGTCCAACCGGAACGACAAACAAACAAACATACAAACAAACAAACAAACAAACAAGAATTGTGAGTGTATAAAAACGTGGGAAAATCACTCTGTTTATGAAATAACTACGTAGTTATTAGTTATTGCCAGCGGCTTTGCCAGCTTGTAGCTCAGATATTATCCCATGGGGATGTTATAGGGATAAATGGTATACTATGCGTTATTCCAGACTATTTTTTTTTTTTTAGCGTGGTAAAATCATCAAATGAGTCCTCCCACCCCGGGCAGGGCGGGAGCGACTGTCAGACTTGTACTGACTAAAATCCACGGTGTCCTTCAATAGCCCTTTGTGTTCCGGGGTCACGGTAATGAGATAAGTCCCGCGACCCCGGCAGGCTTTGGCCCTCTTGGGCGGGGCCCCGTCATCGTGCTGACGCTCTTTGAGGCGCGCGTGGAACACAACGCGCCGTCGACCCGGGCATGGTCCATGGTCGGGCGGCGAGTTGCCCTTTACTCGCCGCCCGCATGCCCGCGCCTACGGTGGCCGGAGATCGTCTTGCGACGTCCGACGCCGTGGGCGTCTACCATTGCGGGTGGGGCGGAGGGAGGACGCTGTCCTCTCTCTCTCACGGCCCGCCTCCTTAACGAGCATTACTGCTTCGCAGAAGGAGGCGACCGCTTCCCACTCCGTCTCGCCCCGCAGCATGGCCTCGACCAATGCCGGGCGCGAGAGGTCTCCGCCTATCGCTGCCGTGAGGACACGGCGGTGCTCTGCCCAAGCGGGGCAGTCTTGCACCGTATGCTCTACTGTGTCCTCCGGGCGATCTTCGCAATGGTGACACCCCGGCGTTTCTTCCTTCCCCATCCGACACAGGAACCTCCCGAAACATCCGTGTCCGGTGAGGACCTGCGTCATCCGATAGGTCAGGACGCCGTGACGCCTTTCCAGCCACTCCTCAAAGAGGGGTCTTACCGCCGCGATTGCGGCGTGCCCGAATTCCAGACTATTGACAATTTCTGAGAAAAAAATATCGTAAGTAACAAACATCTATCCAAACTTTTGTATTCATATGATTTATTCCCGTTGAATCCCACTTTTGGTTCCTATTTTTTAGGTATTCCCGTTGAATACCATTTTTTATTCCCCTTGAATCCCACGTTATGACAACATGTGTACATATCAGAAGAAAAGTGTTACCTTTATTTTAAAGATTTAAGCCTCCTGCAGACACACGCGATTAATCGCGCGGGGCGACATGTCGCGGTCCATTCACAGTATTTTTAGAGTGGAAATCAGCTTGGCTCGTTGTCGCAGCGCGATTAATCGCGTGTGTCTGCAGGAGGCTTTATTCTCTGTTATTAATTTATGAATTTTACTAAAAAAAATCTAAAAACAAAAGCAGTTTTGTCGTTGAAAGTATTCGCATTCAGATTTTTTTAAAGCATGTGGGATCCAACGGGAATAGTTTTTGGGATTCAACGGGAATAAAACCGTTTTTCTTTTGTTATGGGATTCAACGGGAATATATTTTAATTTTTGTGGGATCCAACGGAAAAAATATTCAACTGGGATCATACGGGATTATTAGATAAAATTTTGATTTCATTTATCGGATTTAACAGAATAGCAACGACAAATGTTCAGCATTTTTCAATAAATAAAAGAAAACAAATTAAAATAAAACACGACCAAGGGCGGATCCAGCTTTTGTTTCAGGGGGGGGTCACCATGTCGCAGACAGCTTGTCTCCGTAGTCTAGTTCGGGATAGATATAACTATACTTTTTTTATTGTGGTTATCAAATGAGTCCTCCCACCCAGGGCAGAGCGGGAGGGACTGTCAGACTCGTACTGACTAAAATCCACGGTGTCCTTCAATAGCCCTTTACGTTCCCGGGTCACGGTAATTCATAAGTCCCGCGACCCCGGCAGGCTATGGCCCTCTAAAGGTGCGCATGGAACACAACGCGCCTTCGACCCGGGCATGGTCCATGGTCGGACAGCGAGTCACCCATTACTCACCACCCGCATGCCCGCGCCTACTGTGGCCGGAAATCGTCTGCCGTTGTACGTCGCCGTGGGCGTCTACCACTGCGGCTGGGGTGGAGGGAGGACGCTGCCCTATCCCTCAAGCGGCCCGCCTCCTCCTTCACGAGCATGACAGTTTCGCAGAAGGAGGCGACCGCTTCCCACTCCGTCTCGCCCCGCAGCATGGCCTCGACCAATGCCGGGTGCGAGAGGTCTCCGCCGTTGTGAGGACACGGTGTGGTGCTTTGCCTAAGCGGGATAGTCCTGCACCATATGCTCCACCATGTTCTCCGGGCGATCTTCGCAGTGGTGACACCCCGGTGTTTCTTCCCTCCTTATCCGACACAGGTACCTCGCAAAACTTCCGTGTCCGGTGAGGACCTGCGTCATGCGGTAGGTCAGGACGCCGTGACGCCACTCCTCAAAGTGGGGTCCTACCGCCGCGATAGCGGCGTGCCCGGAGCTCGTTTGCGACAGTCGCCAAACTGCCCTGAGATCACGCCGGAGCTCTTCTCGCCGCACAGCAGGGATTCGCTCCGGACGGCGTTGCGCCTCTACGCGCCATTCATAGACGCGCTGGAGGGCAGTCGCCTCCAGATGCCAGGGCAGCGATCCGGCAAGGAGGTTGGCCGATTCGCCGGCGATCAGATATGTTGTTTGCCAATTTTTCTGGTTGAAACCGCTAAACGGACAAGATTTCATGGGGTCGATTGCATTGGTCCTCCATTGCAGCGAAATTACCTGGTCGCGGTCAGAGTCACCGGAAAAATCTAGTAAATAATGCAATTTGTTGTTTTTTGGCGCTAGTATTTGAATTGAAGCCTGAGCGTAACGAAGCTTTCAAAGGTACGAGACGCAGAATAACTTTGCTGCTGGACGCAACACATAACTTTTCACCTCACTACAGCGAGGAAAGGGAAAGGGGTTTTTTTTTTTCGTCCGACATACCTCATTGCCTCAAGACGAAAGTCTTCAATCAATGTGTGTTACCAGTGATGACTTACGGCACCGAAACGTGGTCTTTCACTATCGGCCTCATCTCAAAGCTCAAAGTCGCTCAGCGAGCTATGGAGAGGGCTATGCTCGGTGTTTCTCTACGTGATCGAATCCGAAATGAGGAGATCCGTAGACGAACTAAAGTCACCGATATAGCCCACCGGATTAGCAAGCTGAAGTGGCAATGGGCAGGCCATATTGCTCGCAGAGCAGATGGCCGATGGGGTCGAAAAGTGCTAGAGTGGAGACCGCGGACGAGCAAGCGCAGCGTAGGACGTCCACCAACGAGGTGGACAGACGACCTTGTAAAGGTCGCCGGAAGACGCTGGATGCAGGTCGCTTCCAACCGGTATATGTGGAGATCTAAAGGGGAGGCCTATGTTCAGCAGTGGACGTCCTATGGCTGAGATGATGATGATGATGACAGCGAGGAAATGCAGTGGGGGCGGCTCGTCTGTCAATGTAGAAAATAATTCGAATTTTGAAAACACTTTTTCGCTAGCGCGCAAAATGGAGTTTTGCGCTCAGATTTCTAATGTCAAATCTTTCCAAGCCTGCAAGGTGAAATAGTTATTTGGGCAAGGCTGCAAAGTTGTTTTTTGGAGCGAGCGAAGGATCCTAGATTGAACCGCGAGTGAAGTGAGTTGAACGAGGAATAGAATCTTGCCGAGCGTGTGAGGTGAAAATTATATATTTTTAGCACACTAAAGAACAATAAAAACTCGCGCGGAGAGGGGTTGCTTCGTGCCGCTCGCTGGTGCGCCCCCCGCCATGCGGCGCGATAGGACAATAAGCACAGCGGCCACGCTGCGCGGCAAACTTGAATGATTTTATTCGATGTTTTGCACTATATAACTATAATATATAACCAATAACAACACAGAATTGTATTATTATGATTATGTGCATCTTCCCCTATAATTTATTTGTTTATAAATAAAATTAGATAAAATTGCAGTGGTCGCCTATGACCCAGCCTGTTGCCCAGGGGGGGGTCATGACCCCCATGACCCCCCCCCTGGATCCGCCGTTGAACACGACCGAGAAATATGATTACGTATTTACGAGCGAATTATTATTATATTTATCAACCAATTTAATAATTCCGAACAACATTGGTATAAAGTTGGATTGGAACTCATATAAAGTTATGGTTCTACTAAATCTTGGGTCAATGACAGCACCTATCACTTGCAGCCGTGAGAACTTACGGACTAGACCCGAAAGAGAATGGTCTTTATTGTGATATTATATTATCTTTATTCTTTAAGACTAGGTCTTGTATAAAAGGTGTCGTAAGAAGTAATAGTGGTCGCGTTTATGCGGGATCGTCCGGAGAAAATTGTACAGGGAAAAGAGTGGAAGGTTATAGGGAGACCTTTGCTCAACAATGGGACAGTAGAGGGTTTTTTTTCGTGTGATTTTGCTACCCTCTGTTGTCAGAGTTACTTAAGTCGCTTCTGGGAACGTCACAGGCCTCTGATAGGGCTTAACTTAAGACATTATATATTTATTATTTAGCCTATATAAGTCCAAGATGTTTTCTGTCACCGACGTCAGTGATGTCAAAGATAAACTTGGAAAGTAGGTACTATCGCGAGCACTGCTGCCTGACCACCATTAAGCTCATTTTTGCTTGCACTTACAACATAGACACGCTCTCTAGCCCCGCCCCGTTGGCGGTTTCCTTTGTACAGAAATAATGAATGAAATACCGATCGGCCGAGCGCACTGACGACGCACGCCAAACGAGAGTTTTTTTTTTCCGCTTTCCTAATAGGCCCAAACTTTAAGGGGGCGTGGCTCGGCGCCTCCGCATGATTTATGCGAAAAAAAATTTAACTGGGCAGGCGGAAAAGCTCGCCTGTGTTTGAACACGTAACCTCATGCATGAAAGTGAGATGTTAAACATCCGGTTATAGGTTAAAGAAAAAAAAAAAACAAAAGAGGAAATGATATCAGTGAAAGTGTTAGTTTTATGTTAAACACATAAAACTAAGGTTAAAGAAATTTTCGCCATCTGTTTATCGTCCTGTTAACACTTCAATTTGACGTTTGTTAGCTAAAACACGATTACTTAATACGTATAGTTGCCATGGGTAAGGTTCATTCACTTCATTTGTACCGAAAAGATAGCGGCACGTGCGTGGTATTAACCTGCATGGTGCACCTTCCTAACATTTGGGTTCAGCAGAAGGCAATATCTTTGGTACGTAATGAGGTTGTTTGACAAACAGATAAGGAATTCTAAATATCTACAAAAATGGATGTGTGGTGTTCGTAACGGTGTGCTTGTATGAACAGATGGATGAATGTGGCCAAGAGGAAAGGAATAAGTAAGGATCGTAACAGGTGTTCTGTCCTTTATGCCTATTCTATGATAAACAGACGTGAATTTCTGCAGTTAACTATGTTTCTGCGAATAATGTTCGATAAATGTCTTCGTAGAATTCCTAAAGCTCGACCAAGTGTATCTATCGCTTCTTGGCCAACGATAAACTCTAACATCACAGTAAGTACCCAGCTCCATCAGCTAAACTACCATTTTATCTTATCCAATGCAAATTGCCCATAAATGGCAACATTGCCATTGAGTCGGCAATCAATTTGTTGACCGTCTGCGTAGGCTTTTGACCTAAAATTTAAGCTGCCAACCTACACAAAATGCCCTTAGAAATTTATTCCGTAACCGAATGGTAATAGTAAGTACTTACTTAATCTGACATAAGGTTTTAAGTCAATGCCAGAAACAAGCGTGTGAACTAAGCTAGGTTTAATTAAATGACCATTTTCCCGCCCACAATGATTGACGTAGAACAATGTTCTAGTCAAATAAATTACTACCTTTTGGGTGTGAATCGAAAGTGAAATAATCTCTGGCAATTATAATGCTTACCTTTCAATTATCTCGTCAGCAGTCAGTGAGCAGTGTCATTATTTTGTAAGAATTATCGAATACTTGAGCGAAACGAATTTGAGATTTTGGCGATGTGATAATGAAATTATCTTCGTTGACATTGATTATCTCCGAAGATATTGAATAACTAATGAGTAGATAATAAACTTAATTAAAACAAGCCTGTATTTTTTCATCCATCCGGAATACGGAACTTCGGCAAAACTGGTGCCAATCACGATAGCAAAACAGAAATAAAAACTATCACTTTAACTTTTCTGTGATCATGTCATGTTTTCCTAAGATAGAAAGTAGTTTCCCACCTGATTGCACAAACTTTTTAATTAACCAACTTTAATTTGCCTCATTAATAATGAATTTTAAATGGTAGTTAATAGTTCTTGATGACGGAAAATCTGAGTTGATATGACTTATATGGTTAACAAGATCCTGACGATGCGATGATTGGAAAGCGGACTTTATCGAACTGTTACGTGATTCTACCATTTAAATCTAGAGGTATGTCTAGCAATCAGTGCAGGATTAGAAATACACGTCTAGAAATATTAAGTAAACTAGCTGTAAGTGTGTGCGGCGGCTTTGAGTTCGTTATTTGTCCCAGCGATATTTATACTACCGGGATTAAAAAGTATCCAATCTATTAATCCAAAATATAGTCTACCTCTGTGCTAAACTTCATCAAAATGCATTCAGTCGTTCTGACATGATTGAGTTACAACCATCCTTTCGCATTTTTAACATTAGTACCTATAATAAGTACGAATTGCCAGATATCCATAAATCGTTTTACTATGATCTTCGTAGTTGACTTAGTAATTACTTTGTGTTTTATCTACACCGTGTTCCACCATATTTTTTATCAGCCTAGTATTCACGATTACCAGGCGGGCTAATAATATGTCTGTATTCAAAACAGAGTGCGCTAGGTAACTATGTAGATAGATAATTGTAGGAAAATGCTTTCTGTGAGAAAATCTCCACGTTTGTCATAAATTCTTGTGTAATAAAACTGCAATGGGTAAAATGTAACATCTTCTACATTATAAGCAAGACTCTTAAACATTAGCTGAATGAATAGTCTTTTTATATGGAATTATAAAATTCTTATAATTCGCACATAAATTCTTTTGATAATCACGTTTTTGCGTGCCTTCAATAATGCCTTGCACGGATATTCAAATTCTTATAATGCTTTAGGTTTCTTAATCAATGATCGAAAACTGTCTTTACTTAGAATTCTGCAAAATAAAGGTGCTGATAAACTTGAGCATTCTTGTGGTTCTTGTATTTCTATAGTTTTAGCCAGCATTTTTGACAAGCGTTTCGGCGAGCTTTTTGCTGAGCCCACTGTCAAGTCTGACATCTTCTTAAAGAAAAAAAATGGTCGACCATCGAGTGGAGCGAGCGTTCGCTAGAAAGATCGTAAAATGTTTGCCTCTGTTCGATGTTTGTATCAGTTTTTGGGGATCAAAAAGGAATAACTCGATCGATATTCTGTTACAGTGAATGTTTAAGTCATATCAACATCTTCATGTACAGATACCCAGTCTCTTTAAAGGAAACAAGAAGTAATGTCCTTGCGTTAAAAGTCACATTCCTATGTGTGACTGTTGTGTGTTCGCAGTAAGACCAAAAGCGACTACTTAGCCTTTGTTTGTTTGAATTTTGGAATCGATATCCTTGTACTTAAATATAAATATTAAATAGGTAGCTTCTCAATTTTTTTCAAAATTTTCAAGGATTGTCGGACAAAGCATAATTACACGACAAGACAATAATTTACTGAAAAAAAACTTTTTATATCACCAAGTTATTGCGAATTTTTGGAAAGAAAACCTTCCAAACTGTAAAAATAGAGGACCAATTTTGTATTATACTAGCTTCTGTCCTCGGCGTTACACGCGCCAAGTTCAGTATTTATCACATGAGAACACACGCCTGGATAAAAGTCGTTTATGCTATCATAAAACAGTCGTGTCTAAAAACTCGCAAATGGCTACTCCTCCTTTAATTGGTCAACTGTTTATTATAAAATTGTACTGGACATGCAACCATACTTTCTTACTTAGCACTTCCCCATCAGATCAGAAATCTTTAAGATTCCCTTATAAAACCATAACTAATCCCGACAGCCTCAACAGCCTTGATTAAATTAATCACATCATTAAAATCAAATTAACTTGTTTCATATAATTTTCTCATGGAAACCGACGGCCGTTTATCCGCGTTCAAGTTTTTAGTTTCACTTCGTGTAGTGATGATTAATTAGGTTTTCTTTATATTATCTTGGAAGAAAGCGTTCCGCAACGTTTGTAATAAGAACTAGGCTGTGCGTGGTGATAACTCACAGCTCTGTAGCGTTATGCTAAATCCGCCATATGTTGCGACTGATGAAGCCATTAATCAAAGTATAAAAGATGAAATGAAAACATCAATCAAGCAATATGTGGATAAAATGTAGTCGATTTTTTTAAAGAAAAGCTGGAATGTTCAATTTGGTTCATACACATTGTTTTTTTATTGTTTTTGTCAGATCTTATTGTATTATTTATTTAAATATCATGAAATATTTAAGATTGATGGCCCGTTTGTCGTCGTCCTTAGATGGGGTGAACAATTTACCCCCTTACTTATAAAAACTTGTGTTGCTTAGCTACCGATTAAATATCACCTGTCCTTGTCATTTCTATTTTAATGAATAGAGATGGCAAGTGACTTAAGAGCTATTTAAGATAAGTAACGTCTAATCAATGTTTATAAGTAAGGCCCTTAGTGTTTTACAGACATATATTTTACTAATAAATAAATTCGTTCTTAGGTAAACGATTTTTAGCAGTATACCTACACCCTACAGTGTGGATTCTATAATTTAATAATCACTATTTTACTCAAATACATTTATGCCTAGCTGTCTAGAGTTCTAGACTATAAAGGGAAAGTAATATAGGCCCAGAAATAATGTAAACAAATCAACGGCAGTTCCCGTAACATCTGCAGCTGTCTTGATTGAATTCGCTAACATTGTAACTGAATAGCGGAAATTGCAACCCGACCTTTACTTTCTACCCCTGCTTTATGGAGGCTTCTGAGGTACGCTAATGATACGTTGTATTTTAATTAAAAACTATAAAATCAATACAAACTTTTGTCATGGGAGACTCGCAACTAACCATAATTGTTTCGTTTGTAGTTGTAAAATGCGATATTGGTTTAATTTTATCAATTGTTAAATAAATAAATGATTATATGAAATATTATACGATAAATAAACATTAAAAATTAGTTTATTTTTAACTACTTATTAATTTATCGCGTAGTGTCCAGTCAATTATAGAATGATTGAGTAGACTAGCAACTAACATCGATATTGTTTGTTATCGTTTGTTTAAAGTTGATCTTTGAAAGATCCAAAGGGGTATAACAAGATTCGGCCCAATTCATGTTGTGTCAAAAAAATGAAAGATGTGAATTTCTAAATAATATTAGATAATTCA
Organism: Agrotis exclamationis; assembly: GCA_950005045.1. Lineage (NCBI taxonomy): Eukaryota > Metazoa > Arthropoda > Insecta > Lepidoptera > Noctuidae > Agrotis > Agrotis exclamationis. Next base: position 7,151,417 of record OX465423.1, on the reverse strand, counting down.
TAACACAAAACAGTAAACAAATAATAATAAGATATTAATAAGCACAAAATCATGAATTTTTTTTATATTAATTATTTAAAAGTTTCTTATAAGTTAACATTAAAGTTAAAACCCAACAAAGATGAACTATATATCATTAAATAGGAAAATAATTATAGAATTTAATGGTATAATTAGTTTTCCATAAGAGGTACACCGAAAAAAGAAATTTTGTATGGTTGACCTATAGTTGATCACTCAATACGTCTATATTTTTTTTCGGTGTACTTTTTATGGAAACCTAATTATACCATTAAATTCCATAATTGTTTACCTATTTAATGATATATAGTTCATCTTTGTTGGGTTGGCCGAGGCTTCAAGGGAAACTTGGCAATGTCTTAAGTTAATTAATCAAAAAATAATTACCTAGTCCAAGATTGAAGATTGACATATTTTATCAGCATTCCATATGTTTAACAAGATGTCATCAATGATATTCTCAATTTTCCGTCCAGGCATTTTAGGAAATCTCCTATTAATTTTCTTTTAGACACTAATTTTACGCCGTAATATAGGTAGGCAGTTGCAATTATTTGTCAATTTGCAAAATTCATTAATGTTGGGGCATGGTATTCAAGATTTTAAACCAGAAATAAGTCTGATATTTAATTAAAATCACCTGTATGTGTGTAATACTTTTCTGCAACGTAACTTGTTTATTAACCAGCCACTCATTTGGTAAATATATGCAAAATTCAAATGGCTTATATTACAAAACTTAATATAAATATAACGGAAACTTACTTAATTTTAGATACATATTTATTTCAACGATACTTCGAAATAAATATAAATTACTAGCAAGAAAGACTTATGCTTAGTTAGTCAGATAATACATATTCAATTAAATATTTAAAAAATCCAATTAGAACCAGTCGACACTTTCATTTTCTCAGAAAGAAAACTTAATAAGCATTTTCCTTAAAGAACATGCAGAAATCTGATCCCTGACTGGTCAGAGTTTCAATTAGTGCCGAGCAAGTCTTGTAGCCACATTTGCCATAAATATTATAGGTTAAAAGTTAACCATCTTGCACTATGGTGTGACAGGTTGTCGATGTTGCCAACCCACAACCTTTCTACAAGTATAACTTTAGACTTGGTCTTCCCACAGTCAAGTTTTCAGAACCTAGTATTGGTTATATATGCATACTAATTTCCATATTATATCTATAAAAGTTTAAATTGAATGAGGACCCAAGCTGTGTCGGACAAGTTTTTGGCTATAAATTAACAAAAAAAAAACATCTGCTTTTTACCTCAGATGTTGTTGTTTGACATGTTAAATATTAAACGACTTACGTCTTTATATAGAAAAAAAAAAGATATTCTATAACAAGTAGAAGTAGAAAGATACTTATATAATTGCCTAGCTTCCTTGATTGAAGATGCACTAATAGACAGAAAAAATCATCTACCTCTGCTTCATCCTTTAGTGAGCTTGAATTTCAACATGTACACAGAATACTAGTCTGGATTGCATATGGTGTACATTAAAAGAGGTTTCTATTATTGCTAGATGCAACGACCAAAACAAAAGCACTTAACAAGAATAATTCAATTCACCCTCAAAAATTATGAGCAGAAATGTCGGAAAGCGTGACCACTGTGAGTGCAACAGTTAACAAAATGTGAGACGCAACACGTTACCAAGGTCGACGTACCATTATCACACGTTTCTTTTTCACGAAAGTGTTAACAGTGAACCGTCTTACCAAGCAAAAGCAACACTCCAACATGTTTTATTTAGAACGAGTCAGATAACCGCACCTTAGTACGTGCAACTAATAAATAATGCTAAGAAATAATGAGTTGTGGACCGGGAATACGTTGGTCCATGTCGTGTAATTTAAAACAAGTGAATTATAAGATGGGTTGTAGCCTGAGGCTGCGTTTATATCTTCTCATGTTCATCATCAACTAGCTAAAGAACTAACAAGCGGTCGAATGCTCCCAGAATTTGCATTGTAGCGGTCGATGGACAATTCACATGCAACCTCATGCTGTTTTATGCAGTCAGCAGTATGCGTTATATTCATTAACTCAGTTACGATAGCTGTTTCTGTACGTGCATTGATTAAACATTGCCAGTCAATTATAACTTTATAAGATAAGATTGAGGATAACATAGACATAATCATCATGCATAAATATTTGCATTCAATCATGTAGCTTAACTAAGATTGTTCTGAGATTACATCTTGCACTGCGTTGATGTCTTTTAGATTATTTACATTATCTCTTTTTCCAGTATCGATGTATTACTTAACGTGTTCTTAATTATTAACGTGAGCTTATGCAGATTCCGGTACAGTATTAACTTTTCAATTAATTATAATTTTAGAACATTTCCTTAAATTCTCGTTCCTTGAACGACCAAACGGATCGTGATTCTTGCCAACTCTATTGAATCTGTCGGTTATAGATACCGTTGAATATTTCACGAATTCTAACGTTTCATATGAATCATCTGATAAAGAAAAGTATTAGAATGAATTTCGCTCGCAATTTTCAGCATTTGAAAGTGCAGTGCAATTACTGTTCATGACAAAAACGACACACATAATTCGACAAAATATGTCATTATTGCATTAGCACGGAGAGTTTGAAGAAATTATCTCTTTCATACAGACAGATACATTCATGTGCACTAGTAGCCTGCTCACGATTTAACGTCATTTTTATTGTTCTACCCACATTTTCAAACACTCTTGTGTTATCGGTTTTATTCGAGTCGTTAGCAATGCTTTTAAATTTACAATCAGCATGTAAAATAGGACAAAATTTGGATAAATATTTGATTGAAAATAATTAATAAATTATGTTCTGATAAAGTGCCTACAGTACAGGTCAATGACCAACAGGAACAGAAATTAAATAACAGAAATTTTATTGGAATTGTGTATATGCATCGTCATTTAAAAATAACAATGTATAGTACCTACCTCATTTAGTTCAAATTGCACCTGTGGGTCGCCCTCTTGGACCGTGCATTCATTAAACATATTGTGTGTAGGTACCTACCTAATTAATTACGAGCAACCTAAATTGATGTGTGTGTGTGTGTTAATTTTAATTCAACTTTGCCCAATATATTTACCAAGGTGGATTACCTTCACACGAAACATAAATAGCACTCAATTTGTTGCATGTACAGCAACGATATTGTTAGTAGTCAGAGCGCTAATTAGTCCTGGTAGAATTCCATAAATGAGGGTAGTCCAGCAGCAAATTAGCGAAGCAACCGAATGATTCACATTACCCAAATTCTACAGTTAATGGAATCTTCATATCTCAAAGTAACTGGATACGAACCGTAAACATGAGTAAAAAACGTTAGTGACGAATTTGTGACGGTTTTTAAACGGGTTCGTTTACCTGATTGAGTCCAGCATTCCGGACAATCCTGACAGAGCGACGCCCAGTCGAAGGCAAGGTCCTCGAAGCTCGCCATGGCTACACCCACTTAATCAAGCCAGTCCACTCCGCAACATACTATCAAACGGCTATTCAAATGCCGGTCGCACTAACACTTCAAACACCATCCGAATCAAGTTTTCATAGTCCTTGTAAGTTCATTAGTTCATATCTTTGAAAGTTTTGGTTAAATGTCAAAGCACTGGTATCGTTTAGTCGTAAATAAACGTTATCTGGTGTAAAGTTCGCGGCGGCTGTTTCCCGCGGTCGTTCGTTAGTATCGGATGTGCACGCGCACGTAGATAAGCGGCCGGCGGAGCACTGCGCGGTAACCTCGCGGACCACTCGGGATGTGTCGCTGACTCGCTGCTCGCTCGCCACTCGGAACCTGTTCTCGGGCCGAGGCACAGGCGTTCACTCAGCCCGTGCACTCTTTCGATTTCAATGAACCGTTAACGTTCTTTTCTTGTTAGGTGTGTCTTATCTACACGACATCACGTAACACTGCACCGACAATCCGTTGTCGCACAATAGGCGAGCGCCGGATAGGTACTAGCTAAACCAGATCTCGGTTTGGAACTCGGGAGATACCTAATAGACGAAGGTGTTGCAAAGCTTGTCGAACTAAAACCTTTGTCATTTGCATATGTAAATGTTGGATATTTGCTTTGGAAATACATTCGTGGCACGTAGAATGGCCGTTACTGGCGGTCGTCCTTATGCAAACCCACGCGCTATTCAAGTGCAAGCTATGAGTCTTCGAGGTACTATAAATATTTTGAGTGTTGTGTCGATGTTATGGGTATTTTATTGTCATACATATTCCACACGGGCTGTAAGGTTTTCTAAGAACAATGTCTAAACATTGGCAGCGCAGTGAGGTGTTATTAATTTATACGGTGGCAGGCAGCAAATAGGGTGTAAACATGTTCTGAATACATTAAATTCATACATAAACCGTTTTACAAGTCATATTACCTGCCTACAGCCATCTTAGCCCTATTTGGACGTGAATACAGGCCGCGTTCTTGCATAAGGGCAAAATGTCAAAGAAATCGAAAACAACCTTATTTTCAGTAAAAGTTTTGGCTGTTCTCGTAATTTATCCAAAAAACTTTAATAACGATGTGAGGCATGATACGAAAGTAAAATTATGATTTTCAATTTGAAAATTACTCTCATTTTCGGGCTAAAACAGTTTATAATTATAATATTATATGAATGTGTAACATAGTAAGTGTGTCATATTCATAAAATCATCATAGAGTCAAAATGAAGACACTCATGCAAATAGAAACTGCATTCATTATAATGATACTACAATTTAATGCTAACTTAATTGTTTTTGGCATAAAATAGGCATTAATTGCGAAGCACTATTCGTCGTTATAATATTAAAGCAGAAAGCGGTAAGTGAGAGTATTTGACGAACGGTAAGACAAACGTTTGGAAGGTAGGGGTATACTATGTGACAAGAAATTTTGACAGCATATCACCATCCAGCTCACTAGATGCCTCGTACCTACTTGAAAATTAAACTGTTGCCTACCTAAGGTCTAAGGTAACAGTTGAACACCCCGTCTCTTCAGGGCAATCGACGATTCATAGTCTACCTCCCTTTCAAGGTCCGCCCATTTCAGGTGAGTAGGTTCATAACATAAGAGCTGTTATAAACAAGTGGGCGAGGGTTTAATTAAATCCATCACGGCCGAATGGCTGGAACACTTCGCTCGACACGTGCTGTTTAAATTACGGTTATTATGGAATATGTTCGTTCAGGTGCACGTACAAAATACATCTCTAGGTGTGCAAGTAGTTATGAATCACTCTTTGTTTTTGATTCAGGTCTCGTTTTGAGCTACTTTACAGTAGCGTTTCAGATCCGTTCAATCTGATATTATGTACCTGGTCTACTTTCATAAATTGCAGCTACAATTTCAAATCTTCGTGCAGATCCATCAGATTCTTTATCCTACTCTACGTAACATGTCTTCCCATTCTTTGTCTATGTACCTCTATTATTTTGGGATCCCCAAGGACCAACTTCGTGTCCCAAATACACGAGCAGGCAAAACTGCGTGTACAGTTTAATATACGTATATCTTTTGCAGGCAGCAAAAACGGTTAGATTTAAATCTTTTAGACCAGGACCAATTGCGCAAAAGATCCATTCTTTTACGAAAACTTGCTTTTACACTATTCAATCTGTAATTATGAATAAAATCCTAAAGATTTTGTACACTGCAATTATTTACGGCTTGCAATGACACAAACCATAAAATAGCAGTCTAGAATATAGACCAAAAGCAAGAAGTTTGACATAAGCAAACACAACAAAAAGATAATGAAGAATGATGAGGAACAAATATCTCGACAATTAGGTCGCTGGTTCATCTACTAGCGGTATAGATTAGATTCTGGTTCTCATAAAACTTGCGAGTCATGTAATAATTACACTGTGATTATAATGGCCAATATATTTCTTGTATCGAACTTTTCATGATACCCGAGTTTTCTGAAAGCTAGACCACACCTGTCATTTGTGATTAATTGACGCGTACGAATAACATGCTATAGAATTATAGATGAGATTAAATTTAATAACACTTAAAAACATAAATAGGGACTCTCAGCGTGGAATTTGGTAACAGTTTTTTTAGATGAGAAAGATGACGCAGATGGATTGTTTGGATATCGTCAAAGCTTCGCCAAAATTCGATGTCTAAATCAGGCTTCATGTGTGCATTGAATCGAACATAACAATAACATCATAGAAAATCGAATAATCCTTAGTGGTGACTATTAAGCTTAATTCAATTTTCAATGTGAAATAGTAATTCAAAAGCTCAAAATCAAATCTCAGCCATTCATCTCGAATCAACTTCCTCCAAGTCAGATCGGGGTCAATGATAGAAACAGGAAGATTCATAATTATCTACATAAACGTTCAGTTTTCTGCACTTAGTAATTACGTTGCAAAACTAAAGTTCTTGATCAAATCTAGGCTTTCATGTCCGTTATTTTAGACTGAGTCAGTCTAAGAACGGCTTGTGTTGCAAGGTTATGTCACCAAGTTTGACAGAATGTAACTTTGATACCTGTTCCGAAATAAGAACGCACCTACATAACGATATTTTTGTTCGATTGTGGTATAAAGGATATGATTACGAATGAATACGGACTGAAAAGTAACTGGAGCAATTGCATGAAAAAAAAAACTGGTAGACATTGGGTAACTACTGACTAAGGTATCTTAAAAGACTGTGTTAATTTTATTGCGAGGACCAGTAGACCAGGGCGTCAAGTCTGCTATTACAATAGTGTCACAGTGTCAGAATGATCTATCATTGATTTCATAATTGTTGATTTTGACTTTGGTAATCTGCTAAATGGCGTCATTATGACTTTGCAATGTTCAACCAATAATACTTCATAGAAAGAAATGGCATAGAATGGCAATCTCGTACAAATGTTGTTTGCTATATTACGAATTTCTTACTACTTCAGATTGCTTAAAATAATATGTAAAATGTTAATGAAATCCGTTACGAATAAATGTTTAAATGTCATTATAACACAAATCTATTACGAGACCATTGACCGATCAGTGATCGACTAATGAATTTAGCAGATTACGAACTTTTCGCAAAATGACAATGAGATCGTGTTATAATGACGAATTTAAAAATAGTAGACTTGACTGGTATACTGAATCTAAATCTGGTCTTTACTTGGTCTTTACTATTTCGGGAGTTCGGTCAAAAAGACCACAACACCAAACATTCAAAGCCTGCATGCTACTTTTCTAAACGAAAGCCTACGCTTCACTGCTCACGCGGAAAAAAAAATCAGCCAATAAAAACTTAACCTACATACATAATAATCCTTGCATTCGTAACGAAGTAAATAGCAACGTAACAGGGCGTCCTTGAACTGCAGTAACACCGCGAAACAATGAACTAGACGGGTGGACGAGTTTTAAATACTTACCTAGGTACTACTTCAGTACTGCACTTTGTAGTACTTGAGCTACTCATTCAACTGAACGTCAGGCGAGGACAACGTACTCTTGACGTAACAGGGTTCAGGGTTAGGACTGCTTAAGGCTGTAAGAATGGTACATAGATGGGCGACTCGCCGTTCGTCAAGGACCTTGCCGGGGTCGACAGCGCGTTGTGTTCTACGCGTGCAAAGAGCTGTCAGCAATATGACGGGCCCCCCTTAGAGGGCCAAAGCCTGCCGGGGTCGCGGGACTGTCTTATCAGGTAATCGTGGCCCCGGAACGTAAAGGGCTATATAGAAGGACACCGTGGATTTTAGTCAATAGAAGTCTGACAGCTCCTCCCGTCCTGCCCTGGGTGGGAGGAGTCATTTGATGATTTTACGACGTAAAAATAAGAATGTTACATAGATGTGTGTGATGTTGCAAGCTCTTGAAGCTATCAAAAGAAATGAGATTGAAAACTATGATCACATGAGAACCAGTTGGGCTAGATATTAAAACGTGACAAATTGATACAAGTGCAACATGCCATTGTTGTTATTGGTTCCATCAATTATTCAATTAATTTCATTATCTTTTTGATCTCCAGTCAAAACAATTTCAGAAGACGTAAAAAGAAAGCAAGAAAACTAGTTGGGAGTTTCCCTTCCGTCATTAACGAATCCGGATTTCCACCAAAAAAACAACGTTACACATACGGTACCTACTTCATTCTGCAACCAGTTTACAGCTGACGTAGATTCGAAGTTTATGTAATGAGCTTTACCCGGCCATTTTGAGAAAGGTCTGCAAAAAGGGTCGTGGCCAAGTGCCATATAACCGAACGCTCGTAAAACGGGCTGCAAAAAGGTTCTACCCATCCCTAACAGATGGTCTGAAGAAAAAAGGACATGTCATAACTATAAAAATAAATGATCTTTGGGAAAAGAGACCGTCCTTAACCCAGACACAGACGAAAATCTGCATAAGACAACTAGGACTGTATTTTTTCGTGATTATTTTAATGACCTACCTACCAATATCCGCAGATTTGGTGAAAATAAGTAGAGGCAAGGGTTATTATTAACGACTATCTCATTTTACTAAGAACAAAAATTCAAAAATAAAAGTAACGGCTCATTCAATTAAATGAGATACGGAGGCATTTTGAAATAGCATGCAATGTACGCTTTCTATACTGTCAATTTGATAGATTTAACTAGGCATCAACAGGGAGTTGAATACGCGCGAAATTGATTTACACCCACATTCAAATACAGGTAGATAATTATTATTTCTTCTTACCTATATTTTGCTTCTAAGCCGTGCTTATTTGCTGTCTACTGCATTCAACTATTATTTTCTCCAGTTTCATTAAACTTGAGGTGTTAGTGTAGCTGGATTTTACAAGTTTACGTTTAATTAAGATTATTATTGCTGCTGCTTTATTAGTATTACAATCATAATCTACTTTACTTTTATGTCCGTCACCTGTATTCGTTTAAAAGCTACAGGTGACCAAGATGCAGATCCAAAAGAATGAAAAATCATAAATTACAACACTTACAAAACAAAGTTTCAGTGTAACTATAGTCTATAAAATCATGAAAATCGATGAGGGCGCTGCGGATGCCATCGGCTTGTTTTTCGACTCGTTATCTAAGTATTGCATTTTTATTCCTTTTTAAGTCTACGGTGAAAACGAGTCGCAAAGCAAGTCGGTGACATACGATGTACCTTGATTTAGTGCTGCCCTACTTTGAATAATTTTAGTTCCCTCAAACATCGTTTTCATGATTTTATAGACAGACTTTACCTTCTAACTTTTATGGGGGGGAGGTGTAATCATCAAATGAGTCCACTCGCTCCGAGTGGACCTGAATGGTCTATCAGACTCTTACTGATTAAAAATCCATTCTGTTTCTTCGGTTTTTCTTTGAGTTGAGGGCCACGGTGGCCCTATATGACAGTCTAGTGACTCCAGAAGTAATTACGAGTACTAACCTTGCAAGCTAGCACAACCTGTTTCTACCTACTTACCTAATTTGCAGAGAGCACAAATATTAGAGTTGCGCTCAAAAAAAAACGAATCTGGGCCGCATGTGGACATCCTCTGCAAAGGTAAGTACTACTTAAAACAAAAAGTTCAACATAACAACCATAGATTAAGTAACCGTTTAACACATTCGTGTAATAAAACACGGACTATTTATTACAACGACCAAGGAAATTATACTACACCTCATAAGTATTAAAATGTATGGAATGTGTATAAGTGTGTGCCAATCTGTTTAGTAACATAAGCGGCCAGTGCATCTCATCTTGCGTAATTTAACTGAAACACAAGGAAGTGACAGAAGTAGAACGGACCTTTCTTTGAATATTCTTCATAATTTATTGCTAATCACAATCACATGTCTGATGTACGATTAGTGTTGAGTTAGATCATTATTTTTTTAACAGTTGTGCTTCGCTGGAACTGCGAATGCTTTTTTGGATTCTTTAGTACATAGACGCTATTTTCAGAAGTCGTAAGAGTTTGAGAAACATAATGTCTTTAATTTAATCTTTTCTAACGACTGCTAATATTATAAGCATGTATAAAGGGCACATGACACGAATGGAACAGCAGCGTGATTTTAGCTACGAGTCGGGTAGTCCCTTTCGCTCCACATATTAGGGCTTTGTCTCATTTGATCACATATCACAATGAAACAAAGGCCTCATTATCTATAACTTAAAGCCTCCTGCAGACACACGCGATTAATCGCGCTGCGACAACGAGCCAAGCTAATTTCCACTCTAAAAATACTGTGAATGGACCGCGACATGTCGCCCCGCGCGATTAATCGCGTGTGTCCGCAGGAGGCTTTACTATGGAACCAACACTGAAATAACAAAAAAATCTGACAGATGTTCTCACAGTTTTTTTTTTGTAAGTACTTAGTTGTAAGTTTGTAGATAGTTCAATTCACAGAACATATAAAGGAGGTTTATCTTTTCTGTGGTTCAATTGATAAATTCGCATAATTATTATCTAAAACAAATGAGTCAAAATAGTATCAACACTTTTAATTCCGTGACTTCATCACTGAAACATTGAAATAATAAGATAGCAAATGATGATAATGATGAACTTTGTGTTCAATATTACAAATTACTACCTTCTCTAATCATTCTACAAAGGATTTTCTTTCGTGACTGCACAGTATAAACGACACAGAATGATGTTAATCTGTGATAAACACAGCGTTTGTGAAAGGTAGACCTTTGCTGATTGATTGTAGGTCAGATTTATCAATGCCAGCAATGGCGGACCAGGGGTATAGCAGATAGCTGATGATCTATAAACGTTTTTTATGTTCACCAATGTACCCGAGTACATTGTTCTATTTCTGATAATCTCACGGTAGATTGGACTAGACATTAGACGGTCATGGCCCTGGCACCTTTAAGATGTTTATAAAATAAATCGGAACATAAAGCTTTAACAGATATCAGAACCGTGCCCGGGACAAAACGGAGTTCGTCATGTCCCGGTTGTGGAGGTAAGTTAGGCAGTCACTCCACGTAAAATATTGATATTCTGACGCATCTGGTTCGACTGGAAGCCGACCTCAACATAATTGGGAAAAGGCTAGGCAGACGTAAGAAGTATAGGCACAATGCCGATTTTTTGAGCTCCCGCCCAAGTACGATCCGTCTACGTTCCGGGAACGGCCCTGCTATAATGTTAACAAACATTAAAAGATCCTCAAGGTATTCAGTTCCACTAAACCACATTCAATAAAGGATGCAACAACAGAATAGTTTAAACCAGTATCCTACGCTGTAGGTCAAACAAACACGGCACGTTTTAAGTATTGCAAAAACGTGCTACTAAAACCAATGACCTAAAAACATCTCTTTTTGGCAATGACAGTTATACGACCAATCGTAAACATCCTTACATAGCATTGGCTGCAAGTGTACTACTATTTTTTTTATTACCCGACTGCGCCAGAAGGAGGATTATGTTTTTCGAGTGTACCTATGTATGTGGGTATATTTCTTTGGCACGCTCTGCAACGCTAAACCGTTTGATGGATTTTAACTTGAGAGGTGTCGTTAGATTCGTCTTAAATGAGTGTCACTGGGTACATAAAACTGGCCAAGTGCGAGTCGAACTCGCGTGCAAAGGGTTCCAAACTAAAAATATTTTTTTTAAATCTCTCACATTCTATCAAGTGGGGTATCAAAATAAAGGATTTTAAAAATGGTTTACTTAAATATATTTAACTTATAAATGCTAAAAACAACAAAATATTTTAAAACAAGAAAAAGCTGCTGTTCTGTTGGGCTTGTTTCTTTCTTTTTAGTTTTTATTTAAGTTATTTTTTTCATGTATTTTTTAATGTGTTTTTAGTTTTTACGCAGTCGGGTTTTTTGTTTTTTTTTTTAATATTTTCTTTTTAAATTATAGCCAAGCTGTCCCACAGCTGGGCAAACCTCTCAAACCTAAGTCTTTCCAAGAAGCTGTTTTTCTATGTCGAACCAGCCCTCTTTGTTTTGGGTGGGAAATCGTCAAATGGGTCCTCACGCACTGTATGGACCAAAACGGTCTGTCAAAATTGTACTGATTAAAAATACCCTTCTCCTTTAATTGCCTTTTGCGTTTCAGGGCATGGTAACTTCCAAAATACAGCCCCGTCACCGTGACAAACCTCGGACTAGTCTCCACGCTTCTTTAAGTAGGTATTTCTTGTGTGAACCAATTTAAACTACTTTATTTAAAAACGGAAGCATTGTTTAAATAAATGTATCATTGTTTCAAACGTCAATTTAAATTAGGTGTCTTTCACCATGCCACAAGTACAATAAACGATTTCTTCAACAATCGCAACAAACTTTCTGTCATTGACTTGGCAATGGATTGTTAATTGTAATTATAATTTATAAACACTTGCGGCTGCTTGCAAAATATGTTGTATTCAAATGTCCATTTAAACGTTGGATCATTTCTATTTGACAATGCAACGTCTAAGTAAATTCGAAACACGATGCTGGGTGAAATCGCTCGTATGATACGCTCACGTTCCTCTTGGCTTACTTAGCGCTAGACTGGGTATAAGTAGACTCACTTTAATAAAACAAAGTGTTTTTAGATATCGCAATTTATTCACAAAATCTCTAATTTAACACCAAGAGGATAGAAATTGTCTTCATGTCGTATTCTTTCCCACGGACAGAAATCCTGACGTGTTCGAGAAGTATTTAGCATTCGCCTCGTTGATGCGCGTCTCTGCTGCTTGTGGATTCACGATTTCGAGACCCTGTAACAAAAAAAAAAAACACCGTTTTAGTCTTTTGAATGCAACAACAGACCTATTTGCCATATACAAGGTTAGTGAGAATGCATTTGTTTTGTTCTGAATATAGTAGGATGCATCATCGTAACACAAGTTGGGTTTTAAACAGAAAACACTTCATTAGGTGTTCAAGGCAAGCAAGTAACTTCGTAATGTATCAATTAAGCACGTTGAAGTGATGAGACGGTTCCTATGGAAGTGGGCAGAGTGTTACAAAGTAACACGCCGTATAATTTCTACTCAAATGAGCTCCATAATAAAGGAGGAGTAAATAAATATCTACAATCTTCTTCACTAACAAGACAACTGTGACCTGTGGTTTAAATCAGTTCGTTATTCGTGTCATTACTGCGCATTCCGTTTGTTATTCTGTCATTATCCCGCGGCTGTAATAGCATGCCAACACAGCAATAATCCGCATCGTACGTAAGTAGACAAGTAAGGCGATGCCAAGTAATGACCATCCATTTAATTCTTGCTTATCACGTTAGAGGCTTTTTGCGCTCTGTCGAGTCGCTTCATTTGTTGATACAAACGTTCACGCGATGTACGGCACGAGTTCTTTATCAATTTACATAACAAGCAACAAGGCAGCCGGCGCAACCATTAAACAACCGCAGATGTCCATAAAACAATAAATTTCATTTCAAATAACTTCAATACTTTCAGTAATTTTATTTGCGTCGCGGTCACAGACAAATTAGTTTCGGTAATGGGATTTACGATTTTGAGGAAACCATAAAGTGTTATGATCGCTGTTTCCTAGGAGTTTGACCCACTAAGTAATCGATGGTAATGCTCATTTGTTTTCAATTACCACGAACGTGTGCTAGAAACAAGTATCACTTTACTTAAACAATGGTAAAATGATGTTAGTATGATCACTTTCTCCTTAAATATTGTTATTGAAATTTGCAATGAATAAAATATTCAACATGAAGTCGATTCCGCCAAGAAATCTCGACAGTGCTTTAGAAATTTGATTCGATACATAATACCAATCGATGCACGTATCTACAGCTTTTACGGTATATCAGGTATAGGCGATGCACTTGTGTGTAGTGCGATGGGGGCATAATCTCGCTGATTGCTATCAGGCAGCTAACGGGTCTGGATGTTGCGGGTTAACGCCGAGCGAGCCGCCGGGCGGAGGGCAATGGATAAACGCATCTATACTTACTAGTCTATCTGTGCTAAACGTTTGGGCGTGGTCCTATATTAATGGGTAGCGGTGTTTTTGGGAAGCTCACCATGCTTCTTGTGTATATCGGTTTTTCTTATATGCCAGACTCAATAACAAATGAACACAGCAACATCTTTTTCGAACAGCATAACGAACACTTAACACGTTCAACGAAGCAAAAGATTGCAATTAACTCATGGAAGATTTAATTTTAGTACTTAGATTAAAAGCTGCTTTCAAACGATAGCATTTATCCCATAAAAAACTGGTTAGTTATCGTAATTATTTCAATAAAGATAAGTGTATCGGAAAATCTGCAGCAATAAAATGGTGTGCTCAAAAGTTACTCTCTAAACTTGCAGGCAGTATTCCCATTTTGATGTATATCTAAATCTAAACGAGGCTCAACATCGTTTAACCTAAGGGCGTAGCCATTCCCATAGCACAAATACCAACAGCGAAATGTAAACGGAGAAAGTTTTGTGGTAACCCGATCGCCTGAAATACTAATAGGTAATTTTCTCGGCTCGCCTACATGCAACTCGCAACTTTAGAGTAGGTATGGAGTAGACGAGCACTTATTGGTCATTACCATTCTACAGTACCTACTTATGTGCTGTCGTTTGGATAAGTTGGGTTCTCTAATTCCTTACCTTGACTTAAAAATACCTTAATGATATACTCCCCGGTATGCAATTATTAAAACTATAAATCCTTCATGTATGTTTTTATTAATTTAATCCCTTAATCATGAGATGAATAAAAACTTACAGGTAAGTAAACTTTTTCCTGCCCATATGTTTTTCAGCTGGTGTCGAAATGAATAGGTACGTGTTTGGCTAAGAGCTGTTATTACTTGAGAACACATAAGGTGCTGATGAATTTATTATCTGTATGAGCTAAAGTAGCAGAGTAAACGTATTTGTCTTCCAAAAGCATTAAAATTAAAAATAGACTAAAAGTTAAGGTCGCAAATGCATAACTCTCATAGCTACTTTCTATGTAGGTACCATATGATACATAATAATTTATTTATTTTACTATTTATGTTCACAAAATACAACACAGGATAATTATAACATAGAACTCAGTACAAGGGTACAGCTTGTTTCTATAGAAATTTCTGCGAGCAGACCCGCGAAAGGAGAAATGAAAAAGAAATGTAGACTATAGAGTATAGTGTAATATGTGATTCAGTTCACGTTCAGCTCCTTAACTTTATGAATATGGCTGCTTTTGTCCTACAATGAATTGTTTTGTAGGGTAAATGACATCGTCCACTTCTACTGGACTGCTTCGCCTTCTATGTTTGTTTTGAAAAACGCACTAAGCTTGATGCAGTCACAGTATTAATTAAGCTAATTTATGCTAATACATATTTATGTTTGACAATTCGTTTTTACCCAGACATTGAAGGAATCATAACGAGATACTTCTTACTTTAGGGTTTCCATTCATAATTTTCAAGCTTCCTATGCCAGGTGATGTAGAAGCCCTATTGAGACCACCTAGAAAAACGGGTGTGCCAAACAAATATTGACCTTTTCTGAGATAATAGCATCTGCCATGATCAAAAGATTGCAAAATGCAATCACTGACTTAAGTACAATACCACTAATTAAAGACAAAAAGATAATGAATAACCTAATGAGTCTTTTGAAAAAGATTCAAACACTTATGACACATATTGACGTTTAATCGCGACCGCATATCACTCTGTCAGAAAAATTCTGATGCTCTCCTGATTCTCTCGCATACTATCAGAAATTATGGTCCGGCAAACCCAATACAAAATGTGCCTTCCCGAAACCATTGAAGCGGACGATCCGTCAGAATTTTTCTTACAGTCTACGGTATTTAATACAAAATGTAAGCAGCGAATGCCCTCCAACGAGCTTTTTAATGTTTTTTACAGATTTTTTGTAAAAAACATTATTTCAACTCGTGTCGCGCTAAACCACCATAAATAAACAACGAACCACTAATAGGGTTGTAGACCCGACATA
Source organism: Agrotis exclamationis (assembly GCA_950005045.1). NCBI lineage: Eukaryota > Metazoa > Arthropoda > Insecta > Lepidoptera > Noctuidae > Agrotis > Agrotis exclamationis. The sequence goes on along the minus strand of OX465423.1, from coordinate 7,135,439 downwards.
AAAGGAGGGTTAAGAAACTGCGATCGTTCCTAGATAACTGTACGATGTTAGTGATGTTACATTACGCTGTTATGGGCCGTGCACATTACTGTTAGAACTTAGGACGTTGGGCACGGACTGCGGTGTATCGCAACTTGAAGATTTACGTGCGATGCAAGTATTTATGGACGGCGCGTTCCTATACAATTGTTTGTCGGTAAGTTATGATGTTAGGAAATGTTGGGTATTTATTTATGATACATGTGTGTGAATTAGACACCTAGTATATCTTTATACTAGGTGTCTCTAGCGTAGTATGGACATGTGATGCGGGGTAATGAGGAGCATAGTGAGCTTAGTGTGATTCAAAGATACAGTACTTCCGGGATCGCAGGACTGTCTTGAAGTATCCGTGACTCTGGAATGTATAGGCTATTGAAGGAACACCGTAGATTTTAGTCAGAACGAGTCTGACAGTTCCTTCAGCTCATTCAGACTCATTTTATGATTATGACATAAATAAATAGGGACAAATCTTAGTGAAGGATGGATTGTATGAAAGATTCATGTCATGGCTTTGAATGAATGTATGGACGAAAATGATCGTAAACAGAAAATATTGCTGAGGACAAGCTTTTAAGTTTATAAGAAATCAAGAATTAAAGCAAGGTCAAGTGAATTTTTTAGTAGTAGTGATTATGATTTCATCGTTATTTTATCTGATCTTCCTTCTTGGTCATTCGTCATTCTTTAGACAATTCGTTTTATGATTTGATCAGATTGAATTACAATATAAATCTGGTTATTTTTCAAGAGTTAATAAAGCAAATGTGTTGATGGGCTTCTCTCCTTCTATATTATTTTTATTCTATTAAGGTATCTATCTATAATAACGACTATGATGCGACAATGTTTAGACTTTAAAACGGTATCGTAAAGTTGTATGAACTCGTGTTGCTCACGTCAAGTCAAGGGCGGAGATTTACGTGAGATACGATAGTTATGACTTTAGCACTTAGACGTACTTAGGGTTGCCAGAGTTAAATTCAACTGAATATCGGGACCTAACCTACATTGTAACTTCAGGAAACAACACAAACAGTCATGAATTTCGACGATTTTGAAAGGCTTTATTATTATGCTAATAAGATAATATGTATTTTATTCTTTTCAAAAACGTTGCCCTCCTCTTGGAATTTCTCCTGTGTCGTCCTCCGTGCGTCGGAAAGAACTTTTTTCATTTGTAGATCTTTGACAGTCATTACTGTTAGACAGAAACTCGTAATAAAGTCTGACACCCAGTCTTAACAAGGGATGTCATATTGCCGAGTTATTCGGTTGTGGAGGTCAGACAGGCAGTCGTTCCATGTTAAATACTCATATTCAGCTAAATCCGGTTCGACTGGGAGCCGACCCCAACACAATGAGGAAAAAGCTTTGCAGATGATAATGAAGCTAGTGAATTCTTTTTTTACCATAAGTATTATACAGGCAGGTTTTCAAAAGAAGCAGAGGTAATAGACCATCGAATTAATAGTACTGTTTTTGTTCTAGCAACCCTGAATTCTCAGACGTATGTAATAGCGTTAATAATGGGAAGGGAAACGCGGTGATGCGGAAAATATAAAGACATAATGATCCCGCAGATGGGCAGAAATGTAAAAAACGTTGGCGATAATGAGCTGCCTGCATGTTTGTTATGAAGACAGGTTTTTGATGTTATTGAGGACGCGAATTAAATCGTCAGCGAGGTGGATGATGTCCTATGTTTACCTGGGAACTAAAAAAACTTACGAATCAGTCGCTTAGCGTGACATATTCTATCTCTATTCTACCAAGAGTAGACAAAGTTATTTCTATACAATTTTATTGTTTTTTGTGAAAAAAAAATCACCATGCTTAGGACGACAGAAGTCATTCTAATTCTTCTGTATATATTCTTCAGTCGTCAAATTCCGTTTGTACGGTGACATGCGACGCGTGAAGATCCGAGTGATCTTGGAAGTAGTATGGAATGCGATCTATAGAAGGGATTCTTGATGTTGCGAAAACTGAAGATAAATAAATTCATATACAGGCTGCCATTTTGTCTACCGTTTAATAAAAATAGAGCACGACAACTCGGTAGAATACTGCTTATCTATCGATTTTAGAGGGCTAGCTAGAGTGGCTTAAGGAAAAGAAAATCCTGTACACTAAGAAATGGTTTTCTAATGTCTTTAACGTGATGAATTGATTAATTTGCATATTTAATAAATAAATTATGCTTTATGCAAATTTAAAAAGATCTATAGTGCTGCAAAAACTAGAGGAAAGTCTTAATTTGATTTTAATTGGATCATAATTAGAGATATTATAATTCTGATGAAGGCAACACTAATATCAATTTCCAAAGATTATAAAACCGTAGAAGACGCGGTTATGGTTTCGTAATCATCATTAGGAGAGGGATATCTTCTAATATATAAAATTCTCGTGTCACAGTTTTCGTTGCCATACTCTTTCGAAACGGCTTGACCGATTTTGATGAAATTTTTTGTGCTTATCCGGTATCTATGAGAATCGGCCAACATCTATTTTTCATCACCCTAAATGTTAGGGGTAGTCAACACCAATTTTTTTTTAATTATTTATATGGCAAAACAACGTTTGCCGGGTCAGCTAGTAATAATGTAAGATTATTCTGTGCTCAGTAGAGTTTATTTATCTCAATGCAGACAAATCAGTTATTATAGATAATAATTAAAGCCATAATATGCAAAGGAAATTAAAAAATTTGAAAGAGTATTACATAAGTATAGATTTAAGCTATATACCAAAACAAAAGAATAGACAAGGAGGAATCTAATGCAGTCTTCATCGAACCGTGAGAGTATGATATCACACTCCTTCCTAATATCACAGACAAAAGTTATGTACCAAAAACACAGCCATTGTTTACATTTTAGGTCACATCTAAAAACAGCTACCTATTGTAAATCTCAATTACGTATAGATAAGAATGCAGAAAAATCTCAAAACGATTATGTATAATGAGAAGATGTCTCTATTCGTATTATGAAGTAAATGAATACGTGAGACAATGCACTGAAACAATGACTGTTAAGTGCGTACAACGACACACATTTTTTACAACAGTCAACGCGTTGTTATGTAATTTTAAAACGTTTAAGGCTTCACTCAGACGAGCAGAATTTGTTGACACTGCATCCGTGGTAAAATGTTTTCTACCGTGGACGGTAGCCGTCGATGCTTTGCCGCTTGCCGCGGCACAATGACGGCAGCCGCCAACGCTTTGCCAAAAGCTTTGCCGTGTGCCGCCCCAACGTGTTCAAAGATGGCGAAACTTTTAAGGGAAAATGAGGAGGAAATCGCCTCGCGACGTCCGATGCCATGGGCGTCTTCTGCTGCGACTGGGTTGAGAGGTGGATAATGTCCTCTCCCTCACAGCGCCCGCCTCCTCTTTTGCTAGCATGACTGCTTCGCAGAAGGAAGCAACCGCTCCCCATTCCGTCTCGCCCCGTATTATAGCATGGCCTCGACCAATGCAAGGCGCGAGAGGTCGCCGCCTATCGCCTTCGTGAGGACACGGCAGTGCTCTGCCCAAGCGGGGTAGTCCTGCACCGTATGCTCCACCGTGTCCTCCGAGCAATCCTCGCAAGTTGGCGAGGCTGATGGCTGCATTGGTATCTGCCGTCAATAAACACCGTCCGTATGTATGCAGCCTATGGTATGGAGTTTTTGTTAAGCCGGCTTGCATGACCGTTGCAGCGGTGTAAAGAGAGTTTGATTGTAGTTATGTACTTGTATGTAACTTTAATTGGACAGTATGTGCAAGCAATTTATTCCTGTGCGTTTGGTGCGCCTACTGTGTCTATTTATTTCTATAATTGTTGTACCACTATCTTGGGTTTACATTCCAGAACAGGTAATTTTACGATGAGTATTCGGATTTCTAACAATATAATGCAGAACTAATGGATGCCGTACGAAAGGGATGATTCATAAGATGATAACGAATTATAAAAGACTAGTTTTTGTTCGCAAGTTCACCCTGCACCCGCGAAATATATCCAAGGCGATAATCCAGGATATAAAGCATCTGCATGCCATATTTTATCCAAATCCATCATTCAGGTGGCGCTAGCAAGTAAACATAGCATTGATTTGTGCTCCTGTTATCTTAGTTTAAATAAATAGTAAAAGTCAAGTACGAACTGTGTAATAGTCTTCAAAGTGTAACTGGACATGTAAACCAGCTGTGACAGTGTTATGAAAGTTTAAAGTGCACAATAACTTAATAAAATAACAAAAGCAGTTAGATCTCAACAAACCTGGTTGATATTAACTATAAGTGTCTAATTAGACAAAAAGTTTGAGAAAAGTGATCAAAATCGTGACTTACGAACAAACCCTTTATATCAGTGTACACGAATAATAATCGAATAAAGTTTTAAACGCTAAAAAGTGTGTAGCAAGTTGCAATCATTCAAAATTGATATACTACGAGTAACTGCCAACGTTATTTCAAACAAAGAACTGAACTTTGAACTCATTAGCGCCGAGCGAATATTAAGTTATTGTCCCTGTAATGGAACTACTATTTCGACTACTGTTTCTGTAATCACCGTAGCGTGTTGGTTCTGACAGCGACCGTACGCAATTAGTCCTGACTTCGAATCCGTGTGGCACAGATTACATTTTGTGTTGTTTTTGGACCTTTTGTATCTTTACAACACTTTTTCAAGGATTTTTTGTGTTGTTTTTGGACTTCTTGTATCTTTACAACACTTTTTCAAACATGTCTAAAACGCTGCCTACATCTCCTACACAACAAGCTGGAACTTCTCGCTCCGAATCTGATATACAAAAATTATGTGAGGAAGACAGTCTTCTCTTGGATTTAAGCCCTGAACACATCACCCAGAGAGCAAATAAGCGCTCTAGGCCGATGAAAGATGGTAGCTATATGGAACGCTTTGATGACAAATTCTTGGGTCTGAAAAACGACATTAAATCCGATCTTAAGGATTTGGTAAATGAATTAATTGGCTCACAGAACTCCCGCATGGACCGATTTGAAGAGCATATCCTAGAAATTAAATCCCATTTTACAAAAATCGAGACAACAAACCAAGAAATCGATAAATCGATGACAGCTATTTCGAATCAGTTAGTCGCTTTGGATTTGAAAATTTGTAACTTGGAGGTTGAACGTAACGCTATGGCTAAGAAGCTTATTTTGCTTGAAGAAAAGATAGACAATTTAGATCGCAATTGTGTTAAGACCTGCATCGAGGTTCGCAATGTTCCCCGGTGCCCAAAAGAATCTAAAAGCAGTCTCTTCACTATGGTTCAACATTTATCCAAACGACTAGAAGTTCATATACAGCTTTCTGACATCCGTGATGTATCAAGAATGCCCTCAAAAAAAGAAAGTAAGACCTCGAACTTAAGCATTGAATTTACAAAGACGCTTCAAAAAGACGTTTTTATGCGAGCTGCCAAACAGTATAACACCGACCATCCTACTGACAAAATTAACTCAAGTCACTTAGGCTTCGATGGACCTAAAATACCTATTTATATTGCCGAGCAGCTTACACCTCTTTCTAAAAAGCTGTTCTATGCAGCCAGAAACTTCGCCAAATTGAACGGTTTTGCCTTTTGTTGGACATCAAGTGGTCGCGTCATGTTAAGGAAAAATGCCGATGGTCAATACATTATAGTAAAAAACGAAGAACAACTGTTGCAAATGTCCCAACCAATTAATGCATGACTAAAATGTAATTTAATTTTTGTATCTTTTCTAAAATTGTCAAAACTCTGTATTTACTTTACATTTTTAGTTGTAGTTATGTTAAATATTAACTGTTGGCTTACACGTACATTAACACACACATTAACACAATACATCAACTTTACAAATCAGTCCAAATTCTTCATTACATTCACGCTTCTCATACATGTTTCTCACGTGATTTATACTAACCTGTTGCCCAAGCTATCGATGCCACATAATATGATCATTGCACTCACTGCTAAAAAATGGTTGATAACGTGAATACATTCATGGACACTGTAGACGAATTTTCTGTATCAGATTCACATGCTTGTACCCCAGAGCAGGCTAAGACTTTCATTAAATATCCAACACATTATTTAAAAATCCTTACTCAGAACATAAGGTCAATCAATTGTAATTTTCTTAGTCTGCAGACACTACTAGAAAGACTTGCTATGAATTGTGATATTTTAGTCCTGACGGAGTGCTGGTTGTTTTATTTATTTATTTATTTATTTTACTATTTATGTACACACAAAATACAACACAGGATAACTAAAAACATAGAACTCAGTACAAGGGTACTGCTTATTTCTATATAGAAATTTCTGCCAGCAGACCCGCGAGAGGAGAAAAGAAAAAGAAATGTAGACTATAGTGTGTGAGAGGAGGAATAAAAACCGTCAAAAAGTGGATGCTAACCTAATCTAACCTAACCTATAACATACGAATACATACATAATAATAAATAAATATTAATACTTATACATACACTTATAAAAATATATAGGTACCTAATGCAAAAAATATAATAAATAAATAAATATATATATATATATATATCAATAAATTACAATTGTGATGATAGATAATGCTCTTTTAATCTGTTTTTAAATAGTGAAATTGTAGTTAAGTCACGGATGCTAGGCGGAAGTGAGTTCCACAGCTTTACAGCATGGGCGGAGAAGGAATAAGAATAGTAACTGGATTTATGAGGAGGGGATTTAAGTAGGGATCTGAGGTGCGACCTGCAAGGTGCGTCGCTAGGACGGGCGTAACTAAATCGTTCTCGCAGATAAGAGGGATAGGAAGGGTTGTGAAGGATGTTGAAAAGGAGACAAAGGATACGAGTGTTCCTGCGAAGGCGGATTGGGAGCCACTTGAGTTCCTTGCGAAAGTGGGAGACGTGATCATATTTACGGAGACCGAAAACAAATCGAATACATAAATTTTGCAAGCGCTCAAGTTTGTTTAACAGCTCCTCAGTAGCATCCAAATAGCAGGCATCGGCATAGTCTATGATCGGCTGAACAAGAGTTTGAGCCAAAGAAATTTTAGTCTTCAAGGGCAAGACACTCTGGAGACGTTTCAGCGAATGCAAGGAAAAGTGTACCTTACGACTGACTTCATTGACCTGAGCCCGCCATGAGAGATTGGAATCAATGATTACACCCAAATCTTTGGCAGTATCTGTGTAGTCGATACACACACCGTCGAGGTATAAAGGCGGCAGAGATGCAACAAGACCCGCACCACGGACAAATCGGCTGCCTATGATCATGGCCTGCGATTTAGATGGGTTAATTCGCAGGCCAAATGACTTAGCCCAGGCATTGATATTGGCCAGGTCTAGATTCATGGCACCAATGGCAGACGCCGCATCTGCTGTAGTAAAATGACGATAAAGCTGCAGATCATCCGCATAAAGATGGAAACTAGAAGAGATTACTTTCGTAACCATATTAATAAAAATTGAGAAAAGATGAGGAGAGAGAACGCCACCCTGAGGAACGCCCTCAGTAAGGCTACACCAATCAGAGAGATTCTCTTCTAGGCGAACACACTGAGAACGTCCCCGAAGATAAGAATCAAACCAGGCTAAAGCGGAAGAAGAGAAATTTGTTGTTGTGTTCTAGTAATCATCATATTCCTAACATTCAAAACTTTTCCATGTACAGTACTGCCAATAATATAAATCAAAGTGATGGTGTCGTAGTGTACGTCAGGTCAAACCTTACTGTCGCCTGTGAGGAACTCAGTTTTGGTTCCGCCACCGGTCTAGTAGTGAGAGTGGGGTCTGACGTGGCCATTCTGTGTATATACCGTTCGCCTTCGATAAGTAATATTGATAATTTCCTTTCCTCTCTCAACAACTTCCTTCCTACTTTATCCAATATCAAGACTGTTGCTATTACTGGTGATATTAACGTAGATATAAAGCCACTGTCACCTGATGCTCGGTCGCACGACTACCTCAATACCCTTGCATTTCACGGATTCCTTCCAACCCATACTTTCCCAACGAGAGGTAACAACTGCCTGGATCATTTGTTATTAAGGACCACAGTGTCATCTATTTCACTAGTTTTCGATACGACTGTAACCGACCATTTTTCCTCCTTGCTGTGTATTTCTGTTAAAAAAACAAAATGTGATATTATTAGAACCATCAACAAAATTGATTTTGATTCCTTGGATAAGAAAATGGTGACACTGGACTTTGCACGCGTTTACTCAGAGGTAGATTGCAATATTGCTACTGATGCTCTGGTTGGGCTCATGGCTACCGCAATATCCGAAAACTCTTCCACCAAAAATATACCATCTAGTAAAAGGATATTCAAACCATGGATCACCCCGGGCTTGCTGCGGTGTATTAAACACAGGGACTTACTCCATAAAAAATTGAAACATTCACCAAATAATGTCACGCTAGAAATCTCGTATAGGCGATACAGAAACTTCTGCAATAAATTATTAAAAAAAGTCAAAAGACACTTCGATACACAAGAGCTCGATAAAGCTGGACAAAATCCAAAAGTTCTCTGGGAAACTATAAAAAGAATCACATACACACAAAAACCACAACATGCATCAACACAACTACTTTCACACTCGGACACTCCACTCCAGTCTTGCCATAACCTAAATAAATTTTTTGCTGACATAGGAAAAAAACTTGCAGATAATATTATCAACGATCCTTCGCCTAGCTTACCTTGCTGTCATTCTACCGTCTCTCCAACATCATTTGTACTGGATCAAACAGACGTTGATGAGGTCAAATCTGTTATTCAGTCTCTTAGATCCACTGCAGCCATTGGGTGGGATGGTATCTCCTCCGCGGTATTAAAGAGATATTGTAACGTTCTTGCGCCAGTATTAAGCTATGTATTTAACCTCTGCTTTAAGACTGCTGTCTTTCCGTCAGCTTTAAAAAAGGCTATTATACACCCTATCTATAAGGGTGGCGATAAAAACTCCTTTAATAATTATCGCCCCATAGCCGTCCTTCCTGCCCTCTCGAAGGTCCTTGAGCGACTAATTAATAAGAGACTTGTAGGTTTTTTCGAAAATAATAACGTGTTTTCCTCTCAACAATTTGGGTTCCGGAAGAACAAATCTACCTCTGATGCAATTCATGAAGTAACGAACTTCATAGTTGAGAAAATTAACAACCGGAAGAAAGTGCTTACAGTGTTTCTTGACCTCGCCAAGGCCTTTGACACCGTTCCCATTTCTACCCTTTTAGTTAAATTAGAGAGAGCTGGAGTCAGAGGACTGCAACTCGAACTCCTCAAAAGCTACTTAACTAATAGACTGCAAATTGTAAAAATTGGAGACCATCTTAGCGACGAACTGCCTATATTTTACGGAGTGCCGCAAGGCAGTATACTCGGCCCAACACTATTTCTCATCTTTTTGAATGACCTTTGCAATCTCAATATCACAAATGCAAAAATTGTGTCATTTGCTGATGATACAGCTCTTACCTTTTTCGGTAACTCGTGGTCAGAAGTTCAGAACTTTGCACAAAATGGCTTTAATTCTGTTTTAAACTGGCTTCGATCTCACGTTCTTACGCTCAATACATCTAAGACAAAATTTATGACCTTCTCTATCTCACCGACCACTCAACCTGAAATTCCTATTTTCCTAAAAGCTCATTCATGCAACAGTACACATTCGCATACATGTAAATGTTCATTCATTGAAACGGTTGATACTATTAAGTACCTAGGCATAACTTTAGATCGCTATTTGAATTATAAAGCACATATTAATGCATTAATAGGCAGGGTCAGAAAACTAATATACATTTTTAAATGTCTTCGCCACGTTGCTAGACAGTACGTTATTCGAAATGTATATTACGCCTTATGCCAGTCCATTATTACTTATTGTATAAGCTGTTGGGGCGGCGCAACTAAAACTGCCCTTAAACCATTGGAAGTGGCCCACAGAGCCATACTGAAGATTGCCACTTTTCGACCTATTCTGTACCCTACCGCAGAGCTTTACAAAAATTGTAACGTCCTCAACGTAAGGCAACATTTCATATTGCAAACCATTCTTCTCCAACACTTAAAGACGCCCCTTACTACAATTACGAAACGACGTAAAGATTTAATTTGTACTGTCCCACCACCACAGTTTAAATTCACAAAGAGATATTTCTTCTATCTTGGCCCTTATTTATACAATAAAATAAACGCTTCATTGTATATTTATAATATGCCATACAGAAAATGTAAAATCATTTTACGTGGGTTCCTTCAAAATAAAAGCTACGACGAGACTGAAGACTACTTATTGACACCTACATGAAAGTACCTAACCCTAATCCTTTAATTAATCCATATAAACACACACAACATCACACACAACGAAATACACATACGCTCTCACTCACATTCACTCACACACACACTCACTCACACAAATATTTAATTTATCAATTTGCATGTCATTGAAATGTTATTTTTTCTATTTTATTCTATCACCGTTAATTTAATTTCTTTTAAATATTCTATTTTTGATTATCTTTTATTTTAATTTTATTTTTAAATATGTGTTGTAAGTTTTAGGAGCACAAAAAGCATGTTTCTGTGATACCCAAATAGGGGTCGAAACTGTCTCTCCTCAATACAGATCACTTAGTGATTTAGTTAGGAGAGCAGGAGCGTCACCCAACAATTTTGTATATATGTACACAATGCCTTTAAAATTATGCATACTTTCTAAGTCTCACATGTACTGTATACCTCTATCTGTGTCTAAATAAATATTATTATTATTATTCTCTTTATTCATTATTTTTACATATTTCTTTACATTTTTAAATACTAATAAAAAAAATAAAAAACATTTAAAAATATAAAAAATAGTGGCCCACTAGCATCGGGAACAGGGTCCAAGGTGCCGGTGGTTAGGGCTCTAGAGAGAGGAACCTCCTCACAATGCGCGCCGTGTCCAAGAGAACTGCTTTCTGCATCAAGCCCTTGAGCCAGCTGCACAATGAGAGCCTCTTAAGATGTTGGTCGAGGCTCTTCGCAATTAGTCCATTGACCGAAACGACTATCGGTACAATGACTGCTGAGTCCACGTCCCACATGTCGACAATCTCGTGCGCTAAATCAAGATACTTGATTTTTTTATCATTTTCAGCTTTCACGAGATTTTCGTCATGAGGGACGGTGATATCAACAATCATTGCACGGCGCTCTCGGCGATCTACCACCACTATATCAGGCTTATTGGCTACAATAGTCCTGTCAGTGATGATAGATTGATCCCAATACAATATGGCATGACCGTTTTCAAGAACTGGGTAGGGCACATACCTGTAGTATGGTACTTCAGAATCCACAAGGTTGTATTGCAGGGCAAGTTGCTGGTGGATAATCCTAGCTACTAGGTTGTGTCTGTGCAAGTACTCGCCGTTAGCAAGACGAGAACAACCGGAAACAATATGTCTGATCGACTCACCGGGACGGTGGCATGCCCGACAGATGTCAACCGTACCGTCCTTGACAATATATTTCCGATAATTGTTCGTCATGATAACTTCATCCATAATTGCACAGACAAAACCTTCGGTTTCCCCGAAGAGGTCACCGAAACGTAGCCAGGCTACAGACGCCAAAAGGTCTACATCAGGCCCGTGAAGGGCCCTGTAGAACCGTCCGTGTAGCTCCTTGCTCTGCCATACCTCCCTGCGGTCATTAGTATCCAATACCACAGGTTTGCGCCAGTTCTCGTTAGCCAAGGAGAGCGGGGTAAGGCCTTTGTCCACTGAAACTACATCTCGATGCATCCCCAAGTCGGCTTCAAGGAAGTATTCCCTGAGACTGCATACCTCGCGGTTGTGCAAGGTCTTAGCATTGAGTAAGCCACGGCCTCCACACTTCCGCGGGATATACAGTCTCATCACCGATGACCGTGGGTGATGCATCCGATTTGCAGTCAGCAGTGTACGGACCTTTCTATCCAGGGCGTCAAGTTCCGTTTGAGTCCATTTGAGTATGCCGAAAGAATACATCAGAACCGGCATGACCCAACTATTGAAGGCGCGCACCTTATTTCCGCCTGATAAAAGACTATTTAACACTTTGTTCAGGCGGCCAAAGAAGCGCTCCCTCAACGATTGCTTCATGCCAGCAACATTGATGCCCAATGATTCCGACATACCCAAATACTTATAGGTTTCGGTTGCTGAAAGGGATCTAAGGTTTATGGAATCTGAGAGTTGGGTGCTCTCAGATTCCATAATCCCCCCTCGCCTTACATGCATGACCGCACATTTCTCCACACCAAATTCCATCATAATGGCGCTACTGAAGGTTTCAGTGATCTTCAGTAGCCCCATCAGCTGCGAATTGGTGGGGGCAAAAAGTTTCAGGTCATCCATATAAAGGAGATGAGATATAACCTGACCGCCTCTCCTCAACCGATAGCCTAGACCTGAATCCTCCAGCAGTGTGCTAAGAGGATTCAGGGCTAAGCAAAACCAAAGCGGACTCAAACTGTCACCCTGAAATATTCCTCGCTCAATCCTAATCGGTTCGTCGCTCCCGAGAATCTGCCGACGTCCCGGATAGAGAAGGAACGTCCTCCATTGCCGCATACATGACAACAAGAAGGTGCGAAGTGTTGCATTTATTTTATACAACTCAAGCACCCTCAGGAGCCACGCATGCGGCACAGAGTCATAGGCCTTCTTATAATCTATCCAACACGTCGACAGATCCCTCCGGGATCGACGAACCTGTTGGCTTACGGCCATGTCAATAAGGAGCAGCTCTTTAGTACCGCGGGACCAATTCCAATTATTATTATTATTATTATCCAGTCATTATTGCATGAAAGAGTAACAAACATCTATCCATCCATCCTCACAAACATTCGAATTTACATGCATTCATAAACTCACGTATTGTTCCCATGGCGGCATGCAGGTACTACAAAGGACCAGCTGCTACGATCCTTAAAAACTTCTTTAGCCTCATCCACATTCATACATACATCTGGTCATACACGCACACCGATTGCGAGTAGTACGCACCCGGGCATTCTGAAGCACTTCACCAATAAGTAGTGTAGGTTCCTAGGGCGTCCCCTCCCTTTCGCATTTATATGGGGAGAAGACATGCTCCCTTTGATAAATTTCGATAGGGGCAGGTGAAAGATAACATCATCATAGTCGGTAACTCGAATTACCTAGTTTGAACTACTGCAGAATGATAATTTCTATTGCGATTTCCGGACTTAGACGCTAGTTAGATAGGATTACATTTCGACAGACTGTTGATAATTTTATCTATTGCTAAGTGGTGCCTGTTAAAATGAATGCTACCCAACAGCATACCTAAGCATTCCATGCTTACGCCACCCACATGGCAAAATCTAGGCTTACTTTTTAATCGGTACTACCTTTTCGTAATTAAAGATTACACATTTATTTTTATTACAAACATTTATTTATTTATTTATTTATTTATTTATGTACACAGAACACACAAAAACAAGAAACAACATTTGGATAAAAGAGCACAAAGGCACTGCTTATTTCATTACGAAATCTCTTCCAGCAGACCAACGACAGAAGAGAGACAGACAGCAAAACGTAGACACAGTGTACAAAAAAATGAATAAAATATAAACATACATACTAAAAATAAACATATAAAATAAATTTATACAATATATATTTTAAAAATAAACCTAATACATAAATCTGTTAAATTACAGAGGAGAGGTAGTGATCTTTGACTTGCTTTTTAAAAACGGAAACAGTTTTGGAATCAAGTATTTTAGGTGGAAGTGAGTTCCACAAACGTACTGCATGAACGGAGAAGGAGGATTTAATGGGAAAATTATCATCATTTAAGGCCCACTTGGCCTAAAGAGGAAAGCAGTTAAACTGTTCAAATGAGATCATAAATACCATTGTTATAATAAAAATGTAATCTAAATTAAGAATAATATACAAATGAGTATCTGTAATGTTTTTTTTTTCAATTGACCTGCATTACCATACTTTTATGAATATTATCCGACAAAACGCTATGTGTTATAAAATCAGTTCACATAACAACGTTGTGCAAAGAAGAAAACGTACATACAAATTATAATGCATTTTGTGTAATTTAATTTGACTCCCATATCGAGATCCAATGGTCGTGGGATCGAACTCAGTCAGAAAACCGGAATTTCCTAGAATCAAGTGTTTGAAGACGGGGGCCCAGTGTGAGTTGGTAGATGCCAAATATCTATCAACCCGCCCCCACTGAGCCCGCGTTTTGGATTACGGCCCATTCCCTGTCGCAGAGATGAGGCCTATGCCCCAGTGGTAACACTGATAATAATGATCCAGAATTCATTCCATGCTTACAATCATATCGCACATTTAACGATCTAAATCTTTGTTTCGTACAGACGATATTGCTATCTATAAAACTGCATGTCGCCATGACAGAATATGATAAATTACGAAGCCGTGTATCTATGGGCCATAATTGAATTACTAACAATATTCGTGACACACCAACAGAATTAATCATACCATTTCATTTAGCAAGCTTTCAACAAGAAGAATAATTGATAGTAGGTAGAGACTTTACAGATTTATTGTTACCCCAAAAGTGGAGAAGCTTAAGGCCCGCCCGATGAAAAGTGGTCACCGTAGTCTAAATGCGAACCATCGAAGGAGATGTCACTGACTCGTACTGACTATACGTATAATGATCTTTACTGGGCCCGGCTACTTGCCGCTGAACTAAGTGAGGCGGGCTACTACTCGTAGAATACATTTTACAGAGCTTTCATAAAACTCAACCAAATAGTCTAACCGAGTACAATAATTACAAATATCCGCAAAGGAAATTTTCTACCGGAAAATTACTGTTAGTGGGGTAACTATGGTTAGTGTTACCAAGTATTGAAAACTAGGACTACACACTTAACCACTGCGCTTGCACATTCACCATAGACAATTTAAAAAAAAATGACATCTTACGCTCTTTGCTTTCGAACGTCAATTTATCATGACTGATTACATAGAATGACATGTCATAACTGTGACACTAACTACCGTATTTGCTCAGTTGATAAATCAAGTGTCAAAGATTTACCGGTATATCTTTATTAAGTACCTCTGTTTACTCCAAAAGACAACATATCCGTGACGACATTTTTTTCTAAGTATTAACGGCGTTGTCGATTATAACCGTTTTAACTTCCTATATTCGGAGAGAGTAAAATGTGTAAGTTATAATATCCGCAGTTTATATTAACAATTACTATTTCAATTAGGAAGTAATGGTAACTTTTTTATTTCCAATAGGTTTGCTCTTTTTGTCAATTAAGACCAGAAGTAAAGATGAGACCTAAGAAGGAGCGAGCTGACACTAAAGGAACTAGAACACCTGCTCACCGACCCAACACAGTAAAAACTATTTTGCGCCAGACTTTGATAGAGTTTTGGTCGCGAGTCAGCTGCAGGGATACTATGTTGTAAGGGCGCGTAACCAGAAAGTTGGCAAAATCGCAAATACCTGTCAAATATTTACATGTTTCAATTAATTTGGTAAATTTGCAGTATGAAAATAAGAAATATGGCTCTGAAGTGCACTAAAAAATTGATATATGAATGCAATTAAAACACTGAATTTGATGTTGTCACCGTATCAGGTGCAAAAAAGGCATTTGAAAGGTTTACAAATACTTTTTTTACATCTAAAATTATATATTCGGTGTTACGATATTACTTATAGCATTCCCATTTTTTTAGTGCACTACAGAGCCATATTTCTTATTTCCATACAGTAACATTGCTAAATTAATTAAATCTTGTTAATATTTGACAACTATTTGCGACGTTGTCAACTTTCAGAATACGCGCTCTTAAAGCCGAAGTAATTCCAGTGTGGGAAAGAGACAGAGCTATACAAGTCGTCTAGCGTCACCTCTTTCCTACATTACTACAGCTTTAAGACGTCATACTAGGCCACCTCGTCCTTTTGAGGCCTACCACCGTACTAGTGGGATCCCTCTGCCATCACCGCAGATTACAGGTAGACTATAGTGTCGATGCACGGGGAAGACCTCTATAGGAGGGTTCTATTGATAAGACTAGATATTAGCATACAATCTTACTTTTCTTTATCAAAAACATCACTGTGACCAACTTTTACTATGGGAGCAACTTTGACGGCATATAAAACTCAACTGTACCTACTGAGCTGGACAAAATCAACGACCAATGGTCCACTTTGGCTCTGGATCGTGAAAATTGGCAATCATGAGGCCTTTGTCCAGCAATGGGATGAAGTAGGCTAGCAATACCAGTATCAGTACCATTTTGTGCGCATGTATCGTCAGTGTCCAGGGTTTTTTTTTACGATTTCCATCACTGCATCTCTTCAGAGCCAAAACAGTGCTAATCAAAAAAGACAACTCAAGAAAGAGACCGAAAAAAAGCTGCGGTGCGAATAAATTCAAGCCAAACATTCTAAAGTCAACTTAGATTTTTTCCCAGTAAAACCGGATTGCAATTCGGCTAGCCTGTGAACCCTATACGACCATGAACCTGCATAATTAAGCACACATCACATGAACGTGATCCACAGCTGTTTTTGTTATTCGTTATTACATAAATAACAATCTTAAAATAACAACTATTATGTTACACGTGCATAATACTATTGCATCTTCATTAAATTGTGACATTTTGCTTTACGATATTTTCGAAACATGCAAATTAAGTAGAATATGGATCAAAGCGCAACTTTTAATGGCAGCGCAGATTAAAATCAGTTTTTTTTTGTATTAATGTCTCGAAAGTGAATTCAATTTGCTATTCATTAATCATTATTACACAACGGTTATAAATTGTGTAAATTTCGTATTAAGATAAACACTTTACGTGTTTGCTCTGCAAAATGTTATCCGTTTTTAAGCTTCAAGGTTGTTTATAGCCAGCAGGCATTGATTGCAAAAATATGAACTTTAAGTTAACCCAACAGGTCACAGACATTTTGTCGTAACGCATAATAGAAAAACTTGACACTGTGACAACTGTCGCGCAGAAGCTCACTCAAAACAACAGAGCATCGATGAACTTTACACACTGTTCCCCATTCGTTATTTTTTTAAATTTAAGGTAGGTTTTATCTTGGCTTCAATTTAGCACACAGGCAACGACCCAGGATGGAGCGAGCTCACTCAGAACGTACTGTATAATCCTGCGCACCGAAGAAAAATCTAAAAAATACAGTCAAAACTGACGCTGGACTCCGACAAGATGGTAGTCGTGAGCCAAGTGGCACTGGCCTGGTATAGCCTACTTCTACTCAGTCGTCATCGTAGGTTATGGGGAGCCTGTGGTGCCGTACCGGACTACTAAGATCTGGATCGCACGTTCACCATCATCACCAGCCTAAACTGGATCCCACTTCTGGGACGCAGGCCTCCTGGATGTGAGAGAGTGGGCCACAATCCACCACGCCGGCCCAGTGCGAGTCGGTAGATGTCACATGTCTTCGAATTGTTGGTTCTAGAACATTGCATACGGTTTCCTCACGATGTTTTCCTTCTCCATCCTTTTTACGTTCAAAATTACCATAATAATATGTCACAAACCTGCAATGGTGTAAACGCGACGGATGAAGCAGTACCGGACACCTGTCTCCTAATACTTGTAGCGCCTCCATACTGCTGCTGTTTCTGCAAGTTCTTCTGCAAGGTCTTGCTGATGCGAACTTTAGTCTTCTCGTCTATTTGGGGCAGACGCACGCGGCCCGTGCTTGACTTGCCGATGGTACCGCGAGAGTAGCCCAGGTCTTCTTGGTATGCGTCGTCTTCAATCTGAAGAAGAAGGTTATGGTTAGCGAATTGCAAACAAAACATATTCACACATACATATATACACACACCACAACTTCACACTCACTCACATACACTACAATTACACCACACCACACCACACGTGCGCTCTCAATCAGTTAATAAAACCAGTGCCCTTTTTATTATATTTCTGCATGTTTCTTTTTATTATTTTCCTATTGTTCTCTTATTTCTGTTTTATTTTAGAACTTTAGAACTTTATAACTCTGTAAGCCCCTTGTAAAACGTAAACTGGAAGGAACTGTCTCCTGAGATACAGGCTAACAACCTAGTTCAGGAGGCAGGGCTTTAATGAATCTGTGTACTTACGTTGTTCAATAAAGCATTATTATTATTATGTCGTTTATTCAATTTACTTACATACTATTACATTTTTAAATATTTTACATAAAAAAACAAAACCATATAAAACATTTAAAAATATAAAAATAGTGTTCCGCCGGTGTGGGAGCAGGGTCCAAGCTACCGGTGGTTAGGGCTCCAGAGACAGGAACCTCCTCACAATGCGAGCCGTATCGAGGAGCACTGCCTTCTGAATCAGGCCCTTGATCCAACCCCCTAATGAGAGCCTCGAAAGATGTTCGTCGAGGCTCTTTGCCATCAGGCCATTGGCAGTAACGACAATCGGCACAATGATAGCCGAGCTCACATTCCACATGTCGACAACCTCGCGCGCTAGGTCGATATATTTGATTTGTTTATCTTTCTCAGCCTTCACGAGGTTCTCGTCATGTGGGATGGTAACATCGATTATCATTGCGCGGCGCGCTGATCTGTCTATCACTACTATGTCAGGCTTATTGGCGACAATAGTCCTATCAGTAATGATAGGCAGATCCCAGTACAACGTGACATGGTCTTTCTCGAGAACTGGGTCGGGCACATACTTGTAATACGGTACAGTCAGCATCAAAAGTCGATGACCACATTCAGATTTTCAAAATTACTGTACATTTATATCACCCATAAATCGCTCAACAAGATAGGCGCCAGTATTAAATGAACATCATTAAAGTTCAAAATTAACTGAACACCGTTTTGTCAAAAATTGCTGATCGCTATAATATCCGAAAACACCATAACATTCAGTTTTACAAAAGTCACTGAACAATATAAAATACTTGTTTTAGTTAGGTATCTAGTGTAATCAAGACAATGTCCAAAAATAACTTAACTTCATAAATAACAAAAGTGACTGAACAATATAAAATACTTGTTTTAGTTATCTAGTTGAATTCACGGCAACGGTCAAAATTAACTTAACATCATAA
The DNA here is from genome assembly GCA_950005045.1 of Agrotis exclamationis. Classification (NCBI taxonomy): domain Eukaryota; kingdom Metazoa; phylum Arthropoda; class Insecta; order Lepidoptera; family Noctuidae; genus Agrotis; species Agrotis exclamationis. Next base: position 7,116,218 of record OX465423.1, on the reverse strand, counting down.
ATGACAAAAGTCACTGAACATTACTTTGTTTCGGATACATACAGTGTAAACTTACAACTACTATCAAAAGTAGCTGAACTGCATATTAAAAAATCTTTAGAGTTATAAATCTAATCGTGTCCTTTCCAAACTAAATCATGTAAAAATAGTAGTTTATGAAACTGGTACATAATGAGGGTTATTATACACGAGTGTGAGTTTAAAAAACGAGCGAAGCGAGTTTTTTAAAAGTATCACACGAGTGTATAATACCTAGTTATGTACAGTTTCATACACTACTTTATCTACTTTCATTGAACACGAATTTATCAAATAAAAGATAAAGATTGACACAGTATTATGGCGCCATAATTCCCGTTATCACCGCGCATGGGGTACAGCGCGCGCAGCCACAGATAAAAAATCAAATGGATGTATCTATGATCTGTAATCTGTATCGTAATGAAAAAAAAATTTATTATAGCATTATTTTGTTAGAGAAATAGTGTCATAATTTAATATTTTAATTTCATTTCGATATACTGTGTGTAAAGTACGTCATTATAAACTCGTTTGAGTTTTGTATTTTGAATTTAACGATATGAGAGTAGATAAAAAATTTAAAGGATGTGAATTTCGAATTAAACTTCCCAAAATAATTTTGTTTTTTTTTTCATAGTATCATTGAGAAATATTAGAAGTGGGTATTCAAGCGGCAAGCACATTTTCCCACTTTTTTATTTTTTTTCCCAGGTTTTTATACACTCACTTTTCTTGTTTGTTTATTTGTTTGTCGTTCCGGTTGGACTTTTGTAACTCAATTTTGAGGCACTTCCCGATAAGCTAGCAGGCTGAAATTTTGTACACGCTTTGAATTCTGATGACAATACATGACTAGCTAAGAAACGTCGTAACAAATCCAATATGGCGGCCTCCCCAAGATGGCGGACTAGCTGTTTGAAACCCACCCCCATGATATGGGTATCAACTATCAAATGAAAGGGTTTGCTGTCAGGAATACGAAAAAAATAGTCACGTGACTTAAATTCAATATGGCGGACGTCCAAGATGGCAGACAGGCTATTTGAAATGCGACCCTATGATATGGATATCAAATGAAAGGGTTTGCTATCAGGAGTACGAAAAAATAGTCACGTGACTTAAATCCAATATGGCGGACGTCCAAGATGGTAGACTGGCTGTTTGAAATCCACCCCCATGATATGGGTATCAAATGAAAGGGTTTGCTGTCAGGAATACGAAAAAAATAGTCATGTGACTTAAATCCAATATGGTGGACGTCCAAGATGGCGGACAGGCTTTGAGGCACTTCCCGATAAGCTAGCGGGCTGAAATTTTCAGGGTAGCTTCAAACCCGATGAACAATGATAAAAATAATAAAATAATTAATAGATTTAAAAAATCTAAAAACCCACGTTTTTAAATGTCCTAAAAATAAGAAAATAACCCTACGGGGCTGAGAGAGGGGCCACTCAAAACGTGGGGGCGTATCTTTGCAAGTTACACCCACGATCTATACACGTCATGTAAATATATCTCATAAATAATCCCTTAAATGATATACGCCCCCACGTTTTGAGTGGCCCCTCTCTCAGCCCCGTAGGGTTATTTTCTTATTTTTAGGACATTTAAAAACGTGGGTTTTTAGATTTTTTAAATCTTTATTTTTTTTTTTTTTTTTTTTTTCCCACGTTTTTATACACTCACTTTTCTTGTTTGTTTGTCGTTCCGGTTGGATTTTTGTGACTCAAATTTGAGGCACTTCCCGATAAGCTAGCAGGCTGAAATTTTGCACACGCTGTGAATTTTGATGACAATACATGACTAGCTAAGAAACGTCATAACAAACAAACAAAAACGTGGGAAAAACACGCTTTTAGCAAGCACTAAAAATTATACTTTTTAGTCTGTTTAATATTCAAACTTAATTTACTTCTTATCCGCCAACTTGGGACGGCCGCCATGTTGGATTGGATGATTAGATCACGTGATATTGTTTTTCGTATCCCATTCAGCAAACCCTTTCATTTAATACCCATATCGTGTGGGTGGATTTCAAACAGCCAGTCCACCATCTTGGACGTCCGCCATATTGGTTTTAAGTCACGTGACTATTTTTTCGTATTCCTGAGAGCAAACTCTTTCATTTGATATCCATATCATAGGGTCGCATTTCAAATAGCCTGTCTGCCATCTTGGACGTCCGCCATATTGGATTTAAGTCACGTGACTATTTTTTTTCGTATTTCTGACAGCAAACCCTTTTATTTGATACCCATATCATGGGGGTGGATTTCAAACAGCCAGTCCGCCATCTTGGGGAGGCCGCCATATTGGATTTGTTATGACGTTTCTTAGCTAGTCATTTATTGTCATCAAAATTTACAGCGTGTGCAAAATTTCAGCCTGCTAGCTTATCGGGAAGTGCCTCAAAATTGAGTTGCAAAAATCAAACCGGAACGACAAACAAACAAGAAAAGTGAGAGTATAATAAAATAAAAAAAAAAAAAAAAAAAAAAAAGTGGGAAAATGTGCTTGCCGCTTGAATACCCACTTCTAATATTTCTCAATGATACTATGAAAATAAAAACAAAATTATTTTGGAAAGTTAAATTCGAAATGCACACGCTACGTATCCGAAACGAAGTAATGTTCAGTGACTTTTGTCATTTATGATGTTAAGTTAATTTTGACCGTTGCCGTGAATTCAACTAGATAACTAAAACAAGTATTTTATATTGTTCAGTCACTTTTGTTATTTATGAAGTTAAGTTATTTTTGGACACTGTCGTGATTACACTAGATACCTAACAAGAAACAAGTATTTTATATTGTTCAGTGACTTTTGTAAAACTGAATGTTATGGTGTTTTCGGATATTATAACGATCAGCAATTTTTGACAAAACGGTGTTCAGTGAATTTTGAACTTTAATGATGTTCATTCAATACTGGCGCCTATCTTGTTGAGCGATCTATGGGTGATATAAATGTACAGTAATTTTGAAAATCTGAATGTGGTCATCGACTTTTGATGCTGACTGTACCTCAGATTCCACAAGTTTGTATTTCAACGCAAGTTGCTGGTGGATGATTCTGGCTACTAGGTTGTGCCTGTGCAAGTATTCGCCGTTAGCAAGACGAGAACAACCAGAGATAATATGTCTAATGGATTCACCTGGACGATGGCATGCCCGACACACGTCAATCGTCCCATCCTTTATAATATGTCTCCGGTAGTTGTTCGTCAAGATAACTTCGTCCATAATCGCACAGACAAAACCTTCAGTTTCCCCGAAGAGGTCACCGAAACGTAGCCAGGACACGGACGCTAGAAAATCTACATCGGGCCCATGAAGGGCTCGGTAAAAGCGTCCTTGCTTTGCCATACCTCCTTGCGGTCTTCGGTACTGAGTATCACAGGTTTGTGCCAGTTCTCTTTAGCCATGGACAGCGGGGTGAGTCCCTTGTCCACTGTGACCACATCTCGGTGCATACCCACTTCCATTTTCAAAAAATATTCTCTGAGACTGCACACCTCACGGTTGTGGAGGGTCTTAGCATTTAAAAAGCCTCGACCCCCGCATTTCCGCGGGATGTACAGCCTCATCACCGATGATCGTGGGTGATGCATTCGATTTGCAGTCAACAGCGTACGGACTCGTCTATCCAAGGCGTCGAGTTCAGTTTGAGTCCATTATTATTATTATTTAATTTCAACAGGGTATTGGTCCAGAGAGGAGGCCTGTGTCCCAGCAGTGGGAACATTAATAGGCTGATGATGATGATTATGATTGGTCCTGGCGGTTCAGGCGGTATGCATCACATAGCGGTATGCCTACTGCATCCTGCATCCAAGCCTGGATTTTTGTCGCGGAATTAAAACTAGATATTTTTCATAACATTTAATGTCATGGATTTCCGCAAAGTAACGCCTGATTCTATAGTTTGTTCCATATGTAGTAATCCGTGAAATTATTTCTTATCTCCAAACGAACGAATCTACCGTCTATGTATATTTAAATTAAATAATAAAATGTGTCGATGTGTCATAAACAAACAAAGAACTGCACAAATGAATGTTAATTTTCTTAGCTATTATAATGTGACATTTAGTTAATTAACCCGGAACGACAACTGCATTTAACAAATAAATATTATGTCCAAGACATCAAAATATTTGATAGGTTTTCTTATTTTATTAGTTACAGCATCGCAATTAAAGAACAATAAAGGAAATTCATTTCCCTTATAGTGAGGACTTTTTCCTGTTGTCTTTGATTAGCAATAGACAAAGAAAGTTGATTGACAGTGAATATCATAATTTCTATGTCTTCCTAGTCGAAGCTTGTGTTGTTATCTTACTAATATTACCTATAAATGCGAAAGTTTTAGAGTATGTATGTGTGTATTCTTACACACAAGAACTACTAAAATGATTTTGGATCTTAGCCACCGCGGGAGATGCCCACGGCAACGGATGTCGCGAAGGGATTTTCGGCCACCGTAGGCGCGGGCATGTGGACGGCGAGTGACGGGTGACTTGCTGTCCGATCATGGACCGTGCCCATGGGTCCGTGAGCGGAGTGTTACACGCGCGCCTCAAAGAGTTGTCAGCAATCTTACGGGCCCCCTTAGAGGGCCAAAGCTAGCCGGGGTCGCAGGAGATCTTATCAGGTAACCGTGACTCTGGAGCGTAAAGGGCAATTGAAGAATCACCGTGGATTAGTTAGTCAGTACAAGTCTGATAGTCACCTCCCGTCCAGCCCTGGGAGGGAGGGAATCATTTGATGATTTTACTTCGAAAAAAATTTACGGATTTGGATGAATTTTTTTACACCGATAGTTCATAACACAGATTAACAAATTGGGTACTTTTGATCCCGGTATTACGTGCATGACAATAAACGCGTGCGAAGCCGCTGGCCACAGCTAGTAAGCTTATATGAGGAAACGTTGAATATTATGACATTAATAAAAATGGCACTATAAAGTGTTAAAAGTTTTACGCCTCGTAAAATAAATGTCTAGACATATTGTTGATCGTAACTATCCACTGTTGACTATTTCCGAGTATGTTATAGTGCCTAGTTTTGTTACAACGCGCTTGTTTAGATTTAATTTTATTCGCAATATTTATTCAATAAACTCGATGCGAAGCAATTACTACACATATTCGGCTATGATTTCGGTCGTACCATCACTAAATAATGCACAATTTGAGCTAAAGTGAGCGGTGTTTTCTAAACGTATATTCTAATAGGTCGTCATTGGATGGAACAGATGGTGCAGTACCTGAATGAATGCCTGCTCCACTGACTACCGCGGGTTCGATTACCGTATGGAAAAAAAATGGTGGTTGGTCTGGGTTTGGATGTTTGTTTATGTGTCATTCAATTTTTGCAAAATCAACCACGAATCCACGATACAGGAAAAATTCCTAGTATGGCTGAAAGAACCTAAAGAGCATGATTATTGATTGCCTTTATTTCTTGGTTCTGACTGTCAGTTAAATATTCAGATAGATTATGTTCTAGCAATTTTGTTGAAGGATACATTTACATATTCGCAAACGGAAGTCATAACACCTTTTATTCAATATTCATAATGAGAAACTATCTCATAAAATAACATTATATTCATAGTACATAAATCTCTTTCAATTTTAGAAAACGCCTTGATTGATACTAAATGGTATGAATAAAATTAACTCAGATGAGATTATAATGAATGGTTTTTCGATCAGTGCCGGCAATTAATAAAACGGGCGCCGCAAACGAAGTGCGCTAATACTTATACGGGGTACGGGACACACGGTTGTATAGACTGGCAACCAATTCCTAAAATTGCCATTAAAAATATATATTGATATCTTTACTAATATTATAAAGAGACTTTGTACGTTAGTGAGTTATTTTTTTTTAGGGAGTAATCTCTGGAGTTAGTGAATCAATTATTTATTTATTATAAAATTATTATCATTCTGTGTCAGGCTACGTTTTTTAAATCGCATCTGTGACTAGTCTGGCCGTGGGTCTACTATTAAATTGTTATACTGGTAGACAGTGAATTATTAATCGTATTATTTTAACTGAAGACTATTAATCGTATTATTTTAACTGAAGACTAGTTATAGACTTTTTTTTCATACAGACTAACTGGGATGGACATCGGGCTACAAGTTTAGCTAAGAGAAGCCAAAACAAAGGTTAGTGCCTCATAAAGATAAATCCAGATTTGCAGTACTGATCTAATCTCATGGCATAATTTAATTAACGTAGTGAATTCTTGGTTCACTGGTTAATACCTAACTAATAAAATTAAATGATGTATTGTTTCATCTCAACTCACGTGCTACATTATAACGTTACTGCTACATGTTTATCTTTATATCAATTATATAACTACTAACTGTTGTCAGTGGCTGAAAATTATCCCACGTAAAATTCATGTCAGAATAAAAAGTATCCCATCATCCTATGTCTGAATCCGTTCAGTACTTTTCATGTGAACAAACTATCTTTCCATTCATCCTCACAGTCTTTCGCATATAAAATAATAGTTTAGATAGATATGACTTTGCTCGCGGCTTCGCTCGCATTGAGTGCTATAAGTCAGATAAATAATATTACCAAGTAAAGCTAGCTGAAAAACAAACACAATTATTAAAACTCAACAAATAATGTCAAACCAACTGTTAGCCATCTTTCTCTGCCGTATGTACGGCCATTAATCGCAGTAAGCGCACGCGCAACGGGGCCGGCACGGACGTCCGCGCGCTTCAACAGGTCGAGTTCCGGTCTATTTGAGTTGGGCGAAAAAACGGGCCCACTTCAGAACAATTTGAAATTCAACGCATCTGCCGCGGCCCGCCGAGCGCGACGTCACATTTTCGCCAAGGATTCCGCGAACGCAAGCGCAGGTAATCATACCATCAATTATTTTGATGATCAGTGTACACTGTACAGTCACTATCAGTAATATGTATCATTGAGCATCAACCGATGGAGTAATGCTTTGATTGAGTGATGGTCAAGGTTAGACCTAAGAAAGCAGGGCCGCCAAAAAGGTCGCTGAGTTGACGATATCGTCAAATTGACGAGAAAAACTTGGGTGTATATTATCGAGAAGTGGCAGTGAGTGATTAACGGGTTAAAAGCTCACGATGATAATGAACATGTTTTGTAAGTGATTTTCCTTTATTTTTATGTTATGAAAGAGTTTTTTTGGAATCCATTTCCATCCATCCAAAGAGAGTTTGTATGTTACGCTGTCACGCCTAAACCGCTGGATGAATTTAAAACTGAAAAACTGAATTTTTGATGAATTTTGGCACAGAGATAGAGGGACCCTGAATAATGTGTAGAGTTGCTGGCAAGACCCTGAATGACTGCCAGTGTCTCGGGTAAAAGCTATTTATACAATAATTCACTAAGTTGCAATCGTTATTCTCTTAAGGGCGCATAACCAGAAAGTTGGCAACGTCGCAAATAGCTGTCAAATATTTACAAGTTTTAATCAATTTGGTAAATTTACTGTATGAAAATAAGAAAAAAAGCTCTGTAGTGCACTAAAACATTGATATAGGAATGCAATTAAAACACTGAATTTGATGCTGACACCGTTTCAGGTTTAAAAAAGGCATTTGGAAGGTTTCCAAATACTTTTTTTACAACTAAAACTATTTATTCGTTGTTACGATATTACTTATTGCATACCCTTATCAATGTTCTAGTGCACTACAGAGCCATATTTCTTATTTCCATACAGTAACATTGCTGAATTAATTAAAACTTGTTAATATTTGACAACTATTTGCGACGTTGCCAACTTTCAGAATAAACGCTCTTAAAGAAGACTCTTATTGAATTTTGCTAGTACATATACATATATACATTTCAATGCCCGTGACTGTACATGGCATTAGCTGCTCTCACTATATCCGATAATTATGGCGGTTTCTCCATCATGAAATGCTAAGAATTTTCGCCGATATGATACCTGTTTCATTAAAATGGCTATGTAATTTTGTTTATCACGGCATACACAGTAACCCATTTCCTGAAATTGGCTTTTCTTAGAAAGTTTGTACTGTGCTAGGCTTTAAGTATAATTGGACGCCATTATTCTACGACTGTGTCCAATGAATGGCCTATGATGGCTGTTCTTTGAAACTCAAATTTTCTCTTCAATAGTTCTTAAATGTATCGCAATTACCTGACCTTTGATTGCCGATTTAAAATTCAGTTTAAAGCGTTTTGAGTTTTTTTAGGGTTCCGTACCCAAAGGTTCAAACGGGACCCTATTACTGAGACTTCGCTGTCCGTCCGTTCGTCTGTCACCAGGCTGTCTCATGAACCATGATAGTTAGGTAGTTAAAATTTTTCAGATGATGTATTAGGTTGGGGAAAAAGTCTTTTCGCATTATAGTATGTATGAACTTGTAATAAAATCTCTTTGGCTATACTATTTGTATCTGGCTGGTTTTGGTATCATTGAAAGTTTGAATTTTAAAGAACATAATTCCAAATTCAAATTAGGAAAATGTGTGATTTTCATTTGTTTTTCGTACCATTAAGATGAGTGAATCTAATGAAGAAATTCGATACATTTTAAAATTTTACTACAAAAAAGGTAAAAATGCAACGCAAGCCGCGAAAAAAATTTGCGATGTTTATGGACCTAGTGTAGTGTCTGTGAGAGTAGCACACATTTGGTTTAAGCGTTTTCAATCCGGAAATTTTGATGTCAAAGATGCACGTCGCTCTGGTCGCCCTATTACGGATAAAATGGATGCCATTTTTGAAAAAGTGGAGCAAGATCGGCAGATCAGTAGTTACGACGTAGCTGAAGAACTGGAAATTGACCACAAAACAGTTTTGGCGCATTTGAAAAAAACTGGGTACACAAAAAAGCTCGACATTTGGGTACCTCACGAGCTCACTGAAAGAAACCTAATGAACCGTGTACTCATTTGTGATTCTTTATTACGACGTAATGAAACCGAACCATTTTTGAAGAAGCTGATAACTGGTGATGAAAAGTGGATCACGTATGACAAGAACGTGCGAAAAAGGTCGTGGTCAAAGGCCGGTCAGGCTTCACAGACTGTGGCGAAACCCGGGTTAACTCGCAACAAGGTGATGCTGTGTGTGTGGTGGGATTGGAAGGGCATTATTCATTATGAGCTGTTACCACCAGGCAGGACCATCGATTCTGAACTCTACTGCGAACAACTGATGAGATTAAAGCAAGAAGTTGAAAGAAAGCGGCCGGAATTAATCAACAGAAGGGGTGTGGTTTTTCATCATGATAACGCTAGACATCACACATCTTTAGCCACCCAACAAAAATTAAGAGAGTTTGGCTGGGAGGTGTTAATGCATCCGCCGTATAGTCCTGACCTTGCACCTTCAGATTTCCACCTGTTTCGGTCTCTTCAGAAATCTTTAGGCAGTGTCAGGTTAACATCACGAGAGGACTGCCAAAACCACTTGTCGCGGTATTTTGACCAGAAGTCCCAAAATTTCTATAGCAATGGGATCATGTCCCTACCTACAAGATGGCAAAAAGTTATCGAACAAAATGGTACCTACATACTTTAGTTAAATGTAAATAAACTTTATTAAAAAATGTTTTGAATTTTCTTAAAAAATGCGAAGAAACTTTTTCCCCAACCTATTATTTCTGTTGCCGCTATAACAACAAATACTATAAATAAGAATAAAATAAATATTTTTATAAATAATGGTACGAAATCCTTCGTGCGTGAGTCCGACTCGCACTTGGCCGGTTTTTTATAACAAAAATAAATAAATATACGACCTCATGCTCTGTCCTGGTTGCGTTTACAAAGTTGAAACTCACGTAGACAAACAGGCAGACCCAGAACTACTACCTGTACCAAGGCTATAAAAATATTTGCTCTTTACGGTAGTCGAACCCCTAACGCGGAGGGAAGCAGCCATAGATATAATAAAGAAGGAGATATGGCGTGGAGTTCAAAATGTATAGAAAACCGATGAAGCCACAGTAGCCCCTCCATTACGCTAATATTGCGCACACAGTTCTGTCATAACAATACTACGAACAAGTGCACACACGCACCTTCGATAGCTCAGTCATTTAAATATAAACCTTATTCTTTAAACCACAGCGTACTTTTTTCGTATTATTTACTCACACTAAAACAATTAACATTGTGTGTTGTCGGGACACGGGGGCGGATACGACTTCATACGACAGTGCTTGACTAAATCGAAGTGTTATCGATAAACATATCGATAATTTTTTACAAAGGTTTTGGAAATAAAGTAAATGAAAACAATATGAAACCAACAATAACCAATATATTTAAAAAAAATCAAATCAAATGACACAGTTACATGTAGTTCAAAATCAAAGCATTTATTTCAATTAGGCCAGTTACAAGCACTTTTGAATAATTGTCAAAGACAAAAAAATAATAATTAAACACTACAAAATTATGGTGCTACAACTACAATCCTAGTCACAAGACATAATAACTGTGAAAGTACTGTAGATGCTCATTACAAGGAGTAAATCTCTATGGAGAAGAACGGACAAGAAACTCCATGGACACTCTTTTTGGATCGCCAAAATTATTACAGATACTTTGTTACACCATTCATTTTGAGATGGTACGTTATATGGTACATAGCATTTCTATCAGCGATATAGTCGCTCAGTTTATAATATGCCTGGTTACAAAGTGTGCGTTTAATGCATGTTTTGAATTTAGTTTCATTTAGTTCAAGAACGTTTTGTAGTAGCTTATTACAGCATTTTAGACATTACCCCATGAAAGAAGGGTGCAAGTGATAATAAAACTTGCACCACGTCACAATAAAGCGTCTCCAAACCCTCCTTAGAAATTCTGGGGCATAGTACATCAATAAGACTATTGATGCTAATTATTATAATGCATAGGAAGCTGATGGTGCATTTATGAAGACTTCAGTTAAATATCATAACCATAACAAGTGACGAAACCCAAGGACATTCTATAGATTACTTTACTAAACATTAATAAACTTATTTCACGATCTTTGGTAACGCACTACTACGCTGAAAAATAATAAAAACCGGCCAAGTGCGTGTCGGGCCACGCACAGTGTAGGGTTCCGTAGTTGCCCATCAAAATACTTATGCGAACTAACTAAACTGATTCGCTGAATTTGATTTTAATTTACGCATTAACATTTATTAGGTACCTAAGTGATAGTGATTCAGTAGCCAACTCATAACGTCTAAAAACGGGCCCACATAGGACGATGGTAACTGTAGAAGGAGTTATAAAAACCAACTTCACAGGTAAAGTTGGAAAAGATGTTGTCTATTTGAGTACCACCGCGTGTAGAGGGAAGCGGCTGTAACAAAGATTTAAAACCAGCGTTTCATAGTAATTCGAATACATCGCTTCAAGAATAATTTAAAGAGTTCCCACGATTTCTCCAGGATTCCATCATCAGATCCTGACTTGATGATCATGGGACCAATTGGAAGGTGTACTCTTTAAATCAAAAGAAGAATTTTCAAAATCGGTCCAGGCGTCTTTGAGAAATCGGGGAAAATACATTAAAAAAAATTACGACGAATTGAGAACCTCCTCCATTTTTTTTGAAGTTAGTTAAAAATAGTTGACAATAAAAACCTACCTATCCCCAAAACATACCCAACTATCATTAGCTGTAAAAATAAAGTTGACAAACTTACATTTGCAGTTGAAGAACATGTTCTCCGATACATTTTGTTTAGGAAAATATTTTATCCAAGTACATTTTATAAGTTGGTCGACTATTACTCGTAAACTTGTAAAGCCTACTTAGTCATGATAATTTTCTTTTAAACTTCGTTATTTATACTACTATTGTGAATTTTTTCATAAAAAAAAAAAAAAACATCCCCACTTTACGTGTTCAGGAGGTACCCTAAAAAAAATATTTTACGAGATTTTATTTTACCACTTTTTCGGCGCAACAAATCCATATATTTACACCAAATTACAGCTTCCTAGTACTGAGCGTCTCTGAGCTAAGCTGCGGACAGACGGACGGACGGACATGGCGAAACTATAAGGGTTCCTTGTTGACTACGGAACCCTAAAAATAGGTAAAAAAGCATAGAACCACATCGGCCTTCCAACCGGTCACAAGAGTTAATAAATTGAAGAAAAATCTGAAATAGTAATAAAACATTCGCAGTCGACCTTCTTGTCGATAGACTTTGTCAAACCTGCACGAGCACATCACTAGTCGCACTCAAATACGGCGGACTGGAGCAGCGGAGGCACCATGCGACATTACGGTTTAATGATGTTTCGTTATGTCAGCTTTACATTGCTTGTTCAGTCACTCAGTGACAGACTGAGGTGGTTGTAAAAGAGCAATGTATTTAATGCAAACTAAATACAGTCAGATTAATACAAGAAAACAAAAATAAAGTAGTACAAGTCAGATATATTTTAGGGATTGTTGTTTTTCGTGATTTTTAAGACAAATATTGTAAAATACTTGTACTTACCTGTGGTAACTGATGCCATGACTTCTAAAATTTTTGTCTTGGCTTCTATTTTTGCACGAAACCACCGAACAAGACGGTATAATCGTTTTTTTTACGAACGCGGTTGACAACACACTAACTCGCGGTGACGGCCATTTTTTCACTAGCTGAGCTATACGCTCAGCACGACGTGGCCGCGGACACGCCCCCTTGCCACTTCTCCTGTTTTTAATATTTCTGTGGAAGCAGCCAATCTCTTAGTCACTGTCTAGTTTTAAATGACTTTTTTTTTTAACAAAAAATATATCTGTTTCCAGCAGCATTACCTACGTCGGGTAAAATTATCCCACGGAAACGTAATACTAGTTTCAAAGGGATTCTGTGTTATTTCAGACTATAAATCTAAACATATCTGAGCCTCGTGCTGTTCTGACGTGAACGAGTAACACGCAACCATCTCTCCATTGAAAAAAATGCATTTTTATATATATTTTTTACGTGGTAAAATTTTCAAATGAGTCCTCCCACCCAGAGTGGGGCGGGAGCACAGTCAGACTTGTACTGACTAAAATCCACGGTGTCTTTCGGGCCCTTTACGTTTCGGGGTCACGGTAATTCGTTAGTCCTGCGAGCATTTATTATAATATTAGTAAAAATAATGTTAATTCAAGGGCCTGATTCAGAAAGCAATAACTCCTTGATACGGCTCATATTGTTTAAGTTTCTGTCTCTGCAGCCCTAACCACTGGTAGCTTAGACCTTGCTCCCACACTGACGGACCACTATTTTAAAAATCTTTTTTATGTTTTGTTAGAAACATTTAAAATTGTAACGAAATATGTACAAAAAAAATGTTATTTTCAACGTTACACTCACGTCAGCGAAGTTAAGTCTGTTGGCGTTCTTCCTGAACTCAGTCATGGCGTACCGTTCCTTCATCTTCCTCACTCGTTTCCCTCCTCTCTTCTTTCTGCTCTGCTCTATGGGCTTTGGTAGGGGCTTTACGAACTTGACTGGTGGTGGTTCCTTGTGGAAAAAAATACAATTTTATTTATGGTTAAATTGTACAGTTCTAATTATGGAACTGAAAAAATCTAACAGACATAAAAAAATTGTTGTTGTAACAACAAGTTTGGCAAAGTGGGAAATCGTGATACACAATGTTCTTTGATTCTGATTTCTATTCGAGGATTTATACATATTTTTTCACATCGGCGAGTCATAGGATTCTGTAACCATTCACCGACGACCGGTTCATCATTGGACGTTTCGCCGACAGGACGATTCATTTATGGCCGTTTCACCGATAGACTCTTTCACCTTTGGACTTTTCGCCGATAGGACGATTCATTTATGTCCAGTTCATAGATAGAACTTTTCACCTAGGGACTGTCACTATCAAGGGGGGACTTTTCTCTGCAACTTACTGAAACACTGTTATACACAAATAAATAAAATATAGGAGGAAAATTAAATTATATTTGCAGAAGAATGCAACGCAATGCTAAAATTTGTAATCATTTAACTTCCATTGACTGTTAGAATTACCTGCATTTTGTCGAGTTTCTTCTCGATTGATTCTCGCAGCATCCTTCCAATGCTTCCGTCGGTGCTCTCGTGACAGGCATCGACGCGAGCTGCTAACGTTATTTTAGTTGATACCAGCTTCGCTGCTTTGTATCTCAGCTCCTAAAAATAAAACCCATTTAAGAAAGATGATCCTAGTTCTTCAAGTATCCTTACAATTTAATTTTCTTGGGAGAACATTGGCGACATAACAAATTACAACAATAGACTACCTTTACTTTATGAATATTGACAAAAATAAAACGCAACAAAACTCGTGTCGACAAACCGCCATTATAATGTACATTACGCCATACATTATGCCACGTCATGACGTATTTTTTCATTTTCGTTTAAGTAGCAAAAAAACCGGCCAAGTGCGTGTCGGGCCACGCACAGTGTAGGGTTCTGTAGTTGCCCATCAAAAGTTGATTTGATTTATAGGTTTGGTGAGGAAATTATATTAAGTTACCAATTATTTCCATGGCCACTTTCCAGTTCTATCATCAGTATCTGGAAAATATCCAGCATCAAAGTCCATGTAAAGACGAATCAAACGAGCCCAAACACGATGGGGTTGCTTTGTTGTACTATAAAGATCCCATGGCCACCTTCTAGTTCCATCATTAGAGCCAGGAAAATATCCAGCACCAAAGTCCATGTAAAGACGAATCAAATGAGCCCAAACTCGATCGGATTGCGTTATTGTATTACAAAGATTCCATGGCCACCTTCGAGCTCCATCATTAGACCCTGGAAAACATCGAATGCCAAAGTCCATGCAAAGAAAAATCAAATGACCCTAAAATCGAAGGGATTGTGTTATTGTATTACAAAGATCCCATGGCCACCTTCCAGCTCCATCATCAAAACCTAAAATAATATCCAGCACCAAAGTCTATGTAAAGACGAATCAAATGAGCCCAAACTCGATGGGATTGCGATATTGTATTACAAAGATCCCATGGCTACCTTCCAGCTCCATCATAAAAGCCTGGAAAACATCCAGTACAAAAGCCCATGTAAAGACGAATCAAATGACACTAAGCTCAGTACGATTGAGTTGTTGTATAAGAAAGAACTCATCGTTACCTTCCAGCTCTATCATCAGACCATGGTAATCATCCAGCATCAATGTCTATGTAATAAAGACGACTCTAACGAGCCGAAACTCGACGGGATTGAGTTGTTATCAAATCGCTTCAAGAATGATTTAAAATTTAAAGATTTCCCACGATTTCTCCAGGATTCCATCATCAGATCCTGACTTGATGATCATGGGACCAATTGGAAGGTGTACTCTTTCAATCAAAAGAAGAATTTTCAAAATCGGTCCAGGCGTCTTTGAGAAATAGGGGAAAATACATAAAAAAAAGATTACGACGAATTGAGAACCTCCTCCTTTTTTTGAAGTTAGTTAAAAATAGTTGACAATAAAAACCTACTTATCCCCAAAACATACCCACCTATTATAGCTGTAAAAATAAAGTTGACAAACTTACATTTGCAGTTGAAGAACATGTTCTCCAATACATTTTGTTTAGGAAAATATGTAATCCAAGTACGTTTTATAAGTTAGTCGACTATTACTCGTAAAAACTTCGTTATATAGACTACTATTGTGAATTTTTTCACACCCCCAAACATAACCGTTTAGCTGGTAGAGGGGAGGGACACTCGAGTCGAGCAAAAATAAGCACTTTAAAGCTTAATATTTCACAAACGAATCTTTTTATCAAAAAATTCTTAATGGAAACTATCAATATTTTTTAAAGGCCTATTTAATGATACCCCACACTAAGGACAACGCGAGAAAAAAAAAACATCCCCACTTTACGTGTACAAGAGGTACCCTAAAAAAATATTTTATTAACAGCGCAACAAATCCGTATATTTACACCAAATTACAGCTTTCTAGTACTGGGCGTCTCTGAGCTAAGCTGCGGACAGACGGACGGACGGACGGACATGGCAAAACTATAAGGGTTCCTTGTTGACTACGGAACCCTAAAAATACAGGTCAATTTGAAAATCTAGCTTACAGGCATGTTTGAGTCGCGGGACTGTCTTATCAGGTAACCTTGACCATGGAACGTAAAGGGCTATTGAAGGATCACCGTGGTCACTCAGTAAGAGTCAGACAGTCAGTTTCACCATGATAAAAAAAGGTTATTCGATTTAATTCGGTGAGGGTTGCTAGTAGCTTATACAAAATGGAAGTTACTTACAGGTGGAGTATCTTGTACTATAGATGAGAAGTAAATGAAGCCAGTATGAGGTAGGGCAGTGGCCTGTGAGAATCCAGACAGGGTTTTTTTCTGCTGCCCCAACGGCAGGATATTACAGGCTGGCATCTTAGCCAGTTTGGATAGACCACCAGCCACTCCCAGGATTTTTGCAGCTGTTGATGCACCTAAATAGAAAACAAAATATTTTATTTGTGGAGTTTAAATGATTACTCTAAATTACATTTTTGTGGTTTGTGTGGGATTGATACAAATTATTTTTTTCATTGAGGAAGGCTTTGCTTTTAATTTTAATTGGATGCTAATAAATTAAGATATCTGCTTATGAGTTAGAACAATATTATTATTAGGAACCTAAAACAAGTCATGATAAAATACTTCTTTGTTGACAATCAGACTATGTATAAGGAAATTAGACTTCTCTTTTGTTTATCCTCATATAGTTTTAGAACAACATGGATTACTTACCAACAATAGCTGTTATGTTTGGTGCAATAAAAGCCATTCTGCTTTCAACATATTCATAAATATTGGCTCTCAAACTGTTCAGCTCTGCAGCCATGTCACAAGCATCATTAATTTCGGCCAGTTCACTTTCTGTCAACAGCTTTCTAAAACATTACACAAAAAAAAAATTACAGTTTTTTGGTTTGCATCATAACAAGGTTTATTAATTATTAAAATATAATCAAAATCAAAGCATTTATTTCAAGTAGGCCAGTTACAGGCACTTTTGAATTGTCATAGACAAAAATTTAATTAAACACTAAAAACTTATGGTGCTAGTCCCAGTCACAAGACATAAAAACTGTGAAAGTACCGTAGATGCCCATTCCAAGAAGTAGATCTCTATGGAGAAGAACGGGCAAGAAACTCCATGGACACTCTTTTTAGATCGCCAAAATTATCACAAAACCTTTGTTACATCATTCATTTTGAGATGGTACATTATGTGAGAACGATGTAGCAAGTTAAAAGTGTCCATAGTAGAAAATTAAAACAAAGACAATTCAGAAACAAAATGATCAATAGATAATTAAAATAAACCGTGGCAACAAAGAGATGACCAGTCCCAACTGACAGTGCCCGTTCATGAACATGACACATGTAATCATATCATATCGGAACATATTGGAATATAACAGTAAGAAGTACTCAATTCAAACTACATATTTAAACTTCAGCCATGTTTTTTGGTGTAGGAATCCATCAAATGAGTCCTACCTAGTCAGACTGACTAAAAACTACTCTGCTCCTTCAGTATTTATTTATTTATTTAAAACTTTATGCAACACAAAAAGGTACATTGGCGGACTTAATGCCTGAGGCATTCTCTACCAGTCAACCATGCCCACTGCATTCCAGAGCCTTAGTACCATGTCTCAAAAGTCCCACAAAATTAGCCTACTTAGTGGGAATTTTCTATGACAAAACAGATATTTTTGAATAGTAGACTGCTTCTTCTAGTTGTAGTCTTTATTTAAGGAGCTTTACTCAGAGAAAAAGAAGGGTAATAAAAATAAATATTTAAATCTGACAATGTGTGAACAAAAAAAACCGGCCAAGTGCGAGTTGGACTCGCCCATGAAGGGTTCCGTAGCAGCAAGCATAGATTAGAGATATAATTATATTGAGATTAGTAAGTAATATACACAAACAATAAAAATAACTTTGTTTTTCATAGTATTTGTATGAATGGCAAAGTTATATTTGCGGTTTTTGAAAATGTACTATATCTCAAAAACTGCTAACTGTATCTC